>CM026393.1:21066877-21085942 GCA_014843695.1 Archivesica marissinica
TGACAAGCAACCATGTAGGGGAAGTAAGTCTGACAAGCAACCATGTAGGGGAACTAAGTCTGACAAGCAACCGTGTAGGGGAAGTAAGTCTGACAAGCAATCATGTAGGGTAAGTAAGTCTGGCAAGCAACTGTGTAGGGGAAGTAAGCCTGACAAGCAACCATGTAGGGGAAGTAAGCCTGACAAGCAACCATGTAGGGGAAGTAAGCCTGACAAGCAACCATGTAGGGGAAGTAAGCCTGACAAGCAACCATGTAGGGGAAGTAAGTCTGACAAGCAACCATGTAGGGGAAGTAAGCCTGACAAGCAACCGTGTAGGGGAAGTAAGCCTGACAAGCAACGGTGTAGGGGAAGTAAGCCTGGCAAGCAACCGTGTAGGGGAAGTAAGTCTGACAAGCAATCATGTAGGGTAAGTAAGTCTGGCAAGCAACTGTGTAGGGGAAGTAAGCCTGACAAGCAACCATGTAGGGGAAGTAAGCCTGACAAGCAACCATGTAGGGGAAGTAAGCCTGACAAGCAACCGTGTAGGGGAAGTAAGTCTGACAAGCAACCATGTAGGGGAAGTAAGCCTGACAAGCAACCATGTAGGGGAAGTAAGCCTGACAAGCAACCGTGTAGGGGAAGTAAGCCTGACAAGCAACTGTGTAGGGGAAGTAAACCTGACAAGCAACCATGTAGGGGAAGTAAGCCTGCCAAGCAACAGTGTAGGAGGGGAAGTAAGCCTGACAAGCAACAGTGTAGGGGAAGTAAGCCTGACAAGCAACCATTAAGGGGAAGTAAGTCTGACAAGCAACCATGTAGGGGAAGTAAGCCTGACAAGCAACCGTGTAGGGGAAGTAAGCCTGACAAGCAACTGTGTAGGGGAAGTAAGCCTGACAAGCAACGGTGTAGGGGAAGTAAGCCTAACAAGCAACCGTGTAGGGGAAGTAAGCCTGACAAGCAACCATGTAGGGGAAGTAAGCCTGACAAGCAACAGTGTAGGGGAAGTAAGCCTGACAAGCAACAGTGTAGGGGAAGTAAGCCTGACAAACATCAGTGTAGGGGAAGTAAGCCTGACAAGCAACTGTGTAGGGGAAGTAAGCCTGACAAGCAACAGTGTAGGGGAAGTAAGCCTGACAAGCAACCATGTAGGGGATGTAAGCCTGACAAGCAACCGTGTAGGGGAAGTAAGTCTGAAAAGCAACCATGTAGGGGAAGTAAGCCTGACAAGCAACCATGTAGGGGAAGTAAGCCTGACAAGCAACAGTGTAGGGGAAGTAAGCCTGACAAGCAACCGTGTAGGGGAAGTAAGCCTGACAAGCAACCGTGTAGGGGAAGTAAGCCTGACAAGCAACTGTGTAGGGGAAGTAAGCCTGACAAGCAACCGTGTAGAGGAAGTAAGCCTGACAAGCAACCATGTAGGGGAAGTAAGCCTGACAAGCAACCATGTAGGGGAAGTAAGCCTGACAAGCAACAGTGTAGGGGAAGTAAGCCTGTCAAGCAACCATGTAGGGGAAGTAAGCCTGACAAGCAACCGTGTAGGGGAAGTAAGCCTGAAAAGCAACCGTGTAGGGGAAGTAAACCTGACAAGCAACCATGTAGGGGAAGTAAGCCTGACAAGCAACCATGTAGGGGAAGTAAGCCTGACAAGCAACCATGTAGGGGAAGTAAGCCTGACAAGCAACCATGTAGGGGAAGTAAGTCTGACAAGCAACCATGTAGGGGAAGTAAGTCTGACAAGCAACCATGTAGGGGAAGTAAGCCTGACAAGCAACCATGTAGGGGAAGTAAGTCTGACAAGCAACCATGTAGGGGAAGTAAGTCTGACAAGCAACCATGTAGGGGAAGTAAGTCTGACAAGCAACCATGTAGGGGAAGTAAGCCTGACAAGCAACCATGTAGGGGAAGTAAGCCTGACAAGCAACCATGTAGGTCAAGTAAGTCTGACAAGCAACCATGTAGGGGAAGTAAGTTTGACAAGCAACCATGTAGGGGAAGTAAGCCTGACAAGCAACTGTGTAGGGGAAGTAAACCTGACAAGCAACCATGTAGGGGAAGTAAGCCTGACAAGCAACAGTGTAGGAGGGGAAGTAAGCCTGACAAGCAACCATTAAGGGGAAGTACGTCTGACAAGCAACCATGTAGGGGAAGTAAGCCTGACAAGCAACCATGTAGGGGAAGTAAGCCTGACAAGCAACCATGTAGGTGAAGTAAGTCTGACAAGCAACCATGTAGGGGAAGTAAGTCTGACAAGCAACCATGTAGGGGAAGTAAGTCTGACAAGCAACCGTGTAGGGGAAGTAAGCCTGACAAGCAACCATGTAGGGGAAGTAAGCCTGACAAGCAACCATGTAGGGGAAGTAAGTCTGACAAGCAACCATGTAGGGGAAGTAAGTCTGACAAGCAACCATGTAGGGGAAGTAAGCCTGACAAGCAACCATGTAGGGGAAGTAAGTCTGACAAGCAACCATGTAGGGGAAGTAAGTCTGACAAGCAACCATGTAGGGGAAGTAAGCCTGACAAGCAACCATGTAGGGGAAGTAAGCCTGACAAGCAACCGTGTAGGGGAAGTAAGCCTGACAAGCAACTGTGTAGGGGAAGTAAACCTGACAAGCAACCATGTAGGGGAAGTAAGCCTGCCAAGCAACAGTGTAGGAGGGGAAGTAAGCCTGACAAGCAACAGTGTAGGGGAAGTAAGCCTGACAAGCAACCATTAAGGGGAAGTAAGTCTGACAAGCAACCATGTAGGGGAAGTAAGCCTGACAAGCAACCGTGTAGGGGAAGTAAGCCTGACAAGCAACTGTGTAGGGGAAGTAAGCCTGACAAGCAACGGTGTAGGGGAAGTAAGCCTAACAAGCAACCGTGTAGGGGAAGTAAGCCTGACAAGCAACCATGTAGGGGAAGTAAGCCTGACAAGCAACAGTGTAGGGGAAGTAAGCCTGACAAGCAACAGTGTAGGGGAAGTAAGCCTGACAAACATCAGTGTAGGGGAAGTAAGCCTGACAAGCAACCGTGTAGGGGAAGTAAGCCTGACAAGCAACCATGTAGGGGATGTAAGCCTGACAAGCAACCGTGTAGGGGAAGTAAGTCTGAAAAGCAACCATGTAGGGGAAGTAAGCCTGACAAGCAACCATGTAGGGGAAGTAAGCCTGACAAGCAACAGTGTAGGGGAAGTAAGCCTGACAAGCAACCGTGTAGGGGAAGTAAGCCTGACAAGCAACCGTGTAGGGGAAGTAAGCCTGACAAGCAACTGTGTAGGGGAAGTAAGCCTGACAAGCAACCGTGTAGAGGAAGTAAGCCTGACAAGCAACCATGTAGGGGAAGTAAGCCTGACAAGCAACCATGTAGGGGAAGTAAGCCTGACAAGCAACAGTGTAGGGGAAGTAAGCCTGTCAAGCAACCATGTAGGGGAAGTAAGCCTGACAAGCAACCGTGTAGGGGAAGTAAGCCTGAAAAGCAACCGTGTAGGGGAAGTAAACCTGACAAGCAACCATGTAGGGGAAGTAAGCCTGACAAGCAACCATGTAGGGGAAGTAAGCCTGACAAGCAACCATGTAGGGGAAGTAAGTCTGACAAGCAACCATGTAGGGGAAGTAAGTCTGACAAGCAACCATGTAGGGGAAGTAAGCCTGACAAGCAACCATGTAGGGGAAGTAAGTCTGACAAGCAACCATGTAGGGGAAGTAAGTCTGACAAGCAACCATGTAGGGGAAGTAAGTCTGACAAGCAACCATGTAGGGGAAGTAAGCCTGACAAGCAACCATGTAGGGGAAGTAAGCCTGACAAGCAACCATGTAGGGGAAGTAAGTCTGACAAGCAACCATGTAGGGGAAGTAAGCCTGACAAGCAACCATGTAGGGGAAGTAAGTCTGACAAGCAACCATGTAGGGGAAGTAAGCCTGACAAGCAACCATGTAGGGGAAGTAAGCCTGACAAGCAACCATGTAGGTGAAGTAAGTCTGACAAGCAACCATGTAGGGGAAGTAAGTCTGACAAGCAACCATGTAGGGGAAGTAAGCCTGACAAGCAACTGTGTAGGGGAAGTAAACCTGACAAGCAACCATGTAGGGGAAGTAAGCCTGACAAGCAACAGTGTAGGAGGGGAAGTAAGCCTGACAAGCAACCATTAAGGGGAAGTACGTCTGACAAGCAACCATGTAGGGGAAGTAAGCCTGACAAGCAACAGTGTAGGGGAAGTAAGCCTGACAAGCAACCGTGTAGGGGAAGTAAGCCTGACAAGCAACCGTGTAGGGGAAGTAAGCCTGACAAGCAACAGTGTAGGGGAAGTAAGCCTGACAAGCAACCGTGTAGGGGAAGTAAGCCTGACAAGCAACCATGTAGGGGAAGTAAGCCTGACAAGCAACCATGTAGGGGAAGTAAGCCTGACAAGCAACAGTGTAGGGGAAGTAAGCCTGACAAGCAACCGTGTAGGGGAAGTAAGCCTGACAAGCAACCATGTAGGGGAAGTAAGCCTGACAAGCAACCGTGTAGGGGAAGTAAGCCTGACAAGCAACCATGTAGGGGAAGTAAGTCTGACAAGCAACCGTGTAGGGGAAGTAAGTCTGACAAGCAACCATGTAGGGGAAGTAAGCCTGACAAGCAACCATGTAGGGGAAGTAAGTCTGACAAGCAACCATGTAGGGGAAGTAAGTCTGACAAGCAACCATGTAGGGGAAGTAAGTCTGACAAGCAACCGTGTAGGGGAAGTAAGCCTGACAAGCAACCGTGTAGGGGAAGTAAGTCTGACAAGCAACCGTGTAGGGGAAGTAAGTCTGACAAGCAACCATGTAGGGGAAGTAAGCCTGACAAGCAACCATGTAGGGGAAGTAAGCCTGACAAGCAACCATGTAGGTGAAGTAAGTCTGACAAGCAACCATGTAGGGGAAGTAAGTTTGACAAGCAACCGTGTAGGGGAAGTAAGCCTGACAAGCAACTGTGTAGGGGAAGTAAACCTGACAAGCAACCATGTAGGGGAAGTAAGCCTGACAAGCAACAGTGTAGGAGGGGAAGTAAGCCTGACAAGCAACCATTAAGGGGAAGTATGTCTGACAAGCAACCATGTAGGGGAAGTAATCCTGACAAGCAACCATGTAGGGGAAGTAAGCCTGACAAGCAACCGTGTAGGGGAAGTAAGCCTGACAAGCAACCGTGTAGGGGAAGTAAGCCTGACAAGCAACCGTGTAGGGGAAGTAAGCCTGACAAGCAACAGTGTAGGGGAAGTAAGCCTGACAAGCAACCGTGTAGGGGAAGTAAGCCTGACAAGCAACCATGTAGGGGAAGTAAGCCTGACAAGCAACCATGTAGGGGAAGTAAGCCTGACAAGCAACCATGTAGGGGAAGTAAGCCTGACAAGCAACCATGTAGGGGAAGTAAGTCTGACAAGCAACCGTGTAGGGGAAGTAAGTCTGACAAGCAACCATGTAGGGGAAGTAAGCCTGACAAGCAACCATGTAGGGGAAGTAAGTCTGACAAGCAACCATGTAGGGGAAGTAAGTCTGACAAGCAACCATGTAGGGGAACTAAGTCTGACAAGCAACCGTGTAGGGGAAGTAAGTCTGACAAGCAATCATGTAGGGTAAGTAAGTCTGGCAAGCAACCGTGTAGGGGAAGTAAGCCTGACAAGCAACAGTGTAGGGGAAGTAAGCCTGACAAGCAACCATGTAGGGGAAGTAAGCCTGACAAGCAACAGTGTAGGAGGGGAAGTAAGCCTGACAAGCAACAGTGTAGGGGAAGTAAGCCTGACAATATACAGTGCGGGACCAATCAACATACAGTGCGGGACCAATCAATATATAGTGTGGGACCAATCAATATACAGTGCGGGACCAATCAATATACAGTACGGGAACAATCAATATACAGTGCGGGACCAATCAATATACAGTGCGGGACCAATCAATATACAGTGCGGGACCAATCAACATACAGTGCGGGACAAATCAATATACAGTGCGGGACCAATCAAACTTTATCTGCCAAGGGGTAATATAACAATCAAGATGTCGCTCATTGGTTGCATCTGCGTGCATATCTAGAATATCACTAGCCAGAAGCTAACCTTTGGGCAGGAGTCGGGTCTCAAGAAAACCCCAAACAGTTCAAAATATATTGATTTAATTTACATATTGCACACATAAACCATATTAAAGGTCAACTATAATGAATAATGTCTCATAGTAGATTTGTTTTCATATCTATCAGTCAAAAAATGGCCTTTGTGTGCTGAATTATAAATCAGTTTTGGACTTATTTGTCCGTATTCCAAATATAACTTTATATTAACCCTTAAAATTGGAAAGAATGTACAAAGAACATAGATCCAGATAAGTCGTGGCGTAACAATAAAGTAACTTCGCTTCTGATCAAAATATATGATGTTTGCTATTTAGCCAAGTATTTTAACTCTACTATCCGAATAGCATAGAGCCAGATCAGGCAGCTGTTCACTACCCGAATAGCATAGAGCCAGATCAGACAGCTGTTCACTATCCGAATAGCATAGAGCCAGATCAGACAGCTGTCCACTATCCGAATAGCAGCTATTCACTACCCGAATAGCATAAAGCCAGATCAGACAGCTGTTCACTACCCGAATAGCATAGAGCCAGATCAGACAGCTGTCCACTATCCGAATAGCATAGAGCCAGATCAGACAGCTGTCCACTATCGGAATAGCATAGAGCCAGATCAGACAGCTGTCCACTATCCGAATAGCATACATCCAGATCAGACAGCTGTTCACTATCCGAATAGCATAAAGCCAGATCAGACAGCCGTCCACTATCCGAATAGCATAAAGCCAGATCAGACAGCTGTCCACTATCCGAATAGCATAGAGCCAGATCAGACAGCTGTCCACTATCGGAATAGCATAAAGCCAGATCAGACAGCTGTCCACTATCTGAATAGCATAGAGCCAGATCAGACAGCTGTCCACTATCGGAATAGCATAGAGCCAGATCAGACAGCTGTCCACTATCCGAATAGCATACAGCCAGATCAGACAGCTGTCCACTATCCGAATAGCATAAAGCCAGATCAGACAGCTGTCCACTATCCGAATAGCATAAAGCCAGATCAGACAGCTGTCCACTATCCGAATAGCATAGAGCCAGATCAGACAGCTGTTCACTATCCGAATAGCATAAAGCCAGATCAGACAGCTGTCCACTATCCGAATAGCATAAAGCCAGATCAGGCAGTTGTCCACTATCCGAATAGCAGCTATTCACTACCCGAATAGCATAGAGCCAGATCAGACAGCTGTTCACTACCCGAATAGCATAGAGCCAGATCAGACAGCTGTTCACTATCCGAATAGCATAAAGCCAGATCAGACAGCTGTCCACTATCCGAATAGCATAAAGCCAGATCAGACAGCTGTCCACTATCGAAATAGCATAGAGCCAGATCAGGCAGCTGTCCACTATCCGAATAGCAGCTATTCACTACCCGAATAGCAGAGCCAGATCAGACAGCTGTTCACTACCCGAATAGCATAGAGCCAGATCAGACAGCTGTCCACTATCCGAATAGCATAGAGCCAGATCAGACAGCTGTCCACTATCGGAATAGCATAGAGCCAGATCAGACAGCTGTCCACTATCGGAATAGCATAAAGCCAGATCAGACAGCTGTTCACTATCCGAATAGCATAAAGCCAGATCAGACAGCCGTCCACTATCCGAATAGCATAAAGCCAGATCAGACAGCTGTCCACTATCCGAATAGCATAGAGCCAGATCAGACAGCTGTCCACTATCGGAATAGCATAAAGCCAGATCAGACAGCTGTCCACTATCCGAATAGCATACAGCCAGATCAGACAGCTGTTCACTATCCGAATAGTATAAAGCCAGATCAGACAGCTGTCCACTATCCGAATAGCATAAAGCCAGATCAGACAGCTGTCCACTATCCAAATAGCATAGAGCCAGATCAGGCAGCTGTCCACTATCCGAATAGCATACAGCCAGATCAGACAGCTGTCCACTATTCGAATAGCATAAAGCCAGATCAGACAGCTGTCCACTATCCGAATAGCATACAGCCAGATCAGACAGCTGTCCACTATCCGAATAGCATACAGCCAGATCAGACAGCTGTCCACTATCCGAATAGCATAGAGCCAGATCAGAAGCTTGTGATTAGAATTTTAAGGGTTAAAATAAAAACATTTATAGCTTGAACAAAATCAAAAGAAAAATAGAATTGCTACATCATTTACAAAGCAAATGTTCAGTGACAAAATGTTGATCACAACAACATGCCATTTGCTTAGGTAAATAGACAATTTCAAGTAGAAAATGTGGCTCACCCGGAGAACCTAATCATTATATTTTTGCTGAAACATTATGAATCATTCCAAACTGTAATCTGTTGCCAAATGGAATGCTTTAGTCTACACAAATTTCTTTTTTCTTGTAATTGCGAAATATTTTGTGTGTTTTTCTTTAAATTGCTGTCGCCGAGACCTCATTGGAATCTATCTTCATTATTTTTTTTAATTGCTCTCAAGGCATCATTCCTGAAGGAATCGGGAATCAATCTCCATGACGGAGAGAGAGCAGGCAATGTGGAGGGAGAGAGAGCAGGCAATGTAGAGGGAGAGAGAGAGGGCGATGTGGATTCAAGTGTACTTGCCTAAGGACATCATTCCTGAAGGAATCGGGAATCAATCTCCATGAGGGAGAGAGAGCAGGCAATGTGGATTCAAGTGTACTTGCCTAAGGACATCATTCCTGAAGGAATCGGGAATCAATGTCCATGAGGGAGAGAGAGCAGGCAATGTGGATTCAAGTGTACTTGCCTAAGGACATCATTCCTGAAGGAATCTGGAATCAATCTCCATGAGGGAGAGAGAGCAGGCGATGTGGATTCAAGTGTACTTGCCTAAGGACATCATTCCTGAAGGAATCTGGAATCAATCTCCATGAGGGAGAGAGAGCAGGCAATGTGGATTCAAGTGTACTTGCCTAAGGACATCATTCCTGAAGGAATCTGGAATCAATCTCCATGAGGGAGAGAGAGCAGGCAATGTGGATTCAAGTGTACTTGCCTAAGGACATCATTCCTGAAGGAATCAATCTCCATGAGGGAGAGAGAGCAGGCAATGTGGATTCAAGTGTACTTGCCTAAGGACATCATTCCTGAACGAATCGGGAATCAATCTCCATGAGGGAGAGAGAGCAGGCGATGTGGATTCAAGTGTACTTGCCTAAGGACATCATTCCTGAAGGAATCGGGAATCAATCTCCATGAGGGAGAGAGAGCAGGCGATGTGGATTCAAGTGTACTTGCCTAAGGGCAACACCACCGTAGTTCTGTCTGGCGGGGTTCCAGCTCATCCCTTAGTTACGAGGTTGACACCCACCCCTCAGTTATGAGGTGGACACCCTTAGTTAAGGTGGACACCCACCCCTCAGTGGACACCCACCCCTCAGTTACGAGGTGAACACCCACACCTCAGTTACGAGGTGAACACCCACCCCTCAGTTACGAGGTGGACACCCACCCCTTAGTTACGAGGTGGACACCCACCCCTCAGTTACGAGGTGGACACCCTTAGTTATGAGGTGGACACCCTTAGTTAAGGTGGACACCCACCCCTCAGTTACGAGGTGGACACCCTTAGTTTTGAGGTGGACACCCTTAGTTAAGGTGGACACCCACCCCTCAGTTATGAGGTGGACACTCTTAGTTATGAGGTGGACACCCACCCCTCAGTTACGAGGTGGACACCTACCCCTTAGTTACAAGGTGAACACCCTCCCCTTAGTTACGAGGTGAACACCCACCCCTCAGTTATAAGGCAGACACGCACCCCTCAGTTACAAGGCAGACACCCACCCCTCAGTTATGAGGTGGACACCCACCCCTCAGTTACGATGGGGGACACCCACCCCTTAGTTACAAGGTGGACACCCACCACTCAGTTACGAGGTGGACACCCTTAGTTATGAGGTGGACACCCACCCCTCAGTTATGAGGTGGACACCCACCCCTTAGTTATGAGGTGGACACCCACCCCAGTTATGAAGTGGACACCCACCCCTCAGTTACGAGGTGGACACCCACCCCTCAGCTACGAGGTGGACACCCATCCCTCAGTTACGAGGTGGACATCCACCCCTCAGTTACGAGGTGGACACCCATCCCTTAGTTACTAGGTGGACATCCACCCCTCAGTTACGAGGTGAACACCCACCCCTCAGTTATGAGGCAGACACCCACCCCTGAGGTGGACACGTTTCCATTCACCACGGAGGCTCCACGATGGATGTCACATGGAGTGATCATTAACCCTTTCAACACCACAGACCTCTAAATAGGCTTACAAAAAGTGTAGATCCAGATGAGCCGTCTCACCAGGATCTGCACTTTTTGCCAGTGATATGACTATTTTTAGACATAATTACCCATTTTGATAAATGAACTGATCCAAATGTAATTTTCTTATTAATTTATTGGTTTATGAATATCATGGACCAGTCCATGTGAGTTACTTGGTGTTGAATGTGTTACGGTACAAGTTCTAAAACTAATCTACGGTAATTGCCATTAAACTGCCATGAGATAAATTTGCCATTTACAATAACACAACATTTGGCGTAAAAAGTCCTCACAATAATTAGTTTGTACAGTGTAAAATATAACAAGTGTTAGTTTATTATGGCGTCACCTGTATTGAAAGGGTCGGTCATTTCTGAGACACCTTTTATGAACATCAGTACTTTGCCGAATCCTTTCCTTGCAGGCCAAGGACCGGGCTGATCGGCAATCGGGTAACCATTATGCAGTTAGCAGCAGTTCACCAACCGACCATATCAGAATGGACCCCTGACAAGGTTTGAACCATCAACCTCCCGCTCCGTAGGTGCACACCCTAGGTTATGGAAACTACACCTCTCAGTTATTTCGCATTCTGTTGTATACTTTCACAGTGCAGACAATTGTTTGTATAGGGTTGCAACAATTCCATCATCTTATCCCTTACTGCAAGAAAAATATAACATATCTGTACACCTGTTTTCACGTGTATTTTCACACAGTATAATTCTGCACTGTTTTGTTCATGTTTTTGGGGCCATTGTTTGGTATCCTCTCGTTATTTTGCACTATTGTATATGATGGATGGATGCACCACTTTCGTCTGAAAACTGCCTAGCAATGAAGTGCCAGCATTCGCAAGAGAGAACCTGTGATTCATTTTGTTCTGCTTCAAATATTATAGTATTAAGTAGGCAATTTCTTATTCTAAAGAAATTGCATGACATATTTCCAGAGTTTTCTGCAACAAATACTAAAAAACACATTAATGAATTGTCGTCTGCTACAATTATTTGAACTATTTATAGCCTTAATTTTACCCAGCAAAGATTTAAAGCGACATAACATCGCACAAAGCAAATAAAATGTATTTTTCACGTATAAATGCATTATTACTACAAATTCTTCCGAATACATTTGAACACAAATATTGAATCAATAAACAGAGTTTATGTGGTCTACAAACTTTAAAAATTGAAAGTAGGATTTCATATAACGGTCATACATGCTCCTGAATTGATGTTTGTTTGTCATCGGAGTCAATACTAAACACGAGATAATGTCGTTTAGAGACAATTTAACTACTAAGATTTCTACAAATAAATAGGTACAAATGTGAGATATATCGGTAAATCTGTACCATAAATCTTGTTAATCTGGATACACTAGTTGTATTATGCATGGATGTCGACCCTATTTACATTATTTTGTTATGTCAACGACGTTTGATTACTAGTTGAAATATTCAGTTTTTGAGGCAAATATTTGGAAAACAATTATACCGTAAAATAGGAAAATACATTCTGTAGAAATTTGTGTTTACACTGATGTAGTGTCTGTCGCTTTAAAACAAGCACCAGCTACAGTTACCACTACATCTGTACAAAGGTTTCTAAAACTATCGACCCGTTTTACTCTGACTCGGAAGATCTGATTCTAAACAAAAAGAAATGTTCAAAAATCTGTCAATACAATTTTACAATATCATCACAAATTGGCCATTAAACACCTCCAATAAACTCAATGGAATTATTGCACAATAAAGAGTAAACTGCTTTTTTCTGCCATTTTGATAGCTTTTGCTTTGGTGGGAGGGGAGTGTAACACAAACATATTGCAAGGGCATGGGTATCATTTATACAAATTTATGATAGCTCGAAACAAGTTCTTACAACATTAGTTAAATTGGTCTGGAATCCAACGCCATGATGGAGAGAGAAGAGGCATTGTGGCATTTAAGTGCCTTGTCTAAGGTACCTGCGTAACAGCTACAGCTGGGCATGGGTGATTACACCCAGGCCTGATTTGGCTGTGAAAATGAAACCTTTGTTCTGTGCATTGCATCTACAACCAAGCCTATCCGACGCTCACCCGTGCGTAAAGATAAAATAGTTTTGCACCAGCTGAAAACTATATGATCTTCTGTACACATATTGGTTTTGCATTGACCCAATTTGCATACAAATAGAATAGTTTTGCGCTGACCCCTCGCTATACTGTATTCAATAAGTTTGGTCCCGCAATTATATGAATAATATAGCACACAACTTCACAACACTGTAGCTTAGTCTGAACAAATTTATTTTAGCTCGATTGCGAAACAGGTTTTAACGTTAGATTAATCGCGCTCGAGACCGCATTCCTGATGGAATCCATCGCCATGAGGGAGAGAGAAGAGGCAATGTGGAATTTAAGTGCCTTGCCTAAGGATACAGCTGGGCAAGAACTCCAGTTGCTAATCAGAAATGAATGTGTGTAAAATCACCTTTAGTATGTTCCATTAAAATTCCTGGTATAAAAAAAAACAGTTTGATATTTTGGGTTTATAGTCACAGAATAGATGGATTCGACCCTAACGACCCTAACCACTCGGCTACGGAGACCCCTTAACAGGAATATGACTTTAAATGTAACAGTTCGAGCCCCACTGGAGCCATTACGATTGTGCTCTTAGGCATGTATATCATTTAAATTCCGCGTTGCCTCCTCTCTCCCTCGTGGCGATGGATTCCATCAGGAATGAGGTCTCGAGAGTGATTAATATAAGTTGAAAGAACTTGTTTCGCAATTGAGCTAAAATAAATTTGTATAAACTAATGTAAAAATAAATTTGTATAAACTAATGTAGTACTCTTAACCCTTTCAACAGCACAGACCTCTAAATAGGCTTAAAAAAAGTGTAGATCCAGATGAGCCGTCTCACCAGGATCTGCACGTTTTGCCAGTGATATGACTATTTTTAGACATAATTACCCATTTTGATAAATGAACTTGTCCAAATGTGATTTTCTGATTCATTTATTGGTTTATGAATATCATGGACCAGTCCATGTGAGTTACTTGGTGTTGAATGGGTTAAGCAGTAACCTAGATTCTGATTGAGCAAAATAAAGCAGAATTGTATATACAGCATGGTGATTTGAAATGAAAATAAAAACAAACTATTTAGTTTACAACGATTGTGAAACAAGTTGTAACAGCTTATATTAACCATGCTCGTTCGCACGGAAGAAAGTGTATAATGTGGGAGGAAACTGGAGTACCCGGAGAAAACCTATCTACCTGACCGATCTGCATCAGTGAGGGACAAGTGGCTAGAAGTCACCGACCACTTGGCCACCATATTGCCATTATAATTTCTATGTAAACCTATCTACCTGACCGATCTGCATCAGTGAGGGACAAGTGGCTAGAAGTCACCGACCACTTGGCCACCATATTGCCATTATAATTTCTATGTAAACCTATCTACCTGACCGATCTGCATCAGTGAGGGACAAGTGGCTAGAAGTCACCGACCACTTGGCCACCATTTTGCCATTATAATTTCTATGTAAATCAACACCAGCAAAAATAATATGAACATTTCTTTACTTTCTAATTTGTACAACGGTCTACATGTATCATAGACAATCTGTATATACATAATACACATTAAATGCTTTGAACACTGTTGCGAAAATATTACATGTATATCTAATTAAACCCTTATCAATACACAATCTCTCCCTCAACAACAGTCAAATTAACTCCCGACAGTTGCACACTTGGGGAAACATTTCTGTGAAAGATTAAAGCTTGAACTGTAATATACATATATATCAGTAATTGTATTGCAGTGAAAGGGGCACAACTCCAACATATCACAGACAAGACTAAATACAATATTCATCAGTAATAAGGGTGCAGTGTCAACTCCCACCATATACCACTCAGCATACTGATTCCACATATCAACTCCCACCATATACCACTTAGCATACTGATTCCACATATCAACTCCCACCATATACCACTTAGCATACTGATTCCACATATCAAAATTAATCGGGGGGGGGGGGGGGGGGGTTACAAAATTCTATTTCTATCGTAACATTTATCAGCAATTAATGCATCCAGAATATTCTGTATTTGCATATTTCGTGAAATGTTGAATTTTGCTATTTTTACATCATTCAGAGTTCAATGACGCACCGACAGCCTCGGTTATAAAGCGACTCTCCAGCTAGCATTGCTAGAGGAAGACCCGGATGCCCCTCCAAGCAGTATCTGAGACAACCGGGTAGAACAACGAACCTTTCACAAGCCAGCTGGATATCTCCCTCACATCAACAAATTTGGTTTGGACCAATAGCAGTCAGGGGCAGGTAACGAAGAGACCATAGCCATTCGTCCTTTGTTCATTAAACTCGTTCATTAAATTTACAAGATACAGTCAAACCTGTCTTAAGCAACCAGCCAAGGGAATCACAGAAAGTGGCTGCTTAGCACAGGTGACTGCTTAATAGAGGTCAAATGTATAATAAAACAACATATTGGGAATCTGGAAACTCGCTGCTTAATGCAAGTTGGCTGCTTAATAGAGGTGACCATGAACACAGGTTTGACTGTAGTCTTAATCTTAGTACAGTGAAAGCAAAGAGAGCAGGCATCGTCCTTACCCTACACAGTGAAAGCATAATGATCATTTATAAATACAGACAATAACTGCAAATTGTCAACTCCAGTAAAAGAAGGCAAGTAGGGTTGGAGTTTGAACTTCAGTGCAAGCGTACATGGCATAGTAAAATCACTATTCCCATCTATACATTAGCGTGTGTTTATGTTTATTTATCGTCGCTACCGGTTACCCATATGAGCGACGCTTCCTGCAGAGATTAGTCATTTTAGATTTTTGAAGGATATTGCAATGATACAGACAGAGAGACCCATTCCAGAATCTCCTCTGGTTCTTTTACATGCAAGGTGTAAAGCACCGACAAGAGACCTCGGTTTAAAGTCCCATCTGAAAGACTGTTAATTTTATTAGGGTCAGACGGGGTATTGAACCCGCAATCCCTGGATTACCGGTCCAGCGTGTTATCACTGGACTACAGATCCATCTGTTTCTATACATTTTTATTATGTTGTTCTATTTATACAGAAGCCTTCCTCTTTGAGTGCCTATAATATGCATTTTGTTCTTCAATACATACCATTAGTTAGCCGGGGAATAGGCGTTTTTTGCCTTTTCCATCATATATATATATTTATTCATTTAACCCATTTCATTTTGGATACCGTTCAAACAGTATTTGAAAAGAACACAGAGCCAGATCAACCGCCATGGAACATGCAGTCTGATCAGGCTCTATGCTGTTTGCTATTCAGATGATCTTGCTAAGACACTTGGCTATGTAGCAAACAACATAGATCCTGATCAGCACGCAGCGTCACGCTGCGGCTGATCTGGATCTATGTTGTTTGCAAAAGCCGTTAAATGTATCCAGAATGAAATTGGTTAACACCCAAACCGTTAATTGAGCCATATTGAGTTTCTGATATCAACGCCTCGGGAAACCTTGGGGTGTTTTTCGTGTAGTTATCGATTATCATTAATCCTATTAATAGGCTTATGAGCATGTGACTTAATTAATGACGTTCCTTGAATCGAAACACTCGAGTATGTTGATGAAATTGTATAATTGGCCACCATGTTTTTAAAGCGACGTTACATCGCAAAAAGCAAATAAAATGCATTTTTCACGAATAAATGCATTGCTACTACAAATTCTTCCGAATACATTCGAACACTAACATTGAATCAATAAACAGTGTTTTTGTGGTTTGAAAGTATGATTTTATATAACTGTCATCCGCGCTCCTGAATTGACGTTTGTTTGTCATCGGAGTCAATACAAAACACGAGATAATGTCGTTCAGAGATAATTTAACTAAGAATAGTCTACAAATAAATAGGCACACAACGGTAAATCTGTACCATAAATCGTGTTATTCAGGATATACTAGTTGTATTACGCATGAATGGTTACATTATTTTGTTATGTTAACAAACCGCGTATACGAAGTTAGTTTATTAGTTGAAATACTCAGTATTTGAGGCATATATTTGGGGAAAAAATTATACCATATAATAGGAAAATACATTCTGTAGAAATTTGTGTTTTCACCGATGTAGTGTCGCTTTAAGGAGTATCAGAATGATAAATAGTTTTAAAACATACAGTGTGCGTCTTATTGGACGTTTTTACTCAAGATTTGCGTGCTATTCGTCATCCTTAGTACACTTATGTCCAATCAATCCGTTACCATAGAAACATAACAGTTAAGATCTATCATCTCATCAATATAATGCAGAAACGTGAAATAATATGTTGAGAAATGTAAATAAAGCTACAGGAGCATACATGTATTTTCAGGAATGATCGTGTATAACTGTGCCTGTTCGCTGATTCTTAGCGATCGTATCTTGCAGAGAAGCGTTATCGTTCTTCAAACTAACACTCACAAAAATGTGGGTGTCTATAGATGGCGCTACACTCGGAAATCGGGTTTCTCCAGACTGTCGTTTTGCCAGAGGAAGGAACATTTGGAACGTACTGATATTTCGTTTATTATCATATTGTTCCATAACCCTGGTCTCAATAAACGCGAATAGTCTCTTTATACTGGTCATCTTACATCTCACACAATACATTAACGTCATTTGCATAATTTAGTTTGTCATGAAACAGAATGTGCCCATGTGAAGATAGAATTTTGCAGACAAAACCTGCTTAGCTTCAGATTATACACTTCTTATGCTATACAGATTTCATTGC
The DNA here is from genome assembly GCA_014843695.1 of Archivesica marissinica. Taxonomy (NCBI): domain Eukaryota; kingdom Metazoa; phylum Mollusca; class Bivalvia; order Venerida; family Vesicomyidae; genus Archivesica; species Archivesica marissinica. The sequence goes on from CM026393.1 coordinate 21,084,007, forward strand.
ACAGACCAAACCATTATGAACTGCTTGTTGTAGGGTTTGACGACACACACCACACCCATGTTGTAGGGTTTGACGACACACACCACACCCATGTTGTAGGGTTTGACGACACACACCACACCCATGTTGTAGGGTTTGACGACACACACCACACCCATGTTGTAGGGTTTGACGACACACACCACACCCATGTTGTAGGGTTTGACGACACACACCACACCCATGTTGTAGGGTTTGACGACACACACCACACCCATGTTGTAGGGTTTGACGACACACACCACACCCATGTTGTAGGGTTTGACGACACACACCACACCCATGTTGTAGGGTTTGACGACACACACCACACCCATGTTGTAGGGTTTGACGACACACACCACACCCATGTTCAGGCTATACTGTGTCTAATTAGGACTGTAATTTTCCAACTAAATATGAGATATGGAGTTTGGAAATGACTACAGGACATGAACATTTATAATATTGTTTACGCTGCACGTCGTTACAAATGTACATTCATAAACATCAGCAAGTATTTATTTCTTGATAAACATTATTGTTCTGCTTTGAGACAATCGATGCAATTTGCTGTAATACTTTGTGACGTAGTGTAGCTGGATTACAATATGAGAATGAAGTCCAGTGTGTGGAGAGCTTGAGCACCTGATCCCGACGTTATCAACGTTTCTGATGTCCTCACTTCGTATCTCACCAGACAAGTTATCTTCTAGTCGGCTATCATCATTAAAGCAAAACACAGCACGAGTTTGTTTTTCTGGCCTGAAAATATATGAAAACTTGGTATGGCATTTCCCTTCCAATAGACTAAGTTGGAGGTTGCATAGCCAAGCTAAGGCTGCTGTAGATTTTATAACAGAGCTCAAGGTTGCTGGAGGTTGCATAGCCGAGATATGGATGCTGTAGATGTTATAACTGAGGGCAAGGTTGCTGGAGGTTGCATAGCCGAGCTATGGATGCTGTAGATGTTATAACCAAGGGCAAGGTTGCTGGAGGTTGCATAGACGAGCTATGGATGCTGTAGATGTTATAACCGAGGGCAAGGTTGCTGGAGATTGCATAGCCGAGCTATGGATGCTGTAGATGTTATAACAGAGCTCAAGGTTGCTGGAGATTGCATAGCCAAGCTATGGTTGGTGGAGATTTTATAACCGAGGGCAAGGTTGCTGGAGATGGATAGCCGAGCTATGGATGCTGTAGATGTTATAACCAACGGCAAGGTTGCTGGAAGTTGCATAGCTGAGCTATGGATGCTGTAATGTAAAACCAACGGCAAGATTGCTGGAGGTTGCATAGCTGAGCTATGGATGCTGTAATGTTAAAACCGAGGGCAAGGTTGCTGGAGATTGCATAGCCGAGCTATGGTTGGTGAAGATGTTATGACAGAGCTCAAGGTTGCTGGAAGTTGCATAGCCGAGCTATGGATGGTGTAGATGTTATAACCAAGGGCAAGGTTGCTGGAGGTTGCATAGCCGAGCTATGGATGCTGTAGATTTTATAACAGAGCTCAAGGTTGCTGGAGGGTGCATAGCCGGGCTATGGATGCTGTAGATGTTATAACCAAGGGCAAGGTTGCTGGAGGTTGCATAGCCGAGCTATGGATGCTGTAGATGTTATAACCGAGGGCAAGATTGCTGGAGGTTGCATAGCTGAGCTATGGATGCTGTAATGTTATAACCGAGGGCAAGGTTGCTGGAGATTGCATAGCCAAGCTATGGTTGGTGGAGATTTTATAACCGAGGGCAAGGTTGCTGGAGATTGCATAGCCAAGCTATGGTTGGTGGAGATTTTATAACTGAGGGCAAGGTTGCTGGAGATTGCATAGCCAAGCTATGGTTGGTGGAGATTTTATAACCGAGGGCAAGGTTTCAGAATATTATATATAACGGAGCTTACGGTTTCAAGAAATTTTAAA
>CM026393.1:21086942-21110434 GCA_014843695.1 Archivesica marissinica
CTAGGTAGGTATATATTATGTTACACTAGCAGTTATATGTAGGTATAGACTATATTATACTAGCAGTTATAGGTAGGTATAGAATTTGTTATACTATCAGTTATAGGTAGTTATATACTCTGCTATATTAGCAGTTATAGGTAGGTATATACTATGTTATACTAGCAGTTATAGGTAGGTATAGAATATGTTATACCAGCAGATATAGGTAGGTATAGACTATGTTATACTAGCAGTTATAGGTAGGTATAGACTATGTTATACTAGCGGTTGTAGGTAGGTACAGAGTCTGTTATACTAGGAGTTATAGGTAGGTATATGCTATGTTATACTAGCAGTTATAGCTAGGTATATACTATGTTATACTAGAAGTTATATGTAGGTACAGATAATGTTATACTAGCAGTTATAGGTAGGTATATACTCTGTTATACTAGCTGTTATAGCTAGGTATAGACTATGTTATACTAGCAGATATAGGTAACTATATACTCCGTTATACTAGCAGTTATAGGTACGTATAGACTATGCTATACTAGCAGTTATATGTAGGTACAGATAATGTTATACTAGTAGTTATAGGTAGGTATATACTCTGTTGTACTATCAATTATAGGTAGGTATATACTCTGTTATACTAGCAGTTATTGGTAGGTATATACTCTGTTATACTACCAGTTATATGTAGGTATATAGTATGTTATACTAGCAGTTATAAGTAGGTATATACGCTGCCATACTAGCAGTTATAGGTAGGTATATACTCTGTTATACTAGCAGTTACAGGTAGGTATATACTGTGCTATACAAGCTGTTATAGGTAGGTATAGACTATGTTATACTAGCAGTTATAGGTAGGTATAGACTCTGTTACACTAGCAGTTATAGGTAGCTATATACTCTGTTATACTAGCAGATATATGTAGGTATAGACTCTGTTATACTAGCAGATATAGGTAGCTATATACTATATTACACTAGCAGTTATAGGTAGGTATAGACTATGTTATACCAGCGGTTAGATGTATGTATATACTCTGTTGTACTAGCAGTTATAGGTAGGTATATACTCTGTTATACTAGCAGTTATAGGTAGGTATAGAGTATGTTATGCTAGCAGTTATAAGTAGGTATATACTCTGTTATACTAGCTGTTATTGGTAGGTATAGACTCTGTTGTACTAGCAGTTATAGGTAGGTATATACTCTGTTATACTAGCTATTATTGGTAGGTATAGACTCTGTTGTACTAGCAGTAATAGGAAGTTATAGACTCTGTTATACTAGCGGTTATAGATAGGTATTGACTCCGTTATACTAGCAGATATAGTTAGCTATATACTCTGTATTACTAGCAGTTATAGATATGTATAGACTATGTCATACTAGCCGTTATAGGTAGGTATATACTATGTTATACTAGCAGTTATAGGTAGGTATTGTCTATGTTATACTAGCGGTTAGAGGTAAGTATATACTATGTTATACTAGCAGTTATAGGTAGATATAGACTATGTTATACCAGCAGTTATAGGTAGGTATATACTCAGCTATACTAGCAGTTATATAGCAGTTATAGCTAGGCATATAGTCTTTTATACTAGCAGTTATAGGTAGGTATTGACTATGTTATACTAGCAGATATATGTAGGTATAGACTCTGTTATACTAGCAGTTATATGTAGGTATAGAGTATGTTATACTAGCAGTTATAGGTAGGTATAGACTCTGTTATACTAGCGGTTATAGGTAGATATATACTCTGTTATACTAGCAGTTATAGGTAGGTATAGACTCTGTTATACTAGCAGTTATAGATATGTATATACTCTGTTATACTAGCAGTTATAGGTAGGTATATACTCTGTTATACTAGCAGTTATATGTAGGTATATATTATGTTATACTAGCAGTTATAGGTAGGTATAGACTATGTTATACTAGCAGTTATATGTAGATATAGACTATGTTATACTAGCAGTTATAGGTAGGTATAGACTCTGTTATACTAGCAGTTATAGGTAGGTATATACTATGTTATACTAGCAGTTATAGGTAGGTATATACTATGTTATACTAGCAGTTATAGGTAGGTATAGACTATGTTATACTAGCAGTTATAGGTAGATATAGACTCTGTTATACTAGCAGTTATAGGTAGGTATATACTCTGTTATACTAGCAGTTATAGGTAGGTATAGACTATGTTATACTAGCAGTTATAGGTAGGTATAGATTATGTTATACTAGCAGTTATAGGTAGGTATAGACTATGTTATACTAGTAGTTATAGGTAGGTATATACTATGTTATACTAGCAGTTATAGGTAGGTATAGACTATGTTAAACTAGCAGTTATAGGTAGGTATATACTCTGCTATACAAGTAGTTATAGGTAGGTATATACTATGTTATACTAGCAGTTATAGGTAGGTATATACTATGTTATACTAGCAGTTATAGGTAGGTATATACTATGTTATACTAGCAGTTATAGGTAGGTATAGACTATGTTATACTAGCAGTTATAGGTAGGTATATACTCTGTTATACTAGCAGTTATAGGTAGGTATATACTCTGTTATACTAGCAGTTATAGGTAGGTATAGAGTATGTTATACTAGCAGTTATAGGTAGGTATAGACTCTGTTATACTAGCAGTTATAGGTAGGTATATACTCTGTTATACTAGCAGTTATATGTAGGTATAGACTATGTTATACTAGCAGTTATAGGTAGGTATAGACTCTGTTATACTAGCAGTTATAGGTAGGTATATACTCTGTTATACTAGCAGTTATAGGTAGGTATAGACTATGTTATACTAGCGGTTATAGGTAGGTATATACTATGTTGTACTAGCAGGTATAGGTAGGTATATACTCTGTTATACTAGCAGTTATAGGTAGGTATAGACTCTGTTATACTAGCAGTTATATGTAGGTATAGACTCTGTTATACTAGCAGTTATAGGTAGGTATAGTCTATGTTATATTAGCGGTTATAGGTAGGTATAGACTATGTTATACTAGCAATAATAGGTAGATATGGACTATGTTATACTAGCAGTTATAGGTAGGTATATACTATGTTATACTAGCAGTTATAGGTAGGTATAGATTATGTTATACTAGCAGTTATAGGTAGGTATATATTATGTTATACTAGCAGTAATAGGTAGGTATATACTCTGTTATACTAGCAGTTATAGGTAGGTATAGAGTATGTTATACTAGCAGTTATAGGTAGCTATATACTCTGTTATACTAGCAGTTATAGGTAGGTATATACTCTGTTATACTAGCTGTTATAGGTAGGTATAGAGTATGTTATACTAGCAGTAATAGGTAGGTATAGACTCTGTTATACTAGCAGTTATAGGTAGGTATATACTATGTTATACTAGCAGTTATAGGTAGCTATATACTCTGTTATACTAGCAGTTATAGGTAGGTATAGACTATATTATACTAGCGGTTATAGGTAGGTATATACTCTGTTATACTAGCAGTTATAGGTAGGTATTGACTCTGTTATACTAGCAGATATAGGTAGGTATATACTCTGTTATACTAGCAGTTATAGGTAGGTATAGACTATGTTATACCAGCAGTTATATGTATGTATATACTCTGTTATACTAGCAGTTGTATGTAGGTATATACTATGTTATACTAGCAGTTATATGTAGGTATAGACTATGTTATACTAGCAGTTATAAGTAGGTATATACTCTGTCATACTAGCAGTTATAGGTAGGTATAGAATATGTTATACTAGCAGTAATAGGTAGGTATATACTATCTTATACTAGCAGTTATAGGTAGGTATATACTCTGTTATACTAGCAGTTATAGGTAGGTATAGACTATGTTATAATAGCGGTTATAGGTAGGTATAGACTATGTTATACTAGCAGTTATAGGTAGATATGGACTATGTTATACTAGCAGTTATAGGTAGGTATATACTATGTTATACTAGCAGTTATAGGTAGGTATATACTCTGTTATACTAGCAGTTATAGGTAGGTATATACTCTGTTATAATAGCAGTTATAGGTAGGTATAGAGTATGTTATACTAGCAGTTATAAGTAGTTATATACTCTGTTTTACAAGCTGTTATAGGTAGGTATAGAGTATGTTATACTAGCAGTAATAGGTAGGTATAGACTCTGTTATAATAGCGGTTATAGGTAGGTATTGAGTCTGTTATACTAGCAGATATAGGTAGCTATATACTCTGTTATACTAGCAGTTATAGGTAGGTATAGACTATGTTATACTAGCAGTTATAGGTAGGTATATACTCTGTTATACTAGCAGTTATAGGTAGGTATATAATGTTATACTAGCAGTTATAGGTAGGTATAGACTATGTTATACTAGCAGTTATATGTAGGTATAGACTATGTTATAATAGCGGTTATAGGTAGGTATATTCTATGTTATACTAGCAGTTATAGGTAGGTATATACTATGTTATACTAGCAGTTATAGGTAGGTATATACTATGTTATACTAGCAGTTATAGGTAGGTATATACTATGTTATAATAGCGGTTATAGGTAGGTATATTCTATGTTATACTAGCAGTTATAGGTAGATATAGACTATGTTATACTAGCGGTTATAGGTAGGTATATACTCTGTTATACTAGCAGTTATAGGTATGTATATACTATGTTATACTAGCAGTTATAGGTAGGTATAGACTATTTTATACTAGCAGTTATATGTAGGTACAGATTATGTTATACTAGCAGTTATAGCTAGGTATATACTATGTTATACTAGAAGTTTTAGGTAGGTATATACTCTGTTGTACTAGCAGTTATAGGTAGGTATACACTCTTTTATACTAACAGTTATAGGTAGGTATATACTCTGTTATACTACCAGTTATAGGTAGGTATAGAGTATGTTATACTAGCAGTTATATGTAGGTACAGATTATGTTATACTAGCAGTTATAGCTAGGTATATACCATGTTATACTAGAAGTTATAGGTAGGTATAGATTATGTTATACTAGCGGTTATAGGTAGGTATAGACTATGTTATACTAGCAGTTATAGGTAGGTATATACTCTGCTATACTAGTAGTTATAGGTAGGTATATATTATGTTATACCAGCAGTTATAGGTAGGTATATACTCTGTTATACTAGCAGCTATAGGTAGGTAAAGAATATGTTATACTAGCTGTAATAGGTTAGTATAGATTATGTCATGCTAACAGTTATAGGTAGGTATATACTCTGTTATACTAGCAGTTATAGGTAGGTATAGACTATGTTATAATAGCGGTCATAGGTAGGTATAGGCTATGTTATACTAGCAATAATAGGTAGATATGGACTATGTTATACCAGCAGTTATAGGTAGGTATATACTATGTTGTACTAGCAGTTATAGGTAGGTATAGAGTATGTTATACTAGCAGTTATAAGTAGGTATATACGCTGTCATACTAGCAGTCATAGGTAGGTATATACTCTGTTATACTAGCAGTTATAGGTAGGTATATACTCTGTTTTACAAGCTGTTAAAGGTAGTTATAGAGTATGTTATACTAGCAGTAATAGGTAGGTATAGACTCTGTTATAATAGCGGTTATAGATAGGTATTGAGTCTGTTATACTAGCATATATAGGTAGCTATATACTCTGTTATACTAGCAGTTATATGTAGGTATAGACTATGTTATACTAGCTGTTACAGGTAGGTATAGACTCTGTTATAATAGCGGTTATAGGTAGGTATTGAGTCTGTTATACTAGCAGATATCGGTAGCTCTGTACACTGTTATACTAGCGGCTATAGGTAGGTATTGACTCTGTTATACTAGCAGATATAGGTAGCTATATACTCTGTTACACTAGCAGTTATAGGTATGCATAGACTATGTTATACCAGCGGTTAGATGCATGTATATACTCTGTTGTACTAGCATGTATAGGTAGGTATATACTCTGTTATACTAGCAGTTATATGTAGGTATAGAGTATGTTATACTAGCAGTTATAAGTAGGTATATACTCTGTCATACTAGCAGATATAGGTAGGAATATAATGTTATACTAGCAGTTATAGGTAGGTATAGACTATGTTATACTAGCAGTTATAGGTAGGTATAGACTATGTTATAATAGCGGTTATAGGTAGGTATATTCTATGTTATACTAGCAGTTATAGGTAGATATAGACTATGTTATACTAGCGGTTATAGGTAGGTATATACTCTGTTATACTAGCAGTTATAGGTAGGTATATACTCTGTTATACTAGCAGTTATAGGTAGGTATAGACTATGTTATACTAGCAGTTATAGGTAGGTATATACTCTGTTATACTAGCAGTTATAGGTAGGTATTGACTATGTTATACCAGCGGTTAGATGTATATATATACTCTGTTGTACTAGCAGTTATAGGTAGGTATAGACTCTGATTTACTAGCAGTTATATGTAGGTATAGACTATGTTATACTAGCAGTTATAGGTAGGTATTGACTATGTAGTAATAGAGGTTATAGGTAGGTATTGAAATATGTTATACTAGCAGTAATAGGTAGGTATATACTCTGTTATACTAGCAGGTATAGGTAGATATATACTCTGTTATACTAGCAGTTATAGGTAGGTATAGACTATGTTATAATAGCGGTTATAGGTAGGTATAGACTATGTTATACTAGCAATAATAGGTAGATATGGACTATGTTATACTAGCAGTTATAGGTAGGTATATACTCTGTTATACTAGCAGTTATAGGTAGGTATAGAGTATGTTATACTAGCAGTTATAAGTAGTTATATACTCTGTCATACTAGCAGTTATAGGTAGGTATATACTCTGTTATACAAGCAGTTATAGGTAGGTATAGAGTATGTTATACTAGCAGTAATAGGTAGGTATAGACTCTGTTATAATAGCGGTTATAGGTTGGTATTGAGTCTGTTATACTAGCAGTTATATGTAGGTACATATTATGTTATACCAGCAGTTATAGCTAGGTATATACTATGTTATACTAGAAGTTATAGGTAGGTATATACTCTGTTGTACTAGCAGTTATAGGTAGGTATATAATATGTTATTCTAGCAGTTATAGGTAGGTATATACTATGTTATAATAGCGGTTATAGGTAGGTATATTCTATGTTATACTAGCAGTTATAGGTAGATATAGACTATGTTATACTAGCGGTTATAGGTAAGTACATACTCTGTTATACTCGCAGTTATAGGTATGTATATACTCTGTTATACTAGCAGTTATAGGTAGGTATAGACTATGTTATACTAGCAGTTATATGTAGGTATATACTATGTTATACTAGAAGTTTTAGGTAGGTATATACTCTGTTGTACTAGCAGTTATAGGTAGGTATACACTCTTTTATACTAACAGTTATAGGTAGGTATATACTCTGTTATACTACCAGTTATAGGTAGGTATAGAGTATGTTATACTAGCAGTTATATGTAGGTACAGATTATGTTATACTAGCAGTTATAGCTAGGTATATACCATGTTATACTAGAAGTTATAGGTAGGTATAGATTATGTTATACTAGCGGTTATAGGTAGGTATAGACTATGTTATACTAGCAGTTATAGGTAGGTATATACTCTGCTATACTAGTAGTTATAGGTAGGTATATATTATGTTATACCAGCAGTTATAGGTAGGTATATACTCTGTTATACTAGCAGCTATTGGTAGGTAAAGAATATGTTATACTAGCTGTAATAGGTTAGTATAGATTATGTCATGCTAACAGTTATAGGTAGGTATATACTCTGTTATACTAGCAGTTATAGGTAGGTATAGACTATGTTATAATAGCGGTCATAGGTAGGTATAGGCTATGTTATACTAGCAATAATAGGTAGATATGGACTATGTTATACCAGCAGTTATAGGTAGGTATATACTATGTTGTACTAGCAGTTATAGGTAGGTATAGAGTATGTTATACTAGCAGTTATAAGTAGGTATATACGCTGTCATACTAGCAGTCATAGGTAGGTATATACTCTGTTATACTAGCAGTTATAGGTAGGTATATACTCTGTTTTACAAGCTGTTAAAGGTAGTTATAGAGTATGTTATACTAGCAGTAATAGGTAGGTATAGACTCTGTTATAATAGCGGTTATAGATAGGTATTGAGTCTGTTATACTAGCATATATAGGTAGCTATATACTCTGTTATACTAGCAGTTATATGTAGGTATAGACTATGTTATACTAGCTGTTACAGGTAGGTATAGACTCTGTTATAATAGCGGTTATAGGTAGGTATTGAGTCTGTTATACTAGCAGATATCGGTAGCTCTGTACACTGTTATACTAGCGGCTATATGTAGGTATTGACTCTGTTATACTAGCAGATATAGGTAGCTATATACTCTGTTACACTAGCAGTTATAGGTATGCATAGACTATGTTATACTAGCGGTTAGATGCATGTATATACTCTGTTGTACTAGAATGTATAGGTAGGTATATACTCTGTTATACTAGCAGTTATGTGTAGGTATAGAGTATGTTATACTAGCAGTTATAAGTAGGTATATACTCTGTCATGCTAGCAGATATAGGTAGGAATATAATGTTATACTAGCAGTTATAGGTAGGTATAGACTATGTTATACTAGCAGTTATAGGTAGGTATAGACTATGTTATAATAACGGTTATAGGTAAGTATATTCTATGTTATACTAGCAGTTATAGGTAGATATAGACTATGTTATACTAGCGGTTATAGGTAGGTATATACTCTGTTATACTAGCAGTTATAGGTAGGTATATACTCTGTTGTACTAGCAGTTATAGGTAGGTATAGACTCTGTTATACTAGCAGATATAGGTAGCTATATACTCTGTTACACTAGCAGCTATACGTAGTTATTGACTATGTTATACCAGCGGTTAGATGTATATATATACTCTGTTGTACTAGCAGTTATAGGTAGGTATAGACTCTGATTTACTAGCAGTTATATGTAGGTATAGACTATGTTATACTAGCAGTTATAGGTAGGTATTGACTATGTAGTAATAGAGGTTATAGGTAGGTATTGAAATATGTTATACTAGCAGTAATAGGTAGGTATATACTCTGTTATACTAGCAGATATAGGTAGATATATACTCTGTTATACTAGCAGTTATAGGTAGGTATAGACTTTGTTATAATAGCGGTTATAGGTAGGTATAGACTATGTCATACTAGCAATAATAGGTAGATATGGACTATGTTATACTAGCAGTTATAGGTAGGTATATACTCTGTTATACTAGCAGTTATAGGTAGGTATAGAGTATGTTATACTAGCAGTTTTAGGTAGGTATAGAGTATGTTATACTAGCAGTTATAAGTAGTTATATACTCTGTCATACTAGCAGTTATAGGTAGGTATATACTCTGTTATACAAGCTGTTATAGGTAGGTATAGAGTATGTTATACTAGCAGTAATAGGTAGGTAAAGACTCTGTTATAATAGCGGTTATAGGTTGGTATTGAGTCTGTTATACTAGCAGTTATATGTAGGTACATATTATGTTATACCAGCAGTTATAGCTAGGTATATACTATGTTATACTAGAAGTTATAGGTAGGTATATACTCTGTTGTACTAGCAGTTATAGGTATGTATATAATATGTTATTCTAGCAGTTATAGGTAGGTATATACTATGTTATAATAGCGGTTATAGGTAGGTATATTCTATGTTATACTAGCAGTTATAGGTAGATATAGACTACGTTATACTAGCGGTTATAGGTAAGTACATACTCTGTTATACTCGCAGTTATAGGTATGTATATACTATGTTATACTAGCAGTTATAGGTAGGTATAGACTATGTTATACTAGCAGTTATATGTAGGTATATACTATGTTATACTAGAAGTTTTAGGTAGGTATATACTCTGTTGTACTAGCAGTTATAGGTAGGTATACACTCTTTTATACTAACAGTTATAGGTAGGTATATACTCTGTTATACTACCAGTTATAGGTAGGTATAGAGTATGTTATACTAGCAGTTATATGTAGGTACAGATTATGTTATACTAGCAGTTATAGCTAGGTATATACCATGTTATACTAGAAGTTATAGGTAGGTATAGATTATGTTATACTAGCGGTTATAGGTAGGTATAGACTATGTTATACTAGCAGTTATAGGTAGGTATATACTCTGCTATACTAGTAGTTATAGGTAGGTATATATTATGTTATACCAGCAGTTATAGGTAGGTATATACTCTGTTATACTAGCAGCTATAGGTAGGTAAAGAATATGTTATACTAGCTGTAATAGGTTAGTATAGATTATGTCATGCTAACAGTTATAGGTAGGTATATACTCTGTTATACTAGCAGTTATAGGTAGGTATAGACTATGTTATAATAGCGGTCATAGGTAGGTATAGGCTATGTTATACTAGCAATAATAGGTAGATATGGACTATGTTATACCAGCAGTTATAGGTAGGTATATACTATGTTGTACTAGCAGTTATAGGTAAGTACATACTCTGTTATACTCGCAGTTATAGGTATGTATATACTCTGTTATACTAGCAGTTATAGGTAGGTATAGACTATGTTATACTAGCAGTTATGTAGGTATATACTATGTTATACTAGAAGTTTTAGGTAGGTATATACTCTGTTGTACTAGCAGTTATAGGTAGGTATACACTCTTTTATACTAACAGTTATAGGTAGGTATATACTCTGTTATACTACCAGTTATAGGTAGGTATAGAGTATGTTATACTAGCAGTTATATGTAGGTACAGATTATGTTATACTAGCAGTTATAGCTAGGTATATACCATGTTATACTAGAAGTTATAGGTAGGTATAGATTATGTTATACTAGCGGTTATAGGTAGGTATAGACTATGTTATACTAGCAGTTATAGGTAGGTATATACTCTGCTATACTAGTAGTTATAGGTAGGTATATATTATGTTATACCAGCAGTTATAGGTAGGTATATACTCTGTTATACTAGCAGCTATAGGTAGGTAAAGAATATATTATACTAGCTGTAATAGGTTAGTATAGATTATGTCATGCTAACAGTTATAGGTAGGTATATACTCTGTTATACTAGCAGTTATAGGTAGGTATAGACTATGTTATAATAGCGGTCATAGGTAGGTATAGGCTATGTTATACTAGCAATAATAGGTAGATATGGACTATGTTATACCAGCAGTTATAGGTAGGTATATACTATGTTGTACTAGCAGTTATAGGTAGGTATAGAGTATGTTATACTAGCAGTTATAAGTAGGTATATACGCTGTCATACTAGCAGTCATAGGTAGGTATATACTCTGTTATACTAGCAGTTATAGGTAGGTATATACTCTGTTTTACAAGCTGTTAAAGGTAGTTATAGAGTATGTTATACTAGCAGTAATAGGTAGGTATAGACTCTGTTATAATAGCGGTTATAGATAGGTATTGAGTCTGTTATACTAGCATATATAGGTAGCTATATACTCTGTTATACTAGCAGTTATATGTAGGTATAGACTATGTTATACTAGCTGTTACAGGTAGGTATAGACTCTGTTATAATAGCGGTTATAGGTAGGTATTGAGTCTGTTATACTAGCAGATATCGGTAGCTCTGTACACTGTTATACTAGCGGCTATAGGTAGGTATTGACTCTGTTATACTAGCAGATATAGGTAGCTATATACTCTGTTACACTAGCAGTTATAGGTATGCATAGACTATGTTATACCAGCGGTTAGATGCATGTATATACTCTGTTGTACTAGCATGTATAGGTAGGTATATACTCTGTTATACTAGCAGTTATGAGTAGGTATAGAGTATGTTATACTAGCAGTTATAAGTAGGTATATACTCCGTCATACTAGCAGATATAGGTAGGAATATAATGTTATACTAGCAGTTATAGGTAGGTATAGACTATGTTATACTAGCAGTTATAGGTAGGTATAGACTATGTTATAATAACGGTTATAGGTAAGTATATTCTATGTTATACTAGCAGTTATAGGTAGATATAGACTATGTTATACTAGCGGTTATAGGTAGGTATATACTCTGTTATACTAGCAGTTATAGGTAGGTATATACTCTGTTGTACTAGCAGTTATAGGTAGGTAAATACTCTGTTATACTAGCAGTTATAGGTAGGTATATACTCTGTTATAATACCAGTTATATGTAGGCATAGCGTATGTTATGCTAGCAGTTATAGGTAGGTATATACTATGTTATACTAGCAGTTATATGTAGGTATAGATATGTTAGGTATAGACACTGTTACACTATCAGTTATAAGTAGATATATACTCTTTTATACTAGCAGTTATATGTAGATATAGACTATGTTATACTAGCAGTTATAGGTAGGTATAGACTCTGTTATACTAGCAGATATAGGTAGCTATATACTCTGTTACACTAGCAGCTATGCGTAGGTATTGACTATGTTATACCAGCGGTTAGATGTATATATATACTCTGTTGTACTAGCAGTTATAGGTAGGTATATACTCTGTTATACTAGCAGTTATAGGTAGGTATAGAGTATGTTATACTAGCAGTTATTGGTAGGTATAGACTATGTTATACTAGTAGTAATATGTAGATATAGACTATATTATACTAGCAGTTATAGGTAGGTATAGACTCTGTTATACTAGCACTTATAGATAGTTATATACTCTGCTATACTAGCAGTTATATAGCAGTTATAGGTGGGCATATAGTCTTTTATACTAGCAGTTATAGGTAGGTATTAACTATGTTATACTAGCAGATATGTGTAGGTATAGACTCTGTTATACTAGCTTTTATAGGTAGGTATATACTCTGTTATACTAGCAGTTATATGTAGGTATAGACTATGTTATACTAACTGTTATAGGTAGGTATAGACTATGTTATACTAGCAGATATAGGTAGCTACATACTCTGTTACACTAGCAGTTATAGGTAGGTATAGACTATGTTATACTAGCAGTTATTGGTAGGTATAGACTGTGTTATACTAGTAGTTATATGTAGCTATAGACTATATTATATTAGCAGTTATAGGTAGGTATACACTCTGTTATACTAGCAGTTATAGGTAGGTATATACTCTGTTATACTATCAGTTATTGGTAGGTATATACTCTGCTATACTACTAGTTATAGGTAGTTATATATTATGTTAAACTAGCAGTTATAGGTAGGTATAGACTATGTTATACTAGTGGTTATAGGTAGGTATATACTCTTGTTATTCTAGCAGTTATAGATAGGTATATACTCTCTTATACTAGCAGTTATATGTAGGTATAGACTATGTTATACTAGCGGTTATAGGTAGGTATATACTCTGTTATACTTGCAGTTATAGGTAGGTATATACTCTGTTATACTAGCAGTTATATGTATGTATATACTATGTTATACTAGCAGTTATATGTAGGTACAGATTATGTTATACTAGCAGTTATTGCTAGGTATTGACTCTGTTATAATACCAGTTATATGTAGATATAGAGTATGTTATACTAGCAGTTATAAGTAGGTATATACGCTGTCACACTAGCAGTTATAGGTAGGTATATACTCTGTTATACTAGCAGTTATAGGTAGGTATAGAGGATGTTATACTAGCAGTTATAAGTAGTTATATACTCTGTCATACTAGCAGTTATTGGTAGGTATAGACTATGTTACACCAGCGGTTAGATGTATGTATATACTCTGTTGTACTATCAGCTATAGGTAGGTATATACTCTGTTATACTAGAAGTTATAGGTCGGTATAGAGTATGTTATACTAGCAGTTATTGGTAGGTATAGACTATGTTATACTAGTAGTTATATGTAGATATAGACTATATTACATTAGCAGTTATAGGTAGGTATAGACACTGTTATACTAGCAGTTATAGGTAGGTATATACTCTGTTATACTATCAGTTATTGGTAGGTATATACTCTGCTATACTGCTAGTTATAGGTAGTTATATATTATGTTAAACTAGCAGTAATAGGTAGGTATAGACTATGTTATACTAGTAGTTATATGTAGATATAGACTTCATTTTACTAGCAGTTATAGGTCGGTATAGAGTATGTTATACTAACAGTTATAGGTAGGTATAGACTATGTTATACTAGTAGTTATATGTAGATATAGACTATATTATACTAGCAGTTATAGTTAGGTATAGACTCTGTTATACTAGAACTTATAGATAGTTATATACTCTGCTATACTAGCAGTTATAGGTAGGTATATACTCTGTTATACTAGCAGTTATAGGTAGGTATAGAGTATGTTATGCTAGCAGTTATAAGAAGGTATATACTCTGTCATACTAGCAGTGATAGGTAGGTATAATCTATGTTATACTAGCGGTTAGAGGTAAGTATATACTATGTTATACTAGCAGTTATAGGTAGGTATAGACTATGTTATACCAGCAGTTATAGGTAAGTATATACTCTGTTATACTAGCAGTTATATGTAGGTATAGACTATGTTATACTAGCAGTTATATGTAGGTACAGATTATGTTATACTAGCAGTTATAGCTAGGTATATACTATGTTATACTAGCTGTTATATGTAGATATAGACTCTGTTAGACTAGCAGATATAGGTAACTATATACTCTGTTACACTAGCAGTTATAGGTAGGTATAGACTATTTTATACCAGCGGTTAGATGTATGTATATACTCTGTTGTTCTAGCAGTTATAGGTAGGTATATACTCTGTTATACTAGCAGTTATAGGTAGGTATAGAGTATGTTATGCTAGCAGTTATAGGTAGGTATAGACTATGTTATACTAGTAGTTATATGTAGATATAGACTATATTATACTAGCAGTTATAGGTATGTATATACTCTGTTATACTAGCACTTATAGATAGTTATATACTCTGCTATACTAACAGTTATATGTAGGTATATACTCTATAATACTATCAGTTATTGGTAGGTATATACTCTGCTATACTACTAGTTATAGGTAGTTATATATTATGTTAAACTAGCAGTTATAGGTAGGTATAGACTATGTTATACTAGTAGTTATATGTAGATATAGACTACATTTTACTAGCAGTTATAGGTCGGTATAGACTCTGTTATACTAGCAGGTATAGGTAGATATAGACTATGTTATACTAGCGGTTATAGGTAGGTATATACTCTGTTATACTAGCAGTTATAGCTAGGTATATACTATGTTATACTAGAAGTTATAGGTCGGTATAGACTATGTTACACTAACAGTAATAGGTAGGTTTAGACTATGTTATACTAGCAGATATAGATAGCTATATACTCTGTTACACTAGCAGTTATAGGTAGGTATAGACTCTGTTATACTAGCAGTTATATGTAAGTATAGACTATGTTATACTAGCAGTTATATGTAGGTACAGATTATGTTATACTAGCAGTTATAGCTAGGTATAGACTCTGTTATACTACCAGTTATATGTAGATATAGAGTATGTTATACTAGCAGTTATAAGTAGGTATATACGCTGTCATACTAGCAGTTATAGGTAGGTATATACTCTGTGATACTAGCAGTTATAGGTAGGTATTGAGTATGTTATACTAGCAGTTATAAGTAGTTATATACTCTGTCATACTTGCAGTTATAGGTAGGAATATACTCTGTTATAAAAGCTGTTATAGGTAGGTATAGACTATGTTATACTAGCGGTTATAGGTAGGTATAGACTCTGTTATACTAGCAGTTATATGTAGATATAGACTATGTTATACTAGCTGTTATAGGTAGGTATATACTCTGTTATGCTAGCAGATATAGGTAGCTATATACTCTGTTACACTAGCAGTTATAGGTAGGTATAGACTATGTTATAGTAGCGGTTAGATGTATGTATATACTATGTTGTACTAGCAGTTATAGGTATGTATATACTATGTTATACTAGCAGTTATAGGAGGTATAGAGTATGTTATGCTAGCTGTTATAAGTAGGTATATACTCGGTCATACTAGCAGTTATATGTAGGTATATACTCTGTTATACTAGCGGTTATAGGTAGGTATTGACTCCGTTATACTAGCAGATATAGGTAGCTATATAATATGTTATACTAGCAGTTATAGATATGTATAGACTATGTCATACTAGCAGTTATAGGTAGGTATAGACTATGTTATACTATCAGTTATAGGTAGGTATATTCTATGTTATACTAGCGGTTAGAGGTAAGTATATACTATGTTATACTAGCAGTTATATGTAGGTATAGACTATGTTATACCAGCAGTTATAGGTAGGTATATACTCAGCTATACTATCAGTTATATAGCAGTTATAGGTAGGCATATAGTATTTTATACTAGCAGTTATATGTAGGTATTGACTTTGTTATACTAGCAGTTATAGGTAGGTATATACTCTGTTATACTAGCAGTTATATGTAGGTATAGACTATGTTATACTAGCTGTTATGGGTAGGTATAGACTATGTTATACTAGCAGATATAGGTAGCTATATACTCTGTTACACTAGCAGTTATAGGTAGGTATAGACTATGTTATACCAGCGGTTAGATGTATGTATATACTCTGTTGTACTAGCAGTTATAGGTAGGTATATACTCTGTTATACTAGCAGTTATAGGTAGGTATAGAGTATGTTATACTAACAGTTATAGGTAGGTATAGACTATGTTATACTAGTAGTTATATGTAGATATAGACTATATTATACTAGCAGTTATAGGTAGGTATAGACTCTGTTATACTAGCACTTATAGATAGTTATATACTCTGCTATACTAGCAGTTATAGGTAGGTATATACTCTGTTATACTAGCAGTTATAGGTAGGTATAGAGTATGTTATGCTAGCAGTTATAAGAAGGTATATACTCTGTCATACTAGCAGTTATAGGTAGGTATAATCTATGTTATACTAGCGGTTAGAGGTAAGTATATACTATGTTATACTAGCAGTTATAGGTAGGTATAGACTATGTTATACCAGCAGTTATATGTAAGTATATACTCTGTTATACTAGCAGTTATATGTAGGTATAGACTATGTTATACTAGCAGTTATATGTAGGTACAGATTATGTTATACTAGCAGTTATAGCTAGGTATATACTATGTTATACTAGCTGTTATAGGTAGATATAGACTCTGTTAGACTAGCAGATATAGGTAACTATATATTCTGTTACACTAGCAGTTATAGGTAGGTATAGACTATTTTATACCAGCGGTTAGATGTATGTATATACTCTGTTGTTCTAGCAGTTATAGGTAGGTATATACTCTGTTATACTAGCAGTTATAGGTAGGTATAGAGTATGTTATGCTAGCAGTTATAGGTAGGTATAGACTATGTTATACTAGTAGTTATATGTAGATATAGACTATATTATACTAGCAGTTATAGGTAGGTATATACTCTGTTATACTAGCACTTATAGATAGTTATATACTCTGCTATACTAGCAGTTATATGTAGGTATATACTCTATTATACTATCAGTTATTGGTAGGTATAGACTATGTTATACCAGCGGTTAGAGGTAAGTATATACTAGGTTATACTAGCAGTTATAGGTAGGTATGGACTATGTTATACCAGCTGTTATAGGTAGGTATATACTCAGCTATACTAGCAGTTATATAGCAGTTATAGGTAAGGCATATAGTCTTTTATACTAGCAGTTATAGGTAGGTATTGACTATGTTATACTAGCAGTTATAGGTAGGTATATAATCTGTTATACTAGCAGTTATATATAGGTATAGACTATGTTATACTAGATGTTATAGGTAGGTATAGACTCCGTTATACTCGCAGATATAGGTAGCTATATACTCTGTTACATTAGCAGTTATATGTAGGTATAGACTATGTTATACCAGCGGTTAGATGTATGTATATACTATTTTGTACTAGCAGTTATAGGTAGGTATATACTCTGTTACACTAGCAGTTATAGGTAGGTATAGAGTATGTTATACTAGTAGTTATATGTATATATAGACTATATTATACTAGCAGTTATAGGTAGGTATATAATTTGTTATACTAGCAGTGCTAGGTAGTTATATACTCTGCTATACTAGCAGTTATAGATATGTATAGACTATGTCATATTAGCAGTTATAGGTAGGTATAGATTCTGTCATACTAACTGTTATAGGTAGGTATAAACTCTGCTATACTACCAGTTATAGGTAGGTATAGACTATGTTATAATAGCGGTTATAGGTAGTTATATACTCTGTCATACTAGCAGTTATAGGTAGGTATAGACTATGTTATAATAGCGGTTATAGATAGGTATATACTATGTTATACTAGCAATAATATGTATATATGGACTATGTTATACTAGCAGTTATAGGTAGGTATATACTATGTTATAGTAGCGGTTATAGGTAGGTATTGAGTCTGTTATACTAACAGATATAGGTAGCTTTATACTTTGTTACACTAGCAGTTATAGGTATGTATAGACTATGTAATACCAGTGGTTAGATGTATGTATATACTCTGTTGTACTAGCAGTTATAGGTAGGTATAGACTCTGTTATACTAGCTGTTATAGGTAGGTTTTGAGTATGTTATACTAGCAGTTATAGGTAGCTATATACTCTGTTATACTAGAAGTTATATGTAGGTATAGACTATGTTATACTAGCTGTTAAAGGTAGGTATAGACTATGTTATAATAGCGGTTATAGTTAGGTATTGAGTCTGTTATACTAGCAGATATAGGTAGCTATATACTATGTTATACTAGCGGCTATAGGTAGGTATGACTTATTTGATATGTTAATGTGATGTTTTATGACTTATTTGATATGTTATTGTGATGTTGTATGACTTATTTGAAATGTTAATGTTAATGTGATGGGGTATGACTTATTTGATATGTTATTTTGATGTTGTATGACTTATTTGATATGTTAATGTGATGTTGTATGACTTATTTGAAATGTTAATGTGATGGGGTATGACTTATTTGAAATGTTAATGTGATGTTGTATGACTTATTTGAAATGTTAATGTGATGGGGTATGACTTATTTGAAATGTTAATGTGATGTTGTATGACTTATTTGAAATGTTAATGTGATGTTGTATGACCTATTTGAAATGTTAATGTGATGTTGTATGACTTATTTGAAATGTTAATGTGATGGTGTATGACTTATTTGATATGTTAATGTGATGTTGTATGACTTATTTGATATGTTAATGTGATGTTGTATGACTTATTTGAAATGTTAATGTGATGTTGTATGACTTATTTGAAATGTTAATGTGATGTTGTATGACTTATTTGAAATGTTAATGTGATGGTGTATGACTTATTTGAAATGTTAATGTGATGGGGTATGACTTATTTGAAATGTTAATGTGATGTTGTATGACTTATTTGAAATGTTAATGTGATGTTGTATGACTTATTTGAAATGTTAATGTGATGTTGTATGACTTATTTGAAATGTTAATGTGATGTTGTATGACTTATTTGAAATGTTAATGTGATGGTGTATGACTTATTTGAAATGTTACTGTGATGGGTGATGGGGTATAACTTATTTGAAATGTTAATGTGATGGGGTATGACTTATTTGAAATGTTAATGTGATGTTGTATGACTTATTTGAAATGTTAATGTGATGGTGTATGACTTATTTGAAATGTTAATGTGATGTTGTATGACTTATTTGATATGTTAATGTGATGTTGTATGACTTATTTGAAATGTTAATGTGATGGTGTATGACTTATTGTAATGTTAATGTGATGTTGTATAACTTATTGTAATGTTAATATGATGTTGTATGACTTATTTGAAATGTTAATGTGATGTTGTATGACTTATTTGAAATGTTAATGTGATGGTGTATGTCTTATTTGAAATGTTAATGTGATGGTGTATGACTTATTTGAAATGTTAATGTGATGTTGTATGACTTATTTGAAATGTTAATGTGATGTTGTATGACTTATTTGAAATGTTAATGTGATGGTGTATGACTTATTTGAAATGTTACTGTGATGGGTAGATGGGGTATAACTTATTTGAAATGTTAATGTGATGGGGTATGACTTATTTGAAATGTTAATGTGATGGGGTATGACTTATTTGAAATGTTAATGTGATGTTGTATGACTTATTTGAAATGTTAATGTGATGTTGTATGACTTATTTGAAATGTTAATGTGATGGTGTATGACTTATTTGAAATGTTACTGTGATGGGTAGATGGTGTATAACTTATTTGAAATGTTAATGTGATGTTGTATGACTTATTTGAAATGTTAATGTGATGGTGTATGACTTATTTGAAATGTTAATGTGATGTTGTATGACTTATTTGAAATGTTAATGTGATGGTGTATGACTTATTGTAATGTTAATGTGATGTTGTATGACTTATTTGAAATGTTAATGTGATGTTGTATGACTTATTTGAAATGTTAATGTGATGGTGTATGACTTATTTGAAATGTTAATGTGATGGGGTATGACTTATTTGAAATGTTAATGTGATGTTGTATGACTTATTTGAAATGTTAATGTGATGTGGTATGACTTATTTGAAATGTTAATGTGATGTTGTATGACTTATTTGAAATGTTAATGTGATGTTGTATGACTTATTTGAAATGTTAATGTGATGGGGTATGACTTATTTGAAATGTTAATGTGATGGGGTATGACTTATTTGAAATGTTAATGTGATGGTGTATGACTTATTTGAAATGTTAATGTGATGTTGTATGACTTATTTGATATGTTAATGTGATGTTGTATGACTTATTTGATATGTTAATGTGATGTTGTATGACTTATTTGAAATGTTAATGTGATGTTGTATGACTTATTTAAATGTTAATGTGATGGTGTATGACTTATTTGAAATGTTAATGTGATGGGGTATGACTTATTTGAAATGTTAATGTGATGGTGTATGACTTATTTGAAATGTTAATGTGATGTTGTATGACTTATTTGAAATGTTAATGTGATGGTGTATGACTTATTTGAAATGTTAATGTGATGTTGTATGACTTATTTGAAATGTTAATGTGATGTTGTATGACTTATTTGATATGTTAATGTGATGTTGTATGACTTATTTGAAATGTTAATGTGATGGGGTATGACTTATTTGAAATGTTAATGTGATGTTGTATGACCTATTTGAAATGTTAATGTGATGTTGTATGACTTATTTGAAATGTTAATGTGATGGTGTATGACTTATTTGAAATGTTACTGTGATGGGTAGATGGGGTATAACTTATTTGAAATGTTAATGTGATGGGGTATGACTAATTTGAAATGTTAATGTGATGGGGTATGACTTATTTGAAATGTTAATGTGATGTTGTATGACTTATTTGAAATGTTAATGTGATGTTGTATGACTTATTTGAAATGTTATTGTGATGGTGTATGACTTATTTGAAATGTTACTGTGATGGGTAGATGGTGTATAACTTATTTGAAATGTTAATGTGATGTTGTATGACTTATTTGAAATGTTAATGTGATGTTGTATGACTTATTTGAAATGTTAATGTGATGTTGTATGACTTATTTGAAATGTTAATGTGATGGTGTATGACTTATTTGATATGTTAATGTGATGTTGTATGACTTATTTGATATGTTAATGTGATGTTGTATGACTTATTTGAAATGTTAATGTGATGGTGTATGACTTATTGTAATGTTAATGTGATGTTGTATAACTTATTGTAATGTTAATATGATGTTGTATGACTTATTTGAAATGTTAATGTGATGTTGTATGACTTATTTGAAATGTTAATGTGATGGTGTATGTCTTATTTGAAATGTTAATGTGATGGGGTTTGACTTATTTGAAATGTTAATGTGATGTTGTATGACTTATTTGAAATGTTAATGTGATGTGGTATGACTTATTTGAAATGTTAATGTGATGTTGTATGACCTATTTGAAATGTTAATGTGATGTTGTATGACTTATTGGAAATGTTAATGTGATGGTGTATGACTTATTTGAAATGTTAATGTGATGGGGTATGACTTATTTGAAATGTTAATATGATGGTGTATGACTTATTTGAAATGTTAATGTGATGTTGTATGACTTATTTGATATGTTAATGTGATGTTGTATGACTTATTTGATATGTTAATGTGATGTTGTATGACTTATTTGAAATGTTAATGTGATGGGGTATGACTTATTTGAAATGTTAATGTGATGGGGTATGACTTATTTGAAATGTTAATATGATGGTGTATGACTTATTTGAAATGTTAATGTGATGTTGTATGACTTATTTGATATGTTAGTATGATGGTGTATGACTTATTTGAAATGTTACTGTGATGTTGTATGACTTATTTGAAATGTTAATGTGATGGTGTATTATTTCATAACATTTCAAATTAGTCATACAACATCACAGTAACATTTCAAATAAGTCATACCCCATCACAATAACATTTCAAATAAGTCATACCCCATCACAATAACATTTCAAATAAGTCATACAACATCACATTAACATATCAAATAAGTCATACAACATCACATTAACATTTCAAATAAGTCATACAACATCACATTAACATTTCAAATAAGTCATACACCATCACATTAACATTTAAAATAAGTCATACCCCATCCCATTAACATTTCAAATAAGTCATACCCCATCACATTAACATTTCAAATAAGTCATACAACATCACATTAACATATCAAATAAGTCATACACCATCACATTAACATTTCAAATAAGTCATACCCCATCACATTAACATTTCAAATTAGTCATACAACATCACATTAACATTTCAAATAAGTCATACCCCATCGCATTAACATTTCAAATAAGTTATACCCCATCTACCCATCACAGTAACATTTCAAATAAGTCATACACCATCACATTAACATTTCCAATAAGTCAAACAACATCACATTAACATTTCAAATAGGTCATACAACATCACATTAACATTTCAAATAAGTCATACAACATCACATTAACATTTCAAATAAGTCAAACCCCATCATATTAACATTTCAAATAAGTCATACAACATCACATTAACATTTCAAATAAGTCATACCCCATCACATTAACATTTCAAATTAGTCATACAACATCACATTAACATTTCAAATAAGTCATACCCCATCACATTAACGTTTCAAATAAGTCATACAACATCACAATAACATATCAAATAAGTCAAACCCCATCACATTAACATTTCAAATAAGTCATACAACATCACATTAACATTTCAAATAAGTCATACCCCATCACATTAACATTTCAAATTAGTCATACAACATCACATTAACATTTCAAATAAGTCATACCCCATCACATTAACATTTCAAATAAGTCATACACCATC
>CM026393.1:21111434-21135649 GCA_014843695.1 Archivesica marissinica
CACATTAACATTTCAAATAAGTCATACAACATCACATTAACATTTCAAATAAGTCATACAACATCACATTAACATTTCAAATAAGTCATACCCCATCACATTAACATTTCAAATAAGTTATACCCCATCAACCCATCACAGTAACATTTCAAATAAGTCATACACCATCACATTAACATTTCAAATAAGTCATACAACATCACATTAACATTTCAAATAAGTCATACAACATCACATTAACATTTCAAATAAGTCATACCACATCACATTAACATTTCAAATAATCATACCCATCACATTAACATTTCAATAAGTCATACAACTCACATTAATTCATAAGTCATACACCATCACATTAACATTTCAAATAAGTCATACACCCTCACATTAACATTTCAAATAGTCATACACCCACTTAACATTTCAATAGTCATACACCATCACATTAACATTTCAATAAGTCATACAACATCACATTAACATTTCAAATAAGTCATACACCATCACATTAACATTTCAAATAAGTCATACAACATCACATTAACATTTCAAATAAGTCATACAACATCACATTAACATTTCAAATAAGTCATACAACATCACATTAACATTTCAAATAAGTCATACAACATCACATTAACATTTCAAATAAGTCATACAACATCACATTAACATTTCAAATAAGTCATACACATCACATTAACATTTCAAATAAGTCATACAACATCACATTAACATTTCAAATAAGTCATACACCATCACATTAACATTTCAAATAAGTCATACAACATCACATTAACATTTCAAATAAGTCATACAACATCACATTAACATTTCAATAAGTATACACATCACATTAACATTAATAAGTCATACCATCACATTAACATTTCAAATAAGTCATACAACATCACATTAACATTTCAAATAAGTCATACAACATCACATTAACATTTCAAATAAGTCATACAACATCACATTAACATTTCAAATAAGTCATACAACATCACATTAACATTTCAAATAAGTCATACAACATCACATTAACATTTCAAATAAGTCATACCCCATCACATTAACATTTCAAATAAGTTATACATACATCACAGTAACATTTCAAATAAGTCATACAACATCACATTAACATTTCAAATAAGTCATACAACATCACATTAACATTTCAAATAAGTCATACAACATCACATTAACATTTCAAATAAGTCATACACCATCACATTAACATTTCAAATAAGTCATACCCCATCACATTAACATTTCAAATAAGTTATACACCATCTACCCATCACAGTAACATTTCAAATAAGTCATACACCATCACATTAACATTTCAAATAAGTCATACAACATCACATTAACATTTCAAATAAGTCATACAACATCACATTAACATTTCAAATAAGTCATACCCCATCACATTAACATTTCAAATAAGTCATACCACATCACATTAACATTTCAAATAAGTCATACACCATCACATTAACATTTCAAATAAGTCATACAACATCACATTAACATTTCAAATAAGTCATACAACATCACATTAACATTACAATAAGTTATACAACATCACATTAACATTACAATTAGTCATACACCATCACATTAACATTTCAAATAAGTCATACAACATCACATTAACATATCAAATAAGTCATACAACATCACATTAACATATCAAATAAGTCATACACCATCACATTAACATTTCAAATAAGTCATACAACATCACATTAACATTTCAAATAAGTCATACAACATCACATTAACATTTCAAATAAGTCATACAACATCACATTAACATTTCAAATAAGTTATACACCATCCATCACAGTAACATTTCAAATAAGTCATACACCATCACATTAACATTTCAAATAAGTCATACAACATCACATTAACATTTCAAATAAGTCATACCCCATCACATTAACATTTCAAATAAGTCATACAACATCACATTAACATTTCAAATAAGTTATACCCATCACCCATCACAGTAACATTTCAAATAAGTCATACACCATCACATTAACATTTCAAATAAGTCATACAACATCACATTAACATTTCAAATAAGTCATACAACATCACATTAACATTTCAAATAAGTCATACCCCATCATCACATTAACATTTCAAATAAGTCATACACCATCACATTAACATTTCAAATAAGTCATACACCATCACATTAACATTTCAAATAAGTCATACAACATCACATTAACATTTCAATAAGTCATACACCATCACATTAACATTTCAAATAAGTCATACAACATCACATTAACATTTCAAATAAGTCATACAACATCACATTAACATTTCAAATAAGTTATACCCCATCACATCACAGTAACATTTCAAATAAGTCATACACCATCACATTAACATTTCAAATAAGTCATACAACATCACATTAACATTTCAAATAAGTCATACAACATCACATTAACATTTCAAATAAGTCATACACCATCACATTAACATTTCAAATAAGTCATACAACATCACATTAACATTTCAAATAAGTCATACAACATCACATTAACATTTCAAATAAGTCATACAACATCACATTAACATTTCAAATAAGTCATACCCCATCACATTAACATTTCAAATAAGTCATACAACATCACATTAACATTTCAAATAAGTCATACAACATCACATTAACATTTCAAATAAGTCATACACCATCACATTAACATTTCAAATAAGTCATACAACATCACATTAACATTTCAAATAAGTCATACAACATCACATTAACATATCAAATAAGTCATACAACATCACATTAACATTTCAAATAAGTCATACACCATCACATTAACATTTCAAATAAGTCATACCCCATCACATTAACATTTCAAATAAGTTATAACCATTACCCATCACAGTAACATTTCAAATAAGTCATACACCATCACATTAACATTTCAAATAAGTCATACACCATCACATTAACATTTCAAATAAGTCATACAACATCACATTAACATTTCAAATAAGTCATACCCCATCATACATTAACATTTCAAATAAGTCATACACCATCACATTAACATTTCAAATAAGTCATACAACATCACATTAACATTTCAAATAAGTCATACAACATCACATTAACATTTCAAATAAGTTATACCCCATCTACCCATCACAGTAACATTTCAAATAAGTCATACACCATCACATTAACATTTCAAATAAGTCATACACCATCACATTAACATTTCAAATAAGTCATACAACATCACATTAACATTTCAAATAAGTCATACAACATCACATTAACATTTCAAATAAGTCATACAACATCACATTAACATTTCAAATAAGTCATACAACATCACATTAACATTTCAAATAAGTCATACAACATCACATTAACATTTCAAATAAGTCATACCCCATCACATTAACATTTCAAATAAGTCATACAACATCACATTAACATTTCAAATAAGTCATACAACATCACATTAACATTTCAAATAAGTCATACAACATCACATTAACATTTCAAATAAGTCACACCATCACATTAACATTTCAAATAAGTCATACAACATCACATTAACATTTCAAATAAGTCATACAACATCACATTAACATTTCAATAAGTCATACACCATCACATTAACATTTCAAATAAGTCATACAACATCACATTAACATTTCAAATAAGTCATACAACATCACATTAACATTTCAAATAAGTCATACCCCATCACATTAACATTTCAAATAAGTCATACAACATCACATTAACATTTCAAATAAGTCATACCCCATCACATTAACATTTCAAATAAGTCATACAACATCACATTAACATTTCAAATAAGTCATACCCCATCACATTAACATTTCAAATAAGTCATACAACATCACATTAACATTTCAAATAAGTCATACCCCATCACATTAACATTTCAAATAAGTCATACACCATCACATTAACATTTCAAATAAGTCATACACCATCACATTAACATTTCAAATAAGTCATACCATCACTTAACATTTCAAATAATCACCATCTACCCATCACAGTAACATTTCAAATAAGTCATACACCATCACAATAACATTTCAAATAAGTCATACAACATCACATTAACATTTCAAATAAGTCATACAACATCACATTAACATTTCAAATAAGTCATACCCCATCACATTAACATTTCAAATTAGTCATACCCCATCACATTAACATTTCAAATAAGTTATACCCCATCTACCCATCACAGTAACATTTCAAATAAGTCATACACCATCACATTAACATTTCAAATAAGTCATACAACATCACATTAACATTTCAAATAGGTCATACAACATCACATTAACATTTCAAATAAGTCATACCCCATCACATTAACATTTCAAATAAGTCATACCCCATCACATTAACATTTCAAATAAGTCATACACCATCACATTAACATATCAAATAAGACATACACCATCACATTAACATTTCAAATAAGTCATACAACATCACATTAACATTTCAAATAAGTCATACAACATCATATTAACATTACAATAAGTCATACACCATCACATTAACATTTCAAATAAGTCATACCCATCACATTAACATTTCAAATAAGTTATACACATCACATAACATTTCAAATAATCATACACCATCACATTAACATTTCAAATAAGTCATACAACATCACATTAACATTTCAAATAAGTCATACAACATCACATTAACATTTCAAATAAGTCATACACCATCACATTAACATTTCAAATAAGTCATACAACATCACATTAACATTTCAAATAAGTCATACCACATCACATTAACATTTCAAATAAGTCATACACCATCACATTAACATTTCAAATAAGTCATACACCATCACATTAACATTTCAAATAAGTCATACAACATCACATTAACATTTCAAATAAGTCATACAACATCACATTAACATTTCAAATAAGTCATACCCCATCACATTAACATTTCAAATAAGTCATACCCCATCACATCACAGTAACATTTCAAATAAGTCATACAACATCACATTAACATTTCAAATAAGTCATACAACATCACATTAACATTTCAAATAAGTCATACAACATCACATTAACATTTCAAATAAGTCATACAACATCACATTAACATTTCAAATAAGTCATACCACATCACATTAACATTTCAAATAAGTCATACAACATCACATTAACATTTCAAATAAGTCATACCCCATCACATTAACATTTCAAATAAGTCATACAACATCACATTAACATTTCAAATAAGTCATACCCCATCACATTAACATTTCAAATAAGTCATACAACATCACATTAACATTTCAAATAAGTCATACCCCATCACATTAACATTTCAAATAAGTCATACAACATCACATTAACATATCAAATAAGTCATACCCCATCACATTAACATTTCAAATAAGTCATACAACATCACATTAACATTTCAAATAAGTCATACCCCATCACATTAACATTTCAAATAAGTCATACAACATCACATTAACATTTCAAATAAGTCATACCCCATCACATTAACATTTCAAATAAGTCATACACCATCACATTAACATTTCAAATAAGTCATACCCCATCACATTAACATTTCAAATAAGTTATACACCATCTACCCATCACAGTAACATTTCAAATAAGTCATACACCATCACAATAACATTTCAAATAAGTCATACAACATCACATTAACATTTCAAATAAGTCATACAACATCACATTAACATTTCAAATAAGTCATACCCCATCACATTAACATTTCAAATAAGTCATACCCCATCACATTAACATTTCAAATAAGTCATACCCCATCTACCCATCACAGTAACATTTCAAATAAGTCATACAACATCACATTAACATTTCAAATAAGTCATACAACATCACATTAACATTTCAAATAGGTCATACAACATCACATTAACATTTCAAATAAGTCATACCCCATCACATTAACATTTCAAATAAGTCATACCCCATCACATTAACATTTCAAATAAGTCATACACCATCACATTAACATATCAAATAAGACATACACCATCACATTAACATTTCAAATAAGTCATACAACATCACATTAACATTTCAAATAAGTCATACAACATCACATTAACATTACAATAAGTTATACAACATCACATTAACATTACAATAAGTCATACACCATCACATTAACATTTCAAATAAGTCATACACCATCACATTAACATTTCAAATAAGTCATACAACATCACATTAACATTTCAAATAAGTCATACACCATCACATTAACATTTCAAATAAGTCATACCCCATCACATTAACATTTCAAATAAGTTATACCATACCATCACAGTAACATTTCAAATAAGTCATACACCATCACATTAACATTTCAAATAAGTCATACAACATCACATTAACATTTCAAATAAGTCATACAACATCACATTAACATTTCAAATAAGTCATACAACATCACATTAACATTTCAAATAAGTCATACAACATCACATTAACATTTCAAATAAGTCATACACCATCACATTAACATTTCAAATAAGTCATACAACATCACATTAACATTTCAAATAAGTCATACAACATCACATTAACATTTCAAATAAGTCATACCCCATCACATTAACATTTCAAATAAGTCATACAACATCACATTAACATTTCAAATAAGTCATACCCCATCACATTAACATTTCAAATAAGACATACACCATCACATTAACATATCAAATAAGACATACACCATCACATTAACATTTCAAATAAGTCATACAACATCACATTAACATTTCAAATAAGTCATACAACATCATATTAACATTACAATAAGTTATACAACATCACATTAACATTACAATAAGTCATACACCATCACATTAACATTTCAAATAAGTCATACAACATCACATTAACATATCAAATAAGTCATACAACATCACATTAACATATCAAATAAGTCATACACCATCACATTAACATTTCAAATAAGTCATACCCCATCACATTAACATTTCAAATAAGTCATACAACATCACATTAACATTTCAAATAAGTCATACCCCATCACATTAACATTTCAAATAAGTTATACCCCATCTACACATCACAGTAACATTTCAAATAAGTCATACACCATCACATTAACATTTCAAATAAGTCATACAACATCACATTAACATTTCAAATAAGTCATACAACATCACATTAACATTTCAAATAAGTCATACCACATCACATTAACATTTCAAATAAGTCATACAACATCACATTAACATTTCAAATAAGTCATACCCCATCACATTAACATTTCAAATAAGTCATACAACATCACATTAACATTTCAAATAAGTCATACCCCATCACATTAACATTTCAAATAAGTCATACAACATCACATTAACATTTCAAATAAGTCATACCCCATCACATTAACATTTCAAATAAGTCATACAACATCACATTAACATATCAAATAAGTCATACCCCATCACATTAACATTTCAAATAAGTCATACAACATCACATTAACATTTCAAATAAGTCATACCCCATCACATTAACATTTCAAATAAGTCATACAACATCACATTAACATTTCAAATAAGTCATACACCATCACATTAACATTTCAAATAAGTCATACACCATCATATTAACATTTCAAATAAGTCATACCCCATCACATTAACATTTCAAATAAGTTATACACCATCTACACATCACAGTAACATTTCAAATAAGTCATACACCATCACAATAACATTTCAAATAAGTCATACAACATCACATTAACATTTCAAATAAGTCATACAACATCACATTAACATTTCAAATAAGTCATACCCCATCACATTAACATTGTCTGCCTGTGGTTGTGTCTCTGGCTATATCTGTCTGTGGTTGTCTCTATGGCTGTGCATGGGTTGTGGCTGTGTCTGGTTGCATGTCTGTGGTTGTCTCTGGGGTTGTGAGACGTGTGGTGTGAGGCGGGGTGTGAGATGTGCGCGTTGTGTTATGAGACGTGCGCCAGGGGTTTGAGTGGTGTGAGACGTGCTCGAGGGGTTTGAGAGGTGTGAGACGTGAGCACGGGGTTTGAGATGTGTGAGCGCGAGGGGTTTGAGTGGTGCGCGAGGGGTGTGAGACGTGTGCGAGGGGTGTGAGACGTGAGCGAAGGGTGTGAGACGTGCACGAGGGGTGTGAGATGTGCGCGAGTGGTGTGAGATGTGCGCGAGGGGTGTGAGATGTGCGCGAGGGATGCTATGTTTGAGAGGTTTGAGACGTGCGCGCGAGGTGTGAGACGTGAGCACAGGGTTTGAGAGGTGTGAGACGTGAGCGCGAGGGGTTTGAGTGGTGCGCGAGGGGTGTGAGACGTGTGCGAGGGGTGTGCGACGTGATGGCGGGATTTGAGACGTGGGGGCGGGGTTTGAAACGTGCGCGAGGGGATGTGAGACGTGCGCGAGGGGGTGTGAGATGTGCGCGTGGGTGTTAGATGTGCGCGAGCGGTGTGATATTTGAGTGGTGCGCGAGGGGTTTGAGACGTGCGCGTTGGGGTGTGAGACGTGCGCGCGGGGTGTGATACGTGAGCGAAGGGTGTGAGACGTGCACGAGGGGTGTGAGATGTGCGCGAGGGGTGTGAGACGTGACCACGGGGTTTGAGAGGTGTGAGACCTGAGCACGGGGTTTGAGATGTGCGCGCGGGGTGTGAGCGAAGGGTGTGAGACGTGCGCGAGGTGTGTGAGACGTCAGGGCGGGGTGTGAGACGTGAGCACGGGGTTTGAGAGGTGTGAGACGTGAGCGCGGGGTGTGAGGCGTGGTGTGAGACGTGCGCGAGGGATGTGAGATGTGCGCGAGGCATGCTATGTTTGAGTGGTGAGCGAGGGGTTTGAGACGTGCGCGCGGGGTGTGCGATGTGTGAGACATGAGGGCGGGGTTTGAGACGTGAGGGAGAGGGGTGTGAGACGTGCGCGAGGGGTGTGAGAGGTTCGCGCGGGGTGTGAGATGTGCGCGAGGGATGTTATGTTTGAGTGGTGAGCGAGGGGTTTGAGACGTGCGCGCGGGGTGTGAGACGTGTGAGACATGAGGGGGTTTGAGAGTGAGGGCGAGGGGTGAGACGTGCGCGAGGGGTGTGAGACGTTCGCGCGGGGTGTGAGATGTGCGCGAGGGATGTTATGTTTGAGTGGTGAGCGAGGGGTTTGAGACGTGCGCGCGGTGTGTGAGACGTGAGGTCGGGGTGTGAGACGTGAGCGCGAGGGGTTTGAGTGGTGCGCGAGGGGTTTGAGTGGTGCGCGAGGGGTGTGAGACGTGAGCGAAGGGTGTGAGATGTGCGCGTGGGTGTTAGATGTGCGCGAGCGGTGTGATATTTGAGTGGTGCGCGAGGGGTTTGAGACGTGCGCGTTGGGGTGTGAGACGTGCGCGCGGGGTGTGATACGTGAGCGAAGGGTGTGAGACGTGCACGAGGGGTGTGAGATGTGCGCGAGGGGTGTGAGACGTGACCACGGGGTTTGAGAGGTGTGAGACCTGAGCACGGGGTTTGAGATGTGCGCGCGGGGTGTGAGCGAAGGGTGTGAGACGTGCGCGAGGTGTGTGAGACGTCAGGGCGGGGTGTGAGACGTGAGCACGGGGTTTGAGAGGTGTGAGACGTGAGCGCGGGGTGTGAGGCGCGGTGTGAGACGTGCGCGAGGGATGTGAGATGTGCGCGAGGCATGCTATGTTTGAGTGGTGAGCGAGGGGTTTGAGGCGTGCGCGCGGGGTGTGCGATGTGTGAGACATGAGGGCGGGGTTTGAGACGTGAGGGCGAGGGGTGTGAGACGTGCGCGAGGGGTGTGAGACGTTCGCGCGGGGTGTGAGATGTGCGCGAGGGATGTTATGTTTGAGTGGTGAGCGAGGGGTTTGAGACGTGCGCGCGGTGTGTGAGATGTGAGGTCGGGGTGTGAGACGTGAGCGCGAGGGGTTTGAGTGGTGCGCGAGGGGTTTGAGTGGTGCGCGAGGGGTGTGAGACGTGAGCGAAGGGTGTGAGACGTGCACGAGGGGTGTGAGATGTGCGCGAATGGTATGAGACGTGAGGACGGGGTTTGAGACGTGCGCCAGGGGGTGTGAGACGTGCGCGAGGGGGTGTGAGATGTGCGCGTGGGTGTTAGATGTGCGCGAGGGGTGTGGGATTTTAGACGTGCGCGTTTGGGTGTGAGACGTGCGCGTAGGGTATGAGGCATGCGCGCTGGGGTGTGAGCTTTTAGGCGTGCGCGCGCGAGGCGGTTTGTGAGACGTGCACATGGGGTGTGAGCCTGGGGTGTGAGACGTGCGCGCGGGGTGTGAGACATGCGCGATGGGTGTGAGATGTGCGCTGGGTGTGTATGGCGGGGTGTGAGATGTGCGTGCGGGGTTTGAGGCGTGCGTGCAGGGTGTGGGACGTGCGGGGTGACTCACTCACAAACTCACCAACTTACCAACTCGTATCATCTCACACAGTCACCAACTCGACAACTCGTAACGCCTCACATAGTCACCAACTCGTAACGCCTTACTTACTCCTCACTCACGAACTCGTCATGCCTCACTCACTCGTCACGCATCACTCACACCAACTCCTCATTCAAACGAAATCCTCACTAACTCTTTAACTCACACGCCACCATTCATCACTCACACATACAACCACACGCACAAGCACAAGCACAGGCACAGGCACAGGCACAGGCACAGGCACAGGCACACAACCACAGACATGCACAACCAGAGAGAGACAACCACCGACAGTCAGGTGCAGCGGGGGATCGAACCTACAATCCCTGGATTACCAGTCCAACGTGTTAACCACTGGACCACTGATCCGCTACATACTTTGTGTTGTTTGTTCGCATATATAAATTTTAAAAAGATAAGCCCGCCCACTGTAAGCCTTTACGAGTGAACTAATGGTCGCCTACGGGCTGGCTCACTATTATAAATTTATATATGCGAACAAACAACACAAATCATGTAGCGGATCAGTGGTCCAGTGGTTAACACGCTGGACTTGTAATCCAGGGATCGCAGGTTCGATCCCCCGCTACACCTGTCTGCCTGTGGTTGTGTCTCTGGCTATATCTGTCTGTGGTTGTCTCTATGGCTGTGCATGGGTTGTGGCTGTGTCTGGTTGCATGTCTGTGGTTGTCTCTGGGGTTGTGAGACGTGTGGTGTGAGGCGGGGTGTGAGATGTGCGCGTTGTGTTATGAGACGTGCGCCAGGGGTTTGAGTGGTGTGAGACGTGCTCAAGGGGTTTGAGAGGTGTGAGACGTGAGCACGGGGTTTGAGATGTGTGAGCGCGAGGGGTTTGAGTGGTGCGCGAGGGGTGTGAGACGTGTGCGAGGGGTGTGAGACGTGAGCGAAGGGTGTGAGACGTGCACGAGGGGTGTGAGATGTGCGCGAGTGGTGTGAGATGTGCGCGAGGGGTGTGAGATGTGCGCGAGGGATGCTATGTTTGAGGGTTTGAGACGTGCGCGCGGGGTGTGCGATGTGTGAGACATGAGGCGGGGTTTGAGACGTGAGGGCAGGGTGTGAGACGTGCCGGGGGTGTGAGACGTTCGCGCGGGGTGTGAGATGTGCGCGAGGGATGTTATGTTTGAGTGGTGAGCGAGGGGTTTGAGACGTGCGCGCGGTGTGTGAGACGTGGTCGGGTGTGAGACGTGAGCGCGAGGGGTTTGAGTGGTGCGCGAGGGGTTTGAGTGGTGCGCGAGGGGTGTGAGACGTGAGCGAAGGGTGTGAGACGTGCACGAGGGGTGTGATATGTGCGCGAATGGTGAGGACGGGGTTTGAGACGTGCGCGAGTGGGTGTGAGACGTGCGCGAGGGGGTGTGAGATGTGCGCGTGGGTGTTAGATTTGCGCGAGGGGTGTGGGATTTTAGACGTGCGCGTTTGGGTGTGAGACGTGCGCGTAGGGTATGAGGCATGCGCGCTGGGGTGTGAGCTTTTAGGCGTGCGCGTGCGCGCGCGAGGCGGTTTGTGAGACGTGCACATGGGGTGTGAGCCTGGGGTGTGAGACGTGCGCGCGGGGGTGTGAGACGTGCACGAGGGGTGTGAGACGTGACCACGGGGTTTGAGAGGTGTGAGACCTGAGCACGGGGTTTGAGAGGTGTGAGACCTGAGCACGGGGTTTGAGATGTGCCTTTACGAGTGAACTAATGGTCGCCTACGGGCTGGCTCACTATTATAAATTTATATATGCGAACAAACAACACAAATCATGTAGCTGGTCCAGTGGTTAACACGCTGGACTTGTAATCCAGGGATCGCAGGTTCGATCCCCCGCTACACCTGTCTGCCTGTGGTTGTGTCTCTGGCTATATCTGTCTGTGGTTGTCTCTATGGCTGTGCATGGGTTGTGGCTGTGTCTGGTTGCATGTCTGTGGTTGTCTCTGGGGTTGTGAGACGTGTGGTGTGAGGCGGGGTGTGAGATGTGCGCGTTGTGTTATGAGACGTGCGCCAGGGGTTTGAGTGGTGTGAGACGTGCTCGAGGGGTTTGAGAGGTGTGAGACGTGAGCACGGGGTTTGAGATGTGTGAGCGCGAGGGGTTTGAGTGGTGCGCGAGGGGTGTGAGACGTGTGCGAGGGGT
Source organism: Archivesica marissinica (assembly GCA_014843695.1). Taxonomy (NCBI): domain Eukaryota; kingdom Metazoa; phylum Mollusca; class Bivalvia; order Venerida; family Vesicomyidae; genus Archivesica; species Archivesica marissinica. The sequence goes on from CM026393.1 coordinate 21,124,105, forward strand.
GTGAGACGTGAGCGAAGGGTGTGAGACGTGCACGAGGGGTGTGAGATGTGCGCGAGTGGTGTGAGATGTGCGCGAGGGGTGTGAGATGTGCGCGAGGGATGCTATGTTTGAGGGGTTTGAGACGTGCGCGCGGGGTGTGAGACGTGAGCACAGGGTTTGAGAGGTGTGAGACGTGAGCGCGAGGGGTTTGAGTGGTGCGCGAGGGGTGTGAGACGTGTGCGAGGGGTGTGAGACGTGATGGCGGGGTTTGAGACGTGGGGGCGGGGTTTGAAACGTGCGCGAGGGGATGTGAGACGTGCGCGAGGGGGTGTGAGATGTGCGCGTGGGTGTTAGATGTGCGCGAGCGGTGTGATATTTGAGTGGTGCGCGAGGGGTTTGAGACGTGCGCGTTGGGGTGTGAGACGTGCGCGCGGGGTGTGATACGTGAGCGAAGGGTGTGAGACGTGCACGAGGGGTGTGAGATGTGCGCGAGGGGTGTGAGACGTGACCACGGGGTTTGAGAGGTGTGAGACCTGAGCACGGGGTTTGAGATGTGCGCGCGGGGTGTGAGCGAAGGGTGTGAGACGTGCGCGAGGTGTGTGAGACGTCAGGGCGGGGTGTGAGACGTGATCACGGGGTTTGAGAGGTGAGGGCGAGGGGTGTGAGACGTGCTCGAGGGGTGTGAGACGTTCGAGCGGGGTGTGAGATGTGCGCGAGGGATGTTATGTTTGAGTGGTGAGCGAGGGGTTTGAGACGTGCGCGCGGTGTGTGAGACGTGAGGTCGGGGTGTGAGACGTGAGCGCGAGGGGTTTGAGTGGTGCGCGAGGGGTTTGAGTGGTGCGCGAGGGGTGTGAGACGTGTGCGAGGGGTGTGAGACGCGATGGCGGGGTTTGAGACGTGGGGGCGGGTTTTGAAACGTGCGCGAGGGGATGTGAGACGTGCGCGAGGTGGTGTGAGATGTGCGCGTGGGTGTTAGATGTGCGCGAGCGGTGTGATATTTGAGTGATGCGCGAGGGGTTTGAGACGTGCGCGTTGGGGTGTGAGACGTGCGCGCGGGGTGTGATACGTGAGCGAAGGGTGTGAGACGTGCACGAGGGGTGTGAGATGTGCGCGAGGGGTGTGAGACATGACCACGGGGTTTGAGAGGTGTGAGACCTGAGCACGGGGTGTGAGATGTGCGCGAGGGGTGTGAGATGTGCGCGAGGGATGCTATGTTTGAGAGGTTTGAGACGTGCGCGCGGGGTGTGAGACGTGAGCACGGGGTTTGAGAGGTGTGAGACGTGAGCGCGGGATGTGAGGCGCGGTGTGAGACGTGCGCGAGGGATGTGAGATGTGCGCGAGGCATGCTATGTTTGAGTGGTGAGCGAGGGGCTTGAGACGTGCGCGCGGGGTGTGCGATGTGTGAGACATGAGGGCGGGGTTTGAGACGTGAGGGCGAGGGATGTGAGACGTGCGCGAGGGGTGTGAGACGTTCGCGCGGGGGTGTGAGATGTGCGCGAGGGATGTTATGCTTGAGTGGTGAGCGAGGGGTTTGAGACGTGCGCGCGGTGTGTGAGACGTGAGGTCGGGGTGTGAGACGTGAGCGCGAGGGGTTTGAGTGGTGCGCGAGGGGTTTGAGTGGTGCCCGAGGGGTGTGAGACGTGAGCGAAGGGTGTGAGACGTGCACGAGGGGTGTGAGATGTGCGCGAATGGTGTGAGACGTGAGGACGGGGTTTGAGACGTGCGCCAGGGGGTGTGAGACGTGCGCGAGGGGGTGTGAGATGTGCGCGTGGGTGTTAGATGTGCGCGAGGGGTGTGGGATTTGAGACGTGCGCGTTTGGGTGTGAGACGTGCGCGTAGGGTATGAGGCATGCGCGCTGGGGTGTGAGCTTTTAGGCGTGCGCGAGCGAGGCGGTTTGTGAGACGTGCACATGGGGTGTGAGCCTGGGGTGTGAGACATGCGCGCGGGGTGTGAGACATGCGCGATGGGTGTGAGATGTGCGCTGGGGGTGTGAGATGTGCGCGAGGGATGCTATGTTTGAGAGGTTTGAGACGTGCGCGCGGGGTGTGAGACGTGAGCACAGGGTTTGAGAGGTGTGAGACGTGAGCGCGAGGGGTTTGAGTGGTGCGCGAGGGGTGTGAGACGAGTGCGAGGGGTGTGCGACGTGATGGCGGGATTTGAGACGTGGGGGCGGGGTTTGAAACGTGCGCGAGGGGATGTGAGACGTGCGCGAGGGGGTGTGAGATGTGCGCGTGGGTGTTAGATGTGCGCGAGCGGTGTGATATTTGAGTGGTGCGCGAGGGGTTTGAGACGTGCGCGTTGGGGTGTGAGACGTGCGCGCGGGGTGTGATACGTGAGCGAAGGGTGTGAGACGTGCATGAGGGGTGTGAGACGTGACCACGGGGTTTGAGAGGTGTGAGACGTGACCACGGGGTTTGAGAGGTGTGAGACCTGAGCACGGGGTTTGAGATGTGCGCGCGGGGTGTGAGCGAAGGGTGTGAGACGTGCGCGAGGTGTGTGAGACGTCAGGGCGGGGTGTGAGACGTGAGCACGGGGTTTGAGAGGTGTGAGACGTGAGCGCGGGGTGTGAGGCGTGGTGTGAGGCGTGCGCGAGGGATGTGAGATGTGCGCGAGGCATGCTATGTTTGAGTGGTGAGCGAGGGGTTTGAGACGTGCGCGCGGGGTGTGCGATGTGTGAGACATGAGGGCGGGGTTTGAGACGTGAGGGAGAGGGGTGTGAGACGTTCGCGAGGGGTGTGAGACGTTCGCGCGGGGTGTGAGATGTGCGCGAGGGATGTTATGTTTGAGTGGTGAGCGAGGGGTTTGAGACGTGCGCGCGGTGTGTGAGACGTGAGGTCGGGGTGTGAGACGTGAGCGCGAGGGGTTTGAGTGGTGCGCGAGGGGTTTGAGTGGTGCGCGAGGGGTGTGAGACGTGAGCGAAGGGTGTGAGGGGTTGAGACGTGCGCGAGGGGGTGTGAGACGTGCGCGAGGGGATGTGCGCGTGGGTGTTAGATTTGCGCGAGGGGTGTGGGATTTTAGACGTGCGCGTTTGGGTGTGAGACGTGCGCGTAGGGTATGAGGCATGCGCGCTGGGGTGTGAGCTTTTAGGCGTGCGCGCGCGAGGCGGTTTGTGAGACGTGCACATGGGGTGTGAGCCTGGGGTGTGAGACGTGCGCGCGGGGTGTGAGACATGCGCGATGGGTGTGAGATGTGCGCTGGGTGTGTATGGCGGGGTGTGAGATGTGCGTGCGGGGTTTGAGGCGTGCGTGCAGGGTGTGGGACGTGCGGGGTGACTCACTCACAAACTCACCAACTTACCAACTCGTATCATCTCACACAGTCACCAACTCGACAACTCGTAACGCCTCACATAGTCACCAACTCGTAACGCCTTACTTACTCCTCACTCACGAACTCGTCATGCCTCACTCACTCGTCACGCATCACTCACACCAACTCCTCATTCAAACGAAATCCTCACTAACTCTTTAATTCACACGCCACCATTCATCACTCACACATACAACCACACGCACAAGCACAAGCACAGGCACAGGCACAGGCACAGGCACACAACCACAGACATGCACAACCAGAGAGAGACAACCACCGACAGTCAGGTGCAGCGGGGGATCGAACCTACAATCCCTGGATTACCAGTCCAACGTGTTAACCACTGGACCACTGATCCGCTACATACTTTGTGTTGTTTGTTCGCATATATAAATTTTAAAAAGATAAGCCCGCCCACTGTAAGCCTTTACGAGTGAACTAATGGTCGCCTACGGGCTGGCTCACTATTATAAATTTATATATGCGAACAAACAACACAAATCATGTAGCGGATCAGTGGTCCAGTGGTTAACACGCTGGACTTGTAATCCAGGGATCGCAGGTTCGATCCCCCGCTACACCTGTCTGCCTGTGGTTGTGTCTCTGGCTATATCTGTCTGTGGTTGTCTCTATGGCTGTGCATGGGTTGTGGCTGTGTCTGGTTGCATGTCTGTGGTTGTCTCTGGGGTTGTGAGACGTGTGGTGTGAGGCGGGGTGTGAGATGTGCGCGTTGTGTTATGAGACGTGCGCCAGGGGTTTGAGTGGTGTGAGACGTGCTCGAGGGGTTTGAGAGGTGTGAGACGTGAGCACGGGGTTTGAGATGTGTGAGCGCGAGGGGTTTGAGTGGTGCGCGAGGGGTGTGAGACGTGTGCGAGGGGTGTGAGACGTGAGCGAAGGGTGTGAGACGTGCACGAGGGGTGTGAGATGTGCGCGAGTGGTGTGAGATGTGCGCGAGGGGTGTGAGATGTGCGCGAGGGATGCTATGTTTGAGGGGTTTGAGACGTGCGCGCGGGGTGTGAGACGTGAGCACAGGGTTTGAGAGGTGTGAGACGTGAGCGCGAGGGGTTTGAGTGGTGCGCGAGTGGTGTGAGACGTGTGCGAGGGGTGTGAGACGTGATGGCGGGGTTTGAGACGTGGGGGCGGGATTTGAAACGTGCGCGAGGGGATGTGAGACGTGCGCGTGGGTGTTAGATGTGCGCGAGCGGTGTGATATTTGAGTGGTGCGCGAGGGGTTTGAGACGTGCGCGTTGGGGTGTGAGACGTTCGCGCGGGGTGTGAGACGTGCACGAGGGGTGTGAGACGTGCACGAGGGGTGTGAGATGTGCGCGAGGGGTGTGAGACGTGACCACGGGGTTTGAGAGGTGTGAGACCTGAGCACGGGGTTTGAGATGTGCGCGCGGGGTGTGAGCGAAGGGTGTGAGAGGTGCGCGAGGTGTGTGAGACGTGAGCACGGGGTTTGAGAGGTGTGAGACGTGAGCGCGGGGTGTGAGGCGCGGTGTGAGACGTGCGCGAGGGATGTGAGACGTGCACGATGGGTGTGAGGTGTGAGATGTGCGCGAGTGGTGTGAGATGTGCGCGAGGGGTGTGAGATGTGCGCGAGGGATGCTATGTTTGAGGGGTTTGAGACGTGCGCGCGGGGTGTGAGACGTGAGCACAGGGTTTGAGAGGTGTGAGACGTGAGCGCGAGGGGTTTGAGTGGTGCGCGAGGGGTGTGAGACGTGTGCGAGGGGTGTGAGACGTGATGGCGGGGTTTGAGACGTGGGGGCGGGGTTTGAAACGTGCGCGAGGGGATGTGAGACGTGCGCGAGGGGGTGTGAGATGTGCGCGTGGGTGTTAGATGTGCGCGAGCGGTGTGATATTTGAGTGGTGCGCGAGGGGTTTGAGACGTGCGCGTTGGGGTGTGAGACGTGCGCGCGGGGTGTGATACGTGAGCGAAGGGTGTGAGACGTGCGCGAGGGGAGTGAGACGTGACCACGGGGTTTTAGAGGTGTGAGACCTGAGCACGGGGTTTGAGATGTGCGCGCGGGGTGTGAGCGAAGGGTGTGAGACGTGCGCGAGGTGTGTGAGACGTCAGGGCGGGGTGTGAGACGTGAGCACGGGGTTTGAGAGGTGTGAGACGTGAGCGCGGGGTGTGAGACGTGCGCGAGGGATGTGAGATGTGCGCGAGGCATGCTATGTTTGAGTGGTGAGCGAGGGGTTTGAGACGTGCGCGCGGGGTGTGCGATGTGTGAGACATGAGGGCGGGGTTGAGACGTGAGGGCGAGGGGTGTGAGACGTGCGCGAGGGGTGTGAGACGTTCGCGCGGGGTGTGAGATGTGCGCTGGGTGTGTATGGCGGGGTGTGAGATGTGCGTGCGGGGTTTGAGGCGTGCGTGCAGGGTGTGGGACGTGCGGGGTGACTCACTCACAATCTCACCAACTTACCAACTCGTACCATCTCACACAGTCACCAACTCGACAACTCGTAACGCCTCACATAGTCACCAACTCGTAACGCCTTACTTACTCCTCACTCACGAACTCGTCATGCCTCACTCACTCGTCACGCATCACTCACACCAACTCCTCATTCAAACGAAATCCTCACTAACTCTTTAATTCACACGCCTCCATTCATCACTCACACATACAACCTCAAGCAGTCAGGTACAGCGGGGGATCGAACCTACGATCCCTGGATTACCAGTCCAACGTGTTAACCACTGGACCACTGATCCGCTACATACTTTGTGTTGTTTGTTCGCATATATAAATTTTAAAAAGATAAGCCCGCCCACTGTAAGCCTTTACGAGTGAACTAATGGTCGCCTACGGGCTGGCTCACTATTATAAATTTATATATGCGAACAAACAACACAAATCATGTAGAGGATCAGTGGTCCAGTGGTTAACACGCTGACTTGTAATCCAGAGATCGCAGGTTCGATCCCCCGCTACACCTGTCTGCCTGTGGTTGTGTCTCTGGCTATATCTGTCTGTGGTTGTCTCTATGGCTGTGCATGGGTTGTGGCTGTGTCTGGTTGCATGTATGTGGTTGTCTCTGGGGTTGTGAGACGTGTGGTGTGAGGCGGGGTGTGAGATGTGCGCGTTGTGTTATGAGACGTGCGCCAGGGGTTTGAGTGGTGTGAGACGTGCTCGAGGGGTTTGAGAGGTGTGAGACGTGAGCACGGGGTTTGAGAAGTGTGAGCGCGAGGGGTTTGAGTGGTGCGCGAGGGGTGTGAGACGTGTGCGAGGGGTGTGAGACGTGAGCGAAGGGTGTGAGACGTGCACGAGGGGTGTGAGATGTGCGCGAGTGGTGTGAGATGTGCGCGAGGGGTTTGAGATGTGCGCGAGGGATGCTATGTTTGAGAGGTTTGAGACGTGCGCGCGGGGTGTGAGACGTGAGCACAGGGTTTGAGAGGTGTGAGACGTGAGCGCGAGGGGTTTGAGTGGTGCGCGAGGGGTGTGAGACGTGTGCGAGGGGTGTGCGACGTGATGGCGGGATTTGAGACGTGGGGGCGGGGTTTGAAACGTGCGCGAGGGGATGTGAGACGTGCGCGAGGGGGTTGTGAGATGTGCGCGTGGGTGTTAGATGTGCGCGAGCGGTGTGATATTTGAGTGGTGCGCGAGGGGTTTGAGACGTGCGCGTTGGGGTGTGAGACGTGCGCGCGGGGTGTGATACGTGAGCGAAGGGTGTGAGACGTGCACGAGGGGTGTGAGATGTGCGCGAGGGGTGTGAGACGTGACCACGGGGTTTGAGAGGTGTGAGACCTGAGCACGGGGTTTGAGATGTGCGCGCGGGGTGTGAGACGTGCGTGAGGTGTGTGAGACGTCAGGTCGGGGTGTGAGACGTGAGCACGGGGTTTGAGAGGTGTGAGCGCGTGAGGCGTGGTGTGAGACGTGCGCGAGGGATGTGAGATGTGCGCGAGGCATGCTATGTTTGAGTGGTGAGCGAGGGGTTTGAGACGTGCGCTCGGGGTGTGCGATGTGTGAGACATGAGGGCGGGGTTTGAGACGTGAGGGAGAGGGGTGTGAGACGTGCGCGAGGGGTGTGAGAGGTTCGCGCGGGGTGTGAGATGTGCGCGAGGGATGTTATGTTTGAGTGGTGAGCGAGGGGTTTGAGACGTGCGCGCGGTGTGTGAGACGTGAGGTCGGGGTGTGAGACGTGAGCCCGAGGGGTTTGAGTGGTGCGCGAGGGGTTTGAGTGGTGCGCGAGGGGTGTGAGACGTGAGCGAAGGGTGTGAGACCTGCACGAGGGGTGTGAGATGTGCGCGAATGGTGTGAGGACGGGGTTTGAGACCTGCGCGAGGGGGTGTGACACGTGCGCGAGGGGATGTGCGCGTGGGTGTTAGATTTGCGCGAGGGGTGTGGGATTTTAGACGTGCGCGTTTGGGTGTGAGACGTGCGCGTAGGGTATGAGGCATGCGCGCTGGGGTGTGAGCTTTTAGGCGTGCGCGCGCGAGGCGGTTTGTGAGACGTGCACATGGGGTGTGAGCCTGGGGTGTGAGTGTGGACGTGCGCGCGGGGTGTGAGACATGCGCGATGGGTGTGAGATGTGCGCTGGGTGTGTATGGCGGGGTGTGAGATGTGCGTGCGGGGTTTGAGGCGTGCGTGCAGGGTGTGGGACGTGCGGGGTGACTCACTCACAAACTCACCAACTTACCAACTCGTATCATCTCACACAGTCACCAACTCGACAACTCGTAACGCCTCACATAGTCACCAACTCGTAACGCCTTACTTACTCCTCACTCACGAACTCGTCATGCCTCACTCACTCGTCACGCATCACTCACACCAACTCCTCATTCAAACGAAATCCTCACTAACTCTTTAACTCACACGCCACCATTCATCACTCACACATACAACCACACGCACAAGCACAAGCACAGGCACAGGCACACAACCACAGACATGCACAGACATGCACAACCAGAGAGAGACAACCACCGACAGTCAGGTGCAGCGGGGGATCGAACCTACGATCCCTGGATTACCAGTCCAACGTGTTAACCACTGGACCACTGATCCGCTACATACTTTGTGTTGTTTGTTCGCATATATAAATTTTAAAAAGATAAGCCCGCCCACTGTAAGCCTTTACGAGTGAACTAATGGTCGCCTACGGGCTGGCTCACTATTATAAATTTATATATGCGAACAAACAACACAAATCATGTAGCGGATCAGTGGTCCAGTGGTTAACACGCTGGACTTGTAATCCAGGGATCGCAGGTTCGATCCCCCGCTACACCTGTCTGCCTGTGGTTGTGTCTCTGGCTATATCTGTCTGTGGTTGTCTCTATGGCTGTGCATGGGTTGTGGCTGTGTCTGGTTGCATGTCTGTGGTTGTCTCTGGGGTTGTGAGGTGTGGTGCGGGGTGTGTGAGATGTGCGCGTTGTGTTATGAGACGTGCGCCAGGGGTTTGAGTGGTGTGAGACGTGCTCGAGGGGTTTGAGAGGTGTGAGACGTGAGCACGGGGTTTGAGATGTGTGAGCGCGAGGGGTTTGAGTGGTGCGCGAGGGGTGTGAGACGTGTGCGAGGGGTGTGAGACGTGAGCGAAGGGTGTGAGACGTGCACGAGGGGTGTGAGATGTGCGCGAGTGGTGTGAGATGTGCGCGAGGGGTGTGAGATGTGCGCGAGGGATGCTATGTTTGAGGGTTTGAGACGTGCGCGCGGGGTGTGAGACGTGAGCACAGGGTTTGAGAGGTGTGAGACGTGAGCGCGAGGGGTTTGAGTGGTGCGCGATGGTGTGAGACGTGTGCGAGGGGTGTGAGACGTGATGGCGGGGTTTGAGACGTGGGGGCGGGGTTTGAAACGTGCGCGAGGGGATGTGAGACGTGCGCGAGGGGTGTGAGATGTGCGCGTGGGTGTTAGATGTGCGCGAGGGTGTTCGATGTGCGCGAGGGGTGTGATATTTGAGTGGTGCGCGAGGGGTTTGAGACGTGCGCGTTGGGGTGTGAGACTTGCGCGCGGGGAGTGAGACGTGCACGAGGGGTGTGAGATGTGCGCGAGGGGTGTGGGCGAAGGGTGTGAGACGTGCGCGAGGTGTGTGAGACGTGAGGGCGGGGTGTGAGACGTGAGCACGGGGTTTGAGAGGTGTGAGACGTGATGGCGGGGTTTGAGACGTGAGGGCGAGGTGTCAGGCGCGGTGTGAGACGTGCGCGAGGGATGTGAGATGTGCGCGAGGCATGCTATGTTTGAGTGGTGAGCGAGGGGTTTGAGACGTGCGCGCGGGGTGTGCGGGGTGTGACATGAGGGCGGGGTTTGAGACGTGAGGGCGAGGGGTGTGAGACGTGGCGAGGGTGTGAGACGTGCGCGAGGGGTGTGAGACGTTCGCGCGGGGTGTGAGATGTGCGCGAGGGATGTTATTTTGAGTGGTGAGCGAGGGGTTTGAGACGTGCGCGCGGTGTGAGACGTGAGGTCGGGGTGTGAGACGTGAGCGCGAGGGGTTTGAGTGGTGCGCGAGGGGTTTGAGTGGTGCGCGAGGGGGTGAGCGAAGGGTGTGAGACGTGCACGAGGGGTGTGAGATGTGCGCGAATGGTGTGAGGACGGGGTTTGAGACCTGCGCGAGGGGGTGTGACACGTGCGCGAGGGGATGTGAGATGTGCGCGTGGGTGTTAGATTTGCGCGAGGGGTGTGGGATTTTAGACGTGCGCGTTTGGGTGTGAGACGTGCGCGTAGGGTATGAGGCATGCGCGCTGGGGTGTGAGCTTTTAGGCGTGCGCGCGCGAGGCGGTTTGTGAGACGTGCACATGGGGTGTGAGCCTGGGGTGTGAGTGGGGTGTGGACGTGCGCGCGGGGTGTGAGACATGCGCGATGGGTGTGAGATGTGCGCTGGGTGTGTATGGCGGGGTGTGAGATGTGCGTGCGGGGTTTGAGGCGTGCGTGCAGGGTGTGGGACGTGCGGGGTGACAAACTCACCAACTTACCAACTCGTATCATCTCACACAGTCACCAACTCGACAACTCGTAACGCCTCACATAGTCACCAACTCGTAACGCCTTACTTACTCCTCACTCACGAACTCGTCATGCCTCACTCACTCGTCACGCATCACTCATCACTCACACCAACTCCTCATTCAAACGAAATCCTCACTAACTCTTTAACTCACACGCCTCCATTCATCACTCACACATACAACCACAAGCACAGGCACAGGCACAGGCACACAACCACAGACATGCACAACCAGAGAGAGAGACAACCACCGACAGTCAGGTGCAGCGGGGGATCGAACCTACGATCCCTGGATTACCAGTCCAACGTGTTAACCACTGGACCACTGATCCGCTACATACTTTGTGTTGTTTGTTCGCATATATAAATTTTAAAAAGATAAGCCCGCCCACTGTAAGCCTTTACGAGTGAACTAATGGTCGCCTACGGGCTGGCTCACTATTATAAATTTATATATGCGAACAAACAACACAAATCATGTAGCGGATCAGTGGTCCAGTGGTTAACACGCTGGACTTGTAATCCAGGGATCGCAGGTTCGATCCCCCGCTACACCTGTCTGCCTGTGGTTGTGTCTCTGGCTATATCTGTCTGTGGTTGTCTCTATGGCTGTGCATGGGTTGTGGCTGTGTCTGGTTGCATGTCTGTGGTTGTCTCTGGGGTTGTGAGACGTGTGGTGTGAGGCGGGGTGTGAGATGTGCGCGTTGTGTTATGAGACGTGCGCCAGGGGTTTGAGTGGTGTGAGACGTGCTCGAGGGGTTTGAGAGGTGTGAGACGTGAGCACGGGGTTTGAGATGTGTGAGCGCGAGGGGTGTGAGTGGTGCGCGAGAGGGTGTGAGACGTGTGCGAGGGGTGTGAGACGTGCAGCGAAGGGTGTGAGACGTGCACGGGGTGTGAGATGTGAGCGAAGGGTGTGAGACGTGCGCGAGGTGTGTGAGACGTCAGGGCGGGGTGTGACACGGGGTTTGAGAGGTGTGAGACGTGAGCGCGGGGTGTGAGCACAGGGTTTGAGAGGTGTGAGACGTGAGCGCGAGGGGTTTGAGTGGTGCGCGAGGGGTGTGATGGCGGGGTTTGAGACATGGTGGCGGGATTTGAAACGTGCGCGAGGGGATGTGAGACGTGCGCGAGGGAGTGTGAGATGTGCGCGTGGGTGTTAGATGTGCGCGAGCGGTGTGATATTTGAGTGGTGCGCGAGGGGTTTGAGACGTGCGCGTTGGGGTGTGAGACGTGCGCGCGGGGTGTGATACGTGAGCGAAGGGTGTGAGACGTGCACGAGGGGTGTGAGATGTGAGCGAGGGGTGTGAGACG
>CM026393.1:21136649-21194149 GCA_014843695.1 Archivesica marissinica
GCTTGGTCCTAATCCGACGACACGTTTATGACGTACACACATATGTAACATTATCTTTGTGACAAGTTGCTTGGTCCTAATCCGACGACACGTTTATGACGTACACACATATGTAACATTATCTTTGTGACAAGTTGCTTGGACCTAATCCGACACGTTTATGACGTACACACATATGTAACATTATCTTTGTGACAAGTTGCTTGGTCCTAATCTGACACGTTTATGACGTACACACATATGTAACATTATCTTTGTGACAAGTTGCTTGGTCCTAATCCGACGACACGTTTATGACGTACACACATATGTAACATTATCTTTGTGACAAGTTGCTTGGTCCTAATCCGACACGTTTATGACGTACACACATATGTAACATTATCTTTGTGACAAGTTGCTTGGTCCTAATCCGACGACGTTTATGACGTACACACATATGTAACATTATCTTTGTGACAAGTTGCTTGGTCCTAATCCGACACGTTTATGACGTACACACATATGTAACATTATCTTTGTGACAAGTTGCTTGGTCCTAATCTGACACGTTTATGACGTACACACATATGTAACATTATCTTTGTGACAAGTTGCTTGGTCCTAATCTGACACGTTTATGACGTACACACATATGTAACATTATCTTTGTGACAAGTTGCTTGGTCCTAATCCGACGACACGTTTATGACGTACACACATATGTAACATTATCTTTGTGACAAGTTGCTTGGTCCTAATCCGGCACGTTTATGACGTACACACATATGTAACATTATCTTTGTGACAAGTTGCTTGGTCCTGATCCGACGACACGTTTATGACGTACACACATATGTAACATTATCTTTGTGACAAGTTGCTTGGTCCTAATCCGACACGTTTATGACGTACACACATATGTAACATTATCTTTGTGACAAGTTGCTTGGTCCTAATCCGACACGTTTATGACGTACACACATATGTAACATTATCTTTGTGACAAGTTGCTTGGTCCTAATCCGACACGTTTATGACGTACACACATATGTAACATTATCTTTGTGACAAGTTGCTTGGTCCTAATCCGACGACACGTTTATGACGTACACACATATGTAACATTATCTTTGTGACAAGTTGCTTGGTCCTAATCCGACACGTTTATGACGTACACACATATGTAACATTATCTTTGTGACAAGTTGCTTGGTCCTAATCCGACACGTTTATGACGTACACACATATGTAACATTATCTTTGTGACAAGTTGCTTGGTCCTAATCCGACACGTTTATGACGTACACACATATGTAACATTATCTTTGTGACAAGTTGCTTGGTCCTAATCCGACGACACGTTTATGACGTACACACATATGTAACATTATCTTTGTGACAAGTTGCTTGGTCCTAATCCGACGACACGTTTATGACGTACACACATATGTAACATTATCTTTGTGACAAGTTGCTTGGTCCTAATCCGACACGTTTATGACGTACACACATATGTAACATTATCTTTGTGACAAGTTGCTTGGTCCTAATCCGACACGTTTATGACGTACACACATATGTAACATTATCTTTGTGACAAGTTGCTTGGTCCTAATCCGACGACACGTTTATGACGTACACACATATGTAACATTATCTTTGTGACAAGTTGCTTGGTCCTAATCCGACACGTTTATGACGTACACACATATGTAACATTATCTTTGTGACAAGTTGCTTGGTCCTAATCCGACGACACGTTTATGACGTACACACATATGTAACATTATCTTTGTGACAAGTTGCTTGGTCCTAATCCGACACGTTTATGACGTACACACATATGTAACATTATCTTTGTGACAAGTTGCTTGGTCCTAATCCGACGACACGTTTATGACGTACACACATATGTAACATTATCTTTGTGACAAGTTGCTTGGTCCTAATCCGACACGTTTATGACGTACACACATATGTAACATTATCTTTGTGACAAGTTGCTTGGTCCTAATCCGACGACACGTTTATGACGTACACACATATGTAACATTATCTTTGTGACAAGTTGCTTGGTCCTAATCCGACGACACGTTTATGACGTACACACATATGTAACATTATCTTTGTGACAAGTTGCTTGGTCCTAATCCGACGACACGTTTATGACGTACACACATATGTAACATTATCTTTGTGACAAGTTGCTTGGTCCTAATCCGACACGTTTATGACGTACACACATATGTAACATTATCTTTGTGACAAGTTGCTTGGTCCTAATCCGACACGTTTATGACGTACACACATATGTAACATTATCTTTGTGACAAGTTGCTTGGTCCTAATCCGACGACACGTTTATGACGTACACACATATGTAACATTATCTTTGTGACAAGTTGCTTGGTCCTAATCCGACGACGTTTATGACGTACACACATATGTAACATTATCTTTGTGACAAGTTGCTTGGTCCTAATCCGACGACACGTTTATGACGTACACACATATGTAACATTATCTTTGTGACAAGTTGCTTGGTCCTAATCCGACGACACGTTTATGACGTACACACATATGTAACATTATCTTTGTGACAAGTTGCTTGGTCCTAATCCGACACGTTTATGACGTACACACATATGTAACATTATCTTTGTGACAAGTTGCTTGGTCCTAATCCGACACGTTTATGACGTACACACATATGTAACATTATCTTTGTGACAAGTTGCTTGGTCCTAATCCGACACGTTTATGACGTACACACATATGTAACATTATCTTTGTGACAAGTTGCTTGGTCCTAATCCGACACGTTTATGACGTACACACATATGTAACATTATCTTTGTGACAAGTTGCTTGGTCCTAATCCGACACGTTTATGACGTACACACATATGTAACATTATCTTTGTGACAAGTTGCTTGGTCCTGATCCGACGACACGTTTATGACGTACACACATATGTAACATTATCTTTGTGACAAGTTGCTTGGTCCTAATCCGACACGTTTATGACGTACACACATATGTAACATTATCTTTGTGACAAGTTGCTTGGTCCTAATCCGACGACACGTTTATGACGTACACACATATGTAACATTATCTTTGTGACAAGTTGCTTGGTCCTAATCCGACGACACGTTTATGACGTACACACATATGTAACATTATCTTTGTGACAAGTTGCTTGGTCCTAATCCGACGACACGTTTATGACGTACACACATATGTAACATTATCTTTGTGACAAGTTGCTTGGTCCTAATCCGACACGTTTATGACGTACACACATATGTAACATTATCTTTGTGACAAGTTGCTTGGTCCTAATCCGACACGTTTATGACGTACACACATATGTAACATTATCTTTGTGACAAGTTGCTTGGTCCTAATCCGACGACACGTTTATGACGTACACACATATGTAACATTATCTTTGTGACAAGTTGCTTGGTCCTAATCCGACGACACGTTTATGACGTACACACATATGTAACATTATCTTTGTGACAAGTTGCTTGGTCCTAATCCGACGACACGTTTATGACGTACACACATATGTAACATTATCTTTGTGACAAGTTGCTTGGTCCTAATCCGACGACACGTTTATGACGTACACACATATGTAACATTATCTTTGTGACAAGTTGCTTGGTCCTAATCCGACGACACGTTTATGACGTACACACATATGTAACATTATCTTTGTGACAAGTTGCTTGGTCCTAATCCGACGACACGTTTATGACGTACACACATATGTAACATTATCTTTGTGACAAGTTGCTTGGTCCTAATCCGACGACACGTTTATGACGTACACACATATGTAACATTATCTTTGTGACAAGTTGCTTGGTCCTAATCCGACACGTTTATGACGTACACACATATGTAACATTATCTTTGTGACAAGTTGCTTGGTCCTAATCTGACACGTTTATGACGTACACACATATGTAACATTATCTTTGTGACAGGTTGCTTGGTCCTAATCCGACACGTTTATGACGTACACACATATGTAACATTATCTTTGTGACAAGTTGCTTGGTCCTGATCCGACGACACGTTTATGACGTACACACATATGTAACATTATCTTTGTGACAAGTTGCTTGGTCCTAATCCGACACGTTTATGACGTACACACATATGTAACATTATCTTTGTGACAAGTTGCTTGGTCCTAATCCGACGACACGTTTATGACGTACACACATATGTAACATTATCTTTGTGAGAAGTTGCTTGGTCCTAATCCGACGACACGTTTATGACGTACACACATATGTAACATTATCTTTGTGACAAGTTGCTTGGTCCTAATCCGACGACACGTTTATGACGTACACACATATGTAACATTATCTTTGTGACAAGTTGCTTGGTCCTAATCCGACACGTTTATGACGTACACACATATGTAACAGAACAAATAATTAATGTTTAAACTAATCTAACACTAATTCCATGTCATCCTTATGAAGACAAGTAATCTATGTGTTTGCATAATTATTATCTAGCGTGAATGGCAGTAATTATCTGTGTAAAGATATAAAATATGTGACGCGATGCGCTTAATTGTAACGAACACAATTTTAAATTATAAATGTATAAACTCTTCGAAATTTAGTAATGTTGAAAACAGTTTAATAGTTATGGAATTGAAATCTCTATAAATAAATGACTCTCTTATTTTAAATACAAAATGTACTAATAGAAATGAACAGGCTAAGAAATGAGCTTGATAGCAGTAAAGTCCCATCTGAAAGACTGTTAATTGTCATGATTAGGGTCAGACTGGGGATCGAATGTGCGACCCCTGAATTACCAGTCCAGCGTGTTAACCACTGGACTACAGAGCTGTCTGTAAAAATAAAACACATTCATATAAATGATATATGTGTACTGCGGTAGATCTGAATTTCCGAAAGATAAAAACACGTGTTGCAAACAATTTGTAACGGCCAATCACGTTGAATTACAGAACATGAGAATGTGTGTTCACTCAAGGCCGACACAGCAGCTGCTCGTACAGACGAGAAACGTGCAAAAACAGACTCGTCAGCCTATTTGCTAGATTAACCCACATGTGTATGGTTTATATACAAATCGTTTGAAGAATTGATATTCATCATCAATTGTACTTGTATTGCAATATTAACAATTTACATTTCATCAATTATGTTTAGCAATAAATTGAAAACAGGTATTGTCTGCTAACATCTTAACTGATGTTTAGATGGAAGCTTTGATTGATGTTCGAGCAAGTGTATGTTTCATGGATATTGATGGGAAATATGATAATCTAAATACCTTGGTTTCATGCCCTACAGACATACAGAAACAGTGGAGTACTTTTTAATTAATGTCTCACCGTCAGCTTATGCCACATGTCGACTCTCCAGCTGTTATTAGTGTAGGAAGACCCTCAACACCCTTCCAATCAGTATTTCAAGCACGGTCCCATGACCTTGTAGGGCCACCAACCTTCCACAAGACACAATAATCTGAATCATTAACAGTTAGTGGAAAGTTATTTCAGGTCAAGTGTGTAAAGTGTGTGAATATACATGTTGCGGAAGCATTACGGATACTCACCTAGAAAACACACGAACCTGTACCGAGTGTATATACATGGAGTGGAAAGATCACAGATACACAAACAGTAAACACCTGGCGCTGTACCGAGTGTATATACATGGAGTGGAAATATCACAGATACACAAACAGTAAACACCTGGCGCTGTACCGAGTGTATATAGATGTAGTGGACAGATCCCGGATACACAAACAGTAAACACCTGGCGCTGTACCGAGTGTATATATACATGTAGTGGACAGATCACGGATACACAAACAGTAAACACCTGGCGCTGTACCGAGTGTATATAGATGGAGTGGACAGATCACGGATACACACACAGTAAACACCTGGCGCTGTACCGAGTGTATATATACATGGAGTGGACAGATCACGGATACACAAACAGTAAACACCTGGCGCTGTACCGAGTGTATATATACATGGAGTGGACAGATCACGGATACACAAACAGTAAACACATGGCGCTGTACCGAGTGTATATACATGGAGTGGAAATATCACAGATACACAAACAGTAAACACCTGGCGCTGTACCGAGTGTATATAGATGTAGTGGACAGATCCCGGATACACAAACAGTAAACACCTGGCGCTGTACCGAGTGTATATATACATGTAGTGGACAGATCACGGATACACAAACAGTAAACACCTGGCGCTGTACCGAGTGTATATAGATGGAGTGGACAGATCACGGATACACACACAGTAAACACCTGGCGCTGTACCGAGTGTATATATACATGGAGTGGACAGATCACGGATACACAAACAGTAAACACCTGGCGCTGTACCGAGTGTATATATACATGGAGTGGACAGATCACGGATACACAAACAGTAAACACATGGCGCTGTACCGAGTGTATATAGATGTAGTGGACAGATCACGGATACTCAAACAGTAAACACCTGACGCTGTACCGAGTGTATATAGATGTAGTGGACAGATCACGGATACACAAACAGTAAACACCTGGCGCTGTACCGAGTGTATATACATGGAGTGGACAGATCACGGATGCACAAACAGTAAACACCTGGCGCTGTACCGAGTGTATATATACATGGAGTGGACAGATCACGGATGCACAAACAGTAAACACCTGGCGCTGTACCGAGTGTATATATACATGGAGTGGACAGATCACGGATGCACAAACAGTAAACACCTGGCGCTGTACCGAGTGTATATATACATGGAGTGGACAGATCACGGATGCACAAACAGTAAACACCTGGCGCTGTACCGAGTGTATATAGATGGAGTGGACAGATCACGGATACACAAACAGTAAACACCTGGCGCTGTACCGAGTGTATATAGATGGAGTGGACATATCACGGATACACAAACAGTAAACACCTGGCGCTGTACCGAGTGTATATAGATGGAGTGGACAGATCACGGATACACAAACAGTAAACACATGGCGCTGTACCGAGTGTATATATACATGGAGTGGACAGATCACGGATACACAAACAGTAAACACCTGGCGCTGTACCGAGTGTATATATACATGGAGTGGACAGATCACGGATGCACAAACAGTAAACACCTGGCGCTGTACCGAGTGTATATAGATGGAGTGGACAGATCACGGATACACAAACAGTAAACACATGGCGCTGTACCGAGTGTATATATACATGGAGTGGACAGATCACGGATACACAAACAGTAAACACCTGGCGCTGTACCGAGTGTATATATACATGGAGTGGACAGATCACGGATGCACAAACAGTAAACACCTGGCGCTGTACCGAGTGTATATAGATGGAGTGGACAGATCACAGATACACAAACAGTAAACACCTGGCGCTGTACCGAGTGTATATACATGGAGTGGACAGATCACGGATACACAAACAGTAAACACCTGGCGCTGTACCGAGTGTATATAGATGTAGTGGACAGATCACGGATACACAAACAGTAAACACATGGCGCTGTACCGAGTGTATATATACATGGAGTGGAAAGATCACAGATACACAAACATTAAACACCTGGCGCTGTACCGAGTGTATATATACATGGAGTGGACACACACATGCACGCACGCACGCACGCACGGACGCACGCACGCACACACACACACACACACACCTGCCTGTTTAGTACTGGTCGTTAACCACCTAGGTCGGCAAAACCTGTCCAGGAAAACATGACTAGGTCTTCGCAATGGGTTTGACAAAAAATAAGGATAAACAAATTAATACATGTATGTGGATAATTGCACTGACCGTCGGTGGACATCTTCTTTTTTCCTTTGCATTGGTTCATCAATCTATTCGCCCATCGTGACTTGGGTGTATGAGCCCATTGACAACAGTGTTAATATACACACTACACGTGTATACATATACCCCACATCTCACAACCGTACAACAATAGTCACGTTACCATTATATCAAATGAAAAACGTTAAACATCAAATTTGACATTGTCAATTAAAGACAGCTGATTATGGGAATCCTTAAGTGCTTGGCTATATAAAGCTTTTCCCGCTTCAAACATATTCACCGTATGGGAAATTCTGAAATTATCAACACCTTCAATTTTTACACAGTGTGCTTACATTTCTCAAATACGCATATCTAAGTTTTATCAATGTTGATTTTAGACCCTATTCCCCCCCCCCCCCCCAGAATACCAATAAATGGCAGCCAATTTATTTACCTGTACTTGACATTTAATCTTTGCATATGCCATCTTAAGTAGAGTAATGGCATTTCCCTCGTTCTTTGTGAATATAATCTGTTTTTTATTTCTTCTCTACCTGTATTTTAAATAGGCTTACTTCCAGCACATCGCCTCTATGTCTTCTTAAATGCAATGCTGTTAATTTAAATGATTTCAGTATATCCGGTGTGACATATTTCTTAATTCAGGGATAACCTTTGTTGCAACTCGTTGAACTTTCTCTATTAAGTTTATATCCTTTTGTAAATATGGGCTCCAGGATTTAATTGCATACTCCACCAATGTATGGACGAGCTGCTTATATAACTTTGTAATGATATAGTTGCGCTTAGTTGTAATACTCCGCCTGACCATACAACCTAATATTCTATTAGCTTTCTTAACAGCTTCCACACAATTTACCGAAGATTTTAGATCATCACTTATTATAACACCTAGGCCTCGTTCCTGTGTAGACGAATTCAAACTAATATTATTTAAAGAATAACTGGCTCTTGCATTGTTGAATCCCATATGTACAACACTACACTTGCTGACGTTAAACAACAGCTGCAAATCGGTTGACCATTTGCATACATTACTAATATCTGCTTGGAGTTGATTAATGCTTTCAATATTTGAAACTCTCCAATAAATCTTAGCCTCATCTGAAACGTCTTGATGTGGCAACTAACATTCAAGTCAATATCGTTAATGAATATTATAAATAGTAAAGGCCCCAACACAGAGCCCTGTGGCACACCACTTAGAACGTCAGCCCAAGAAAAATAGATGCCTTTAAGTACTACACGCTGTCTCCTATCAATAAGCCAATTCACAACCCGGCGCAACACATTTCCAGTTATATCATGAGCTTCCATTTTAGCAAGTAGTCTTTGCCTAGGAATCTAAATTCATAACCCTTGTCTATTTTATTTGTGATATCCTCTAGAAATTCAAGAAGATTCGTGAGGCACGACATCCTTTTCATGAAACCATGTTGCGACTTATTCAGTAGACCATAACTATCTAAATGGCTTGTGATACAATATTTAAGGAGTCGCTCAAATAACGTATATGCCTGTGACGTCAAGCTAACTGGACGATATTTGCAAGATTGAGAATTAGAACCTTTCTTCTTTTTAAAGATGTGTTTAATGTTAGCATACTTACAATCATCCGGAAAAGTTTTCTGAAATACATTTATTAAATAGTATGCTTAATGTCTGTGTGTGTGTTTCACGTTTATTTATCGTCGCTACCGGTTGCCCATATGAGCGACGCCTCCTTTAGTGATTAGTCATTTTTGATTATTAGAGGATACTGCAATGATACAGACAGAGACCCATTCCAGAGTGTCCTCTGGTTCTTTTACGTGCATGGTGTAGGCCTACAGCACCGACACGAGACCTCGGATTAAAGTCCCATCTGATAGACAGTTAATTTTATTAGGGTCAGACGGGGGATCGAACTTGCGATCCCTAGATTACCAGTTATACAGATCCGTATGTTGCTTAATGTCAACTCCAATTCTTCGCTTAAATAGTTCAGTAAATATGACGAAATCATGTCCGGACCAATAGTTTTGAACGGTTTAAGACGTTGTAAATTAGCCATTACCTGATCATGGCTGAATAAACAATCATGTAATTCACTTTCCCTAGCACTGCTAAATAGTGTTGGCTCTTCTGGAATGTCACTAATATCCTCTCGGATAAATACACTGGAGAAAATATTTGGTCATATCTTCATTACTTGACATAATGTCACCAAAATCATTAATGATTGCAAACGTATTAGTTGGTCAACTGTCAACTTCAACTTCATACTGCCGAACAATCAGTAATGATTATGATTGACAGGCGCAGTCTAGAACAGTTAGTTAATCTAAAATAGTATGTGCTAGTTAAAAGGATCTACAAAGCTATAGTTAAAAGAAAACAGTACAAGGATTAGAGAGAGTTCGAGTCCAGTCTGCTAACAAAGGTCATATGTTGGTAGACTGTTCCATAGCCTGATTGTTCTTGGGGGGAATGAGTTGGCATGGTATTGGGTTTTTGACTGTGGGATTAGATAGTTAAGGTTGCTTGTGGGTGTAACGTGATGGTGATCTACAGCAACTAGTTCATTTCTTATTTTGAAAAACATGATTAGTGAGGCTTGGTTTCGTCTATATTCTAATGTTTTCCAATTGAGTGTGGATACCATGTGTGATACACTACTGGTGTAGTTGTAATCATTGAATATATATCTGGCTGCAGATCTTTGGATCATTTCTATTTTGTATGTGAGGTGTTTCTGCCAGGGGTTCCCGACTGTAGAACAGTATTCAACCTGTGGGCGGACATAAGTGATATATGCGTTTTCTTTGACCTGTTTGTTATTTGTTTTGACATTCCTTTTGATGAAGCGAAGGGTGTTGTTAGCTTTTGGGGTGATATTTTTAATGTGTTGGACCAAGTTAATGTTCTTACTAATGGTGACTCCGAGATATTTGGAATGTTCGGTTGACCTTAATTGTGTGCTATGTGTAAATGGTGGGGTTAATAGTTCACATTTATTAGGATTAAATTCCATTGAATTTATTTATATATTTATTTATATTTCGGGTTTTACGCCTGCATCAGCACCATTTCGGGCTATATCGCCGGCGGGCAGTTTACCTAACAACACCTTTCCTGGGCAGGCTCCAGCGGTTAACCAGTACTTGGGTGCACCAACCTCCGTAAGAAACTGCCAACTTGTTCATATAAATGAGACACGGCCTGAGCGGGGCTCGAACCCGTGACCATCAGTGATGATAGGTTACAGTGGTATACAAGTCAGCGACCTTAACCAATCGACCACGGGGGCGGACCAAATTCCATTGACCATTCCTTTTCCCAAGATTCTAAGATGTGTAGGTCATATTGTAGAGCTTCTGATAAGGACTGGGATTTGATGGTGAAGTAGACGATGGTGTCGTCGGCAAAGATGCGGGCCCGACTTTTGATACTGTTTGGTAGGTCATTTATATATAAATATAGAAATAGACAGGGCCCCAGGACCGACCCTTGGGGAACACCTGAGAGAACTGATAACCATTTTTTGTATATGAGAGATATAACTGCATGTCTCCCATCATCTGGGACAATGCCGGTGTCAAGTGACCTTTGAAAGATGTATGTTAGCATTGGGGCAATTTCGTTGTGCAGTTGTTTAAGTAACCTAGGTGAGATTGCATCAGGGCCTGAGGCCTTAATGAAGTTTAGACCTGACATGAGCTTGTCAACTCCTTGTACTGTGATAGTCATTGGTGGCATGGGTGGGTGAGTAGGCATTGAGGCTGCACTTTTTGACAATTGTTTGAGAATTAGGGGGTTATGACGATAAAAGACAGGTTCAACTGTCGATTCAGAATATTGGCTTTTAACATTGGGTCAGAATGGAGTTGACCATTACTACTGAGTGGTAACTATTCCAGAGTTTTCAGTTTGGCTGTGTTTGATGAAGGAGTAGAACTTTTTCTTTTGACCTGCATTACTGATGTCATTAAAGATGGTTGAGTCTAAGTATGACCAATAATAATTTCTGATCTTTTTTGGTATGATGGATTTCACTGATTTTAATTTGGTGACCATAGTTTGATTTGTATTTGATGACCGATTGAGTTTTGAATAAAGTGTGTCCCTTTTTCTAATGAGCTTTACTAATTCGTGTGATATCCATGTGGTATCCACGTGACTTGCTTGACCTAGATGGGACGTACATTTTGGATAGCCTATTTATTTCGGCCTTGAGACTGTTCCAAGATATATTTGGATCAGTGTGGTCTAACTGGTAAAATTTTCCAGAACACTATGGAAAGGGATTCTAATAAGTTACTATGTAATATTTCCCCCAATCCTAACGGTGCTGAACATTGCAACTATTCCTATGATATGTACCAATCTTGAACAAAATAGTGTTTATCTAAAGAAAACTATATGACAAAAAGCAATTCATTTATTTTAATACAACCACAACTGACTGGCTACGCCCGATTCATCTATATTCTGGTGGTAAATTATTGAATTCCTCTTTGACATGTGTTAATTTCAAGTTTGTATTTATCACTGTTTATTTACATTTTAGCAAGGACAAGACCGGTTACCGATATTTAACGTGGATTACAAGGCTTTTCCTGGGTTTATTTACATTTTAGCAAGGACAAGACCGGTTACCGATATTTAACGTGGATTACAAGGCTTTTCATGGGTTTATTTACATTTTAGCAAGGACAAGACCGGTTACCGATATTTAACGTGGATTGCAAGGCTTTTCATGGGTTTATTTACATTTTAGCAAGGACAAGACCGGTTACCGATATTTAACGTGGATTGCAAGGCTTTTCATGGGTTTATTTACATTTTAGTAAGGACAAGACCGGTTACCGATATTTAACGTGGATTACAAGGCTTTTCCTGGGTTTATTTACATTTTAGCAAGGACAAGACCGGTTACCGATATTTAACGTGGATTACAAGGCTTTTCATGGGTTTATTTACATTTTAGCAAGGACAAGACCGGTTACCGATATTTAACGTGGATTGCAAGGCTTTTCATGGGTTTATTTACATTTTAGCAAGGACAAGACCGGTTACCGATATTTAACGTGGATTGCAAGGCTTTTCATGGGTTTATTTACATTTTAGTAAGGACAAGACCGGTTACCGATATTTAACGTGGATTACAAGGCTTTTCCTGGGTTTATTTACATTTTAGCAAGGACAAGACCGGTTACCGATATTTAACGTGGATTACAAGGCTTTTCCTGGGTTTATTTACATTTTAGCAAGGACAAGACCGGTTACCGATATTTAACGTGGATTACAAGGCTGTTCATGGGTTTATTTACATTTTAGCAAGGACAAGACCGGTTACCGATATTTAACGTGGATTACAAGGCTTTTCATGGGTTTATTTACATTTTAGCAAGGACAAGACCGGTTACCGATATTTAACGTGGATTACAAGGCTTTTCATGGGTTTATTTATGTAACCCATGTCATATTTATGTTAAAGGGAACTAATTATTGATATTTAGTACATGTACATTATAATGTTTCCAAACCCTGCTGCAAGCGTACCACCCAATAGTTTCCCTATATGGCCTAATAAAATCACTGGTCTGAATCATATCATAATTATATAGCCTGGTCCCATACTATGTCTTTATATCCATATATACGAAAATACGGAAACAACCAGAGTTTGTCATACCTATAAACTCCCCGGTCTACAAATGGCTCCCCGTCGGGGAATTGAACCCCGGTCTCCCGCGTGACAGGCGGGGATACTCACCACTATACAAACCTCCAGCTTTGCGAAAGCATAATCACCCTGGATTGCTGCCTCCGACGATACCTAGGATGGTTCCTGCGACTACTGGTAGTCCAACCCATATTACTAGCCGTATCGTCGAGAACAATCCAGGAGTGCAACACTCAACCAGATCTAACTCTGCGACATCTCAACCCTCTGTACCCAGTTTACTTGGTACCGGTAGTACGATACCTGAATCTTCACAGATTCATGATATATCTTATAACACCACCTCAGAACCATCAGTACAGAGATCTGTCTCACATTTAGAGTCCATAATAGACCAACCTGTTGTCGTCCCTGCTGGCAATGCCCAAACTCCTGAACCGACCCGTCGTCCAGTGCGCCAAAGGAAGCCACCGGACCGGTATGGAGAATGGGTGGTCCCATTGACAGCAGTACCAAACACTGACAAGGTTGTGTACTATGTGTAAGACAGTGTCAGATATTGAGTTTTTAATTGTTTCAAAATATACTGTATTCTGGTATTTTACTGTGTAAGTGCAATGTTTGAATCATTCTATGTCATATATATACAATGCGCGTACATTAGTATTACATTTCATTATGTCATTTGAAATGGTTGTTTTTATTTCATAGTAAATGTTCATGTTTGTACAATTTGAAGGTTAATCTTACCTTTACAGGTCTCCACATAGTTGGAACAGATTTGTAGCATATGTCCATTATTGTGGACATCTACCTTTAATCCAGCCATATTGAACATACCCATGCACGGTGTAATACTTAACTAATGATCGTTACATTAGTATCTTTAATTACATTGTATTGGTTGTTATGTTTTTATTTCAGTTTGTAAAATTATTTCAGCTGACAATGTCGGATGTTGGATAGTGAATGATGCAGTAAATAAAATTGTTATTATATAGCTTGATTATTTGGATTGATCTACACTATTCATTTAGTTTCAGGTAATTAAAACGTCAGGAAACCTTTTCTCCAAGAGGGGGAACTATGTAACCCATGTCATATTTATGTTAAAGGGAACTAATTATTGATATTTAGTACATGTACATTATAATGTTTCCAAACCCTGCTGCAAGCGTACCACCCAATAGTTTCCCTATATGGCCTAATAAAATCACTGGTCTGAATCATATCATATAGCCTGGTCCCATACTATGTCTTTATATCCATATATACGAAAATACGGAAACAACCAGAGTTTGTCATATCTATAAACTCCCCGGTCTACATTTACATTTTAGCAAGGACAAGACCGGTTACCGATATTTAACGTGGATTGCAAGGCTTTTCCTGGGTTTATTTGCATTGTAGTGTATTTCGGCGTGGGTAGAACAGCGGCCCGGATAGCTCAGTTGGTAGAGCTGTCCGACTAGTGTTCGGGAGGTCGTGGGTTCGAGTCCCACGTCGGGTCACTAACTTGTCCGCTCTTTCTTTGCATGGTCACTTTAATGGCGACGAGGATATATGGTACGGGCAAAGGAGTAGGAGTGCGGCTCCAGGAATCGGAGTGCGGCTCCTAAAGAATAAAAGAGGGAAGAGTGTAGTGTATTTCGGCGTGGGTAGAACAGCGGCCCGGCTAGCTCAGTTGGTAGAGCTGTCCGACTAGTGTTCGGGAGGTCGCGGGTTCGAGTCCAACGTCGGGTCACTAACTTGTCCGCTCTTTCTTTGCATGGTCACTTTAACATTTTAGCAAGGACAAGACCAGTTACCGATATTTAACGTGGATTGCAAGGCTTTTCCTGGGTTTATTTACATTTTAGCAAGGACAATACCGGTTACCGATATTTAACGTGGTTTACAAGACTTTTCGTATCATAACGGTAAACAATGATACTCATTTTGTTTGTTTTCTAGAAATGAATGAGTATGTTTGAATATTCCTCGCTCATTATAAGTCGGAAAACTATAATTACATTATTTTCTGTTGTGAAACAAGAACGTTATCAGTTAGAGTTACTGTCGGTGAAACATGATTGATTTCGGATTATTAGAATTTCGGTCATCTGTGACTGTGTAGATCTAGCTCATATATTTCTTTTCAATATAGAAAATCCGTGAACACGATCATTGTCATTTCTAAAATTAAAATGTAGTATTGTCAAAGTATTTCCGGCATCATCTACATCGTACTCCCATAACCCAATACTGAGTATCATGGCCATGGATAGACTGGTGTACCTAGTTCTCTAGGTATTAACACTAATGTAGACTGGTGTACCTAGTTCTTGAGGTACTAACACTAATGTACCTAGTTCTCAAGGTATTAAGACTAATGTAGACTGGTGTACCTAGTTCTTGAGGTACTAACACTAATGTAGACTGGTGTACCTAGTTCTCAAGATACTAACACTAATGTAGAATGGTGTACCTAGTTCTCAAGGTACTAACACTAATGTAGACTGGTGTACCTAGTTCTCAAGGTATTAAGACTAATGTAGACTGGTTTACCTAGTTCTTGAGGTACTAACACTAATGTAGACTGGTGTACCTAGTTCTCAAGATACTAACACTAATGTAGACTGGTGTACCTAGTTCTCAAGGTATTAAGACTAATGTAGACTGGTGTACCTAGTTCTTGAGGTACTAACACTAATGTAGACTGGTGTACCTAGTTCTCAAGATACTAACACTAATGTAGAATGGTGTACCTAGTTCTCAAGGTACTAACACTAATGTAGACTGGTGTACCTAGTTCTCAAGGTATTAAGACTAATGTAGACTGGTTTACCTAGTTCTTGAGGTACTAACACTAATGTAGACTGGTGTACCTAGTTCTCAAGATACTAACACTAATGTAGACTGGTGTACCTAGTTCTCAAGGTATTAAGACTAATGTAGACTGGTGTACCTAGTTCTTGAGGTACTAACACTAATGTAGACTGGTGTACCTAGTTCTCAAGATACTAACACTAATGTAGAATGGTGTACCTAGTTCTCTAGGTACTAACACTAATGTAGACTGGTGTACCTAGTTTTGATGTCAGTGAGGCAGCACATAATGTAATTAACTGGATAAATGTTTTTCTGGTTTCAGAAACGATGCCAACTAAGTCTACTACGGCTATTTTGAAGAAACTTCGTTCTTTTATGAGAAACAAAGCTTATGTTGTAGAGCCTCTCCATGCTTACATCGTACCATCCGGCGATGCCCACCAGGTACTGTACATAGAACCCCTCCATACATACATCGTACCGTCCGGCAATGCCCACCAGGTACTGTATACAGAACCCCTCCATACATACATCGTACCATCCGGCGATGCCCACCAGGTACTGTACACAGAACCCCTCCATACATACATCGTACCATCCGGCGATGTCCACCAGGTACTGTACATAGAACCCCTCCATACATACATCGTACCGTCCGGCGATGCCCACCAGGTACTGTACATAGAACCCCTCCATACATACATCGTACCATCCGGCGATGCCCACCAGGTACTGTACATAGAACCCCTCCATACATACATCGTACCGTCTGGCGATGCCCACCAGGTACTGTACATAGAACCCCTCCATACATACATCGTACCGTCCGGCGATGCCCACCAGTACTGTACATAGAACCCCTCCATACATACATCGTACCGTCCGGCAATGCCCACCAGGTACTGTATACAGAACCCCTCCATACATACATCGTACCATCCGGCGATGCCCACCAGGTACTGTACATAGAACCCCTCCATACATGCATCATACCGTCCTGCGATGTCCACCAGGTACTGTACATAGAACCCCTCCATACATACATCGTACCATCCAGCGATGCCCACCAGGTACTGTACACAGAAACCCTCCATACATACATCGTACCATCCGGCGATGCCCACCAGGTACTGTACATAGAACCCCTCCATACATACATTGTACCATCCGGCGATGTCCACCAGGTACTGTACATAGAACCCCTCCATACATACATCGTACCATCCGGCGATGCCCACCAGGTACTGTACATAGAACCCCTCATACATACATCGTACCGTCCGGCGATGCCCACCAGGTACTGTACACAGAACCCCTCCATACATACATCGTACCATCCGGCGATGCCCACCAGGTACTGTACATAGAACCCCTCCATACATACATCGTACCATCCGGCGATGCCCACCAGGTACTGTATACAGAACCCCTCCATACATACATCGTACCATCCGGCGATGCCCACCAGGTACTGTACATAGAACCCCTCCATACATACATCGTACCATCCGGCGATGCCCACCAGGTACTGTACATAGAACCCCTCCATACATACATCGTACCATCCGGCGATGCCCACCAGGTACTGTACATAGAACCCCTCCATACATACATCGTACCGTCCGGCGATGCCCACCAGGTACTGTACACAGAACCCCTCCATACATACATCGTACCATCCGGCGATGCCCACCAGGTACTGTACACAGAACCCCTCCATACATACATCGTACCATCCGGCGATGCCCACCAGGTACTGTACACAGAACCCCTCCATACATACATCGTACCATCCGGCGATGTCCACCAGGTACTGTACATAGAACCCCTCCATACATACATCGTACCGTCCGGCGATGCCCACCAGGTACTGTACATAGAACCCCTCCATACATACATCGTACCATCCGGCGATGCCCACCAGGTACTGTACACAGAACCCCTCCATACATACATCGTACCATCCGGCGATGTCCACCAGGTACTGTACATAGAACCCCTCCATACATACATCGTACCGTCCGGCGATGCCCACCAGGTACTGTACATAGAACCCCTCCATACATACATCGTACCGTCCGGCGATGCCCACCAGGTACTGTACATAGAACCCCTCCATACATACATCGTACCGTCCGGCAATGCCCACCAGGTACTGTATACAGAACCCCTCCATACATACATCGTACCATCCGGCGATGTCCACCAGGTACTGTACACAGAACCCCTCCATACATACATCGTACCATCCGGCGATGCCCACCAGGTACTGTACACAGAACCCCTCCATACATACATCGTACCATCCGGCGATGTCCACCAGGTACTGTACATAGAACCCCTCCATACATACATCGTACCGTCCGGCGATGCCCACCAGGTACTGTACATAGAACCCCTCCATACATACATCGTACCGTCTGGCGATGCCCACCAGGTACTGTACATAGAACCCCTCCATACATACATCGTACCGTCCGGCGATGCCCACCAGGTACTGTACATAGAACCCCTCCATACATACATCGTACCGTCCGGCAATGCCCACCAGGTACTGTATACAGAACCCCTCCATACATACATCGTACCATCCGGCGATGCCCACCAGGTACTGTACATAGAACCCCTCCATACATGCATCATACCGTCCTGCGATGTCCACCAGGTACTGTACATAGAACCCCTCCATACATACATCGTACCATCCAGCGATGCCCACCAGGTACTGTACACAGAAACCCTCCATACATACATCGTACCATCCGTCGATGCCCACCAGGTACTGTACATAGAACCCCTCCATACATACATCGTACCATCCGGCGATGTCCACCAGGTACTGTACATAGAACCCCTCCATACATACATCGTACCATCCGGCGATGCCCACCAGGTACTGTACATAGAACCCCTCCATACATACATCGTACCGTCCGGCGATGCCCACCAGGTACTGTACACAGAACCCCTCCATACATACATCGTACCATCCGGCGATGCCCACCAGGTACTGTACATAGAACCCCTCCATACATACATCGTACCGTCCGGCGATGCCCACCAGGTACTGTATACAGATCCCCTCCATACATACATCGTACCATCCGGCGATGCCCACCAGGTACTGTACATAGAACCCCTCCATACATGCATCATACCGTCCTGCGATGTCCACCAGGTACTGTACATAGAACCCCTCCATACATACATCGTCCCAGCGATGCCCACCAGGTACTGTACACAGAACCCCTCCATACATACATCGTACCATCCGGCGATGCCCACCAGGTACTGTACATAGAACCCCTCCATACATACATCGTACCATCCGGCGATGTCCACCAGGTACTGTACATAGAACCCCTCCATACATACATCGTACCATCCGGCGATGCCCACCAGGTACTGTACATAGAACCCTCCATACATACATCGTACCGTCCGGCGATGCCCACCAGGTACTGTACATAGAACCCCTCCATACATACATCGTACCATCCGGCGATGCCCACCAGGTACTGTACACAGAACCCCTCCATACATACATCGTACCATCCGGCGATGCCCACCAGGTACTGTACATAGAACCCCTCCATACATACATCGTACCATCCGGCGATGTCCACCAGGTACTGTACATAGAACCCCTCCATACATACATCGTACCGTCCGGCGATGCCCACCAGGTACTGTACATAGAACCCCTCCATACATACATCGTACCGTCCGGCGATGCCCACCAGGTACTGTACATAGAACCCCTCCATACATACATCGTACCGTCCGGCGATGCCCACCAGGTACTGTACATAGAACCCCTCCATACATACATCGTACCGTCCGGCAATGCCCACCAGGTACTGTATACAGAACCCTCCATACATACATCGTACCATCCGGCGATGTCCACCAGGTACTGTACACAGAACCCCTCCATACATACATCGTACCATCCGGCGATGCCCACCAGGTACTGTACACAGAACCCCTCCATACATACATCGTACCATCCGGCGATGTCCACCAGGTACTGTACATAGAACCCCTCCATACATACATCGTACCGTCCGGCGATGCCCACCAGGTACTGTACATAGAACCCCTCCATACATACATCGTACCGTCTGGCGATGCCCACCAGGTACTGTACATAGAACCCCTCCATACATACATCGTACCGTCCGGCGATGCCCACCAGGTACTGTACATAGAACCCCTCCATACATACATCGTACCGTCCGGCAATGCCCACCAGGTACTGTATACAGAACCCCTCCATACATACATCGTACCATCCGGCGATGCCCACCAGGTACTGTACATAGAACCCCTCCATACATGCATCATACCGTCCTGCGATGTCCACCAGGTACTGTACATAGAACCCCTCCATACATACATCGTACCATCCAGCGATGCCCACCAGGTACTGTACACAGAAACCCTCCATACATACATCGTACCATCCGCGATGCCCACCAGGTACTGTACATAGAACCCCTCCATACATACATCGTACCATCCGGCGATGTCCACCAGGTACTGTACATAGAACCCCTCCATACATACATCGTACCATCCGGCGATGCCCACCAGGTACTGTACATAGAACCCCTCCATACATACATCGTACCGTCTGGCGATGCCCACCAGGTACTGTACACAGAACCCCTCCATACATACATCGTACCATCCGGCGATGCCCACCAGGTACTGTACATAGAACCCCTCCATACATACATCGTACCGTCCGGCGATGCCACCAGGTACTGTATATAGATCCCCTCCATACATACATCGTACCATCCGGCGATGCCCACCAGGTACTGTACATAGAACCCCTCCATACATGCATCGTACCGTCCTGCGATGTCCACCAGGTACTGTACACAGAACCCCTCCATACATACATCGTACCATCCGGCGATGCCCACCAGGTACTGTACACAGAACCCCTCCATACATACATCGTACCATCCGGCGATGCCCACCAGGTACTGTACATAGAACCCCTCCATACATACATCGTACCATCCGGCGATGTCCACCAGGTACTGTACATAGAACCCCTCCATACATACATCGTACCATCCGGCGATGCCCACCAGGTACTGTACATAGAACCCCTCCATACATACATCGTACCGTCCGGCGATGCCCACCAGGTACTGTACACAGAACCCCTCCATACATACATCGTACCATCCGGCGATGCCCACCAGGTACTGTACACAGAACCCCTCCATACATACATCGTACCATCCGGCGATGCCCACCAGGTACTGTACATAGAACCCCTCCATACATACATCGTACCATCCGGCGATGTCCACCAGGTACTGTACATAGAACCCCTCCATACATACATCGTACCGTCCGGCGATGCCCACCAGGTACTGTACATAGAACCCCTCCATACATACATCGTACCGTCCGGCGATGCCCACCAGGTACTGTACACAGAACCCCTCCATACATACATCGTACCATCCGGCGATGCCCACCAGGTACTGTACATAGAACCCCTCCATACATACATCGTACCATCCGGCGATGTCCACCAGGTACTGTACATAGAACCCCTCCATACATACATCCATCCGGCGATGCCCACCAGGTACTGTACATAGAACCCCTCCATACATACATCGTACCTCCGGCGATGCCCACCAGGTACTGTACACAGAACCCCTCCATACATACATCGTACCATCCGGCGATGTCCACCAGGTACTGTACATAGAACCCCTCCATACATACATCGTACCGTCCGGCGATGCCCACCAGGTACTGTACATAGAACCCCTCCATACATACATCGTACCGTCCGGCGATGCCCACCAGGTACTGTACATAGAACCCCTCCATACATACATCGTACCGTCCGGCGATGCCCACCAGGTACTGTACATAGAACCCCTCCATACATACATCGTACCGTCCGGCAATGCCCACCAGGTACTGTATACAGAACCCCTCCATACATACATCGTACCATCCGGCGATGCCCACCAGGTACTGTACATAGAACCCCTCCATACATGCATCATACCGTCCTGCGATGTCCACCAGGTACTGTACATAGAACCCCTCCATACATACATCGTACCATCCAGCGATGCCCACCAGGTACTGTACACAGAACCCCTCCATACATACATCGTACCATCCGGCGATGCCCACCAGGTACTGTACATAGAACCCCTCCATACATACATCGTACCATCCGGCGATGTCCACCAGGTACTGTACATAGAACCCCTCCATACATACATCGTACCATCCGGCGATGCCCACCAGGTACTGTACATAGAACCCCTCCATACATACATCGTACCGTCCGGCGATGCCCACCAGGTACTGTACACAGAACCCCTCCATACATACATCGTACCATCCGGCGATGCCCACCAGGTACTGTACATAGAACCCCTCCATACATACATCGTACCGTCCGGCGATGCCCACCAGGTACTGTACATAGAACCCCTCCATACATACATCGTACCGTCCGGCGATGCCCACCAGGTACTGTACATAGAACCCCTCCATACATACATCGTACCGTCCGGCGATGCCCACCAGGTACTGTACATAGAACCCCTCCATACATACATCGTACCGTCCGGCAATGCCCACCAGGTACTGTATACGAACCCCTCCATACATACATCGTACCATCCGGCGATGCCCACCAGGTACTGTACATAGAACCCCTCCATACATACATCGTACCGTCCGGCGATGCCCACCAGGTACTGTATACAGATCCCCTCCATACATACATCGTACCATCCGGCGATGCCCACCGGTACTGTACATAGAACCCCTCCATACATGCATCATACTCATCCAGCGATGCCCACCAGGTACTGTACACAGAACCCTCCATACATACATCGTACCATCCGGCGATGCCCACCAGGTACTGTACATAGAACCCCTCCATACATACATCGTACCATCCGGCGATGTCCACCAGGTACTGTACATAGAACCCCTCCATACATACATCGTACCATCCGGCGATGCCCACCAGGTACTGTACATAGAACCCCTCCATACATACATCGTACCGTCCGGCGATGCCCACCAGGTACTGTACACAGAACCCCTCCATACATACATCGTACCATCCGGCGATGCCCACCAGGTACTGTACACAGAACCCCTCCATACATACATCGTACCATCCGGCGATGCCCACCAGGTACTGTACATAGAACCCCTCCATACATACATCGTACCATCCGGCGATGTCCACCAGGTACTGTACATAGAACCCCTCCATACATACATTGTACCGTCCGGCGATGCCCACCAGGTACTGTACATAGAACCCCTCCATACATACATCGTACCGTCCGGCGATGCCCACCAGGTACTGTACACAGAACCCCTCCATACATACATCGTACCATCCGGCGATGCCCACCAGGTACTGTACATAGAACCCCTCCATACATACATCGTACCATCCGGCGATGTCCACCAGGTACTGTACATAGAACCCCTCCATACATACATCGTACCATCCGGCGATGCCCACCAGGTACTGTACATAGAACCCCTCCATACATACATCGTACCGTCCGCGATGCCCACCAGTACTGTACACAGAACCCCTCCATACATACATCGTACCATCCGGCGATGTCCACCAGGTACTGTACATAGAACCCCTCCATACATACATCGTACCGTCCGGCGATGCCCACCAGGTACTGTACATAGAACCCCTCCATACATACATCGTACCGTCCGGCGATGCCCACCAGGTACTGTACATAGAACCCCTCCATACATACATCGTACCGTCCGGCGATGCCCACCAGGTACTGTACATAGAACCCCTCCATACATACATCGTACCGTCCGGCAATGCCCACCAGGTACTGTATACAGAACCCCTCCATACATACATCGTACCATCCGGCGATGCCCACCAGGTACTGTACATAGAACCCCTCCATACATGCATCATACCGTCCTGCGATGTCCACCAGGTACTGTACATAGAACCCCTCCATACATACATCGTACCATCCAGCGATGCCCACCAGGTACTGTACACAGAACCCCTCCATACATACATCGTACCATCCGGCGATGCCCACCAGGTACTGTACATAGAACCCCTCCATACATACATCGTACCATCCGGCGATGTCCACCAGGTACTGTACATAGAACCCCTCCATACATACATCGTACCATCCGGCGATGCCCACCAGGTACTGTACATAGAACCCCTCCATACATACATCGTACCGTCCGGCGATGCCCACCAGGTACTGTACACAGAACCCCTCCATACATACATCGTACCATCCGGCGATGCCCACCAGGTACTGTACACAGAACCCCTCCATACATACATCGTACCATCCGGCGATGTCCACCAGGTACTGTACATAGAACCCCTCCATACATACATCGTACCGTCCGGCGATGCCCACCAGGTACTGTACATAGAACCCCTCCATACATACATCGTACCGTCCGGCGATGCCCACCAGGTACTGTACATAGAACCCCTCCATACATACATCGTACCGTCCGGCAATGCCCACCAGGTACTGTATACAGAACCCCTCCATACATACATCGTACCATCCGGCGATGTCCACCAGGTACTGTACACAGAACCCCTCCATACATACATCGTACCATCCGGCGATGCCCACCAGGTACTGTACACAGAACCCCTCCATACATACATCGTACCATCCGGCGATGTCCACCAGGTACTGTACATAGAACCCCTCCATACATACATCGTACCGTCCGGCGATGCCCACCAGGTACTGTACATAGAACCCCTCCATACATACATCGTACCGTCTGGCGATGCCCACCAGGTACTGTACATAGAACCCCTCCATACATACATCGTACCGTCCGGCGATGCCCACCAGGTACTGTACATAGAACCCCTCCATACATACATCGTACCGTCCGGCAATGCCCACCAGGTACTGTATACAGAACCCCTCCATACATACATCGTACCATCCGGCGATGCCCACCAGGTACTGTACATAGAACCCCTCCATACATGCATCATACCGTCCTGCGATGTCCACCAGGTACTGTACATAGAACCCCTCCATACATACATCGTACCATCCAGCGATGCCCACCAGGTACTGTACACAGAAACCCTCCATACATACATCGTACCATCCGTCGATGCCCACCAGGTACTGTACATAGAACCCCTCCATACATACATCGTACCATCCGGCGATGTCCACCAGGTACTGTACATAGAACCCCTCCATACATACATCGTACCATCCGGCGATGCCCACCAGGTACTGTACATAGAACCCCTCCATACATACATCGTACCGTCCGGCGATGCCCACCAGGTACTGTACACAGAACCCCTCCATACATACATCGTACCATCCGGCGATGCCCACCAGGTACTGTACATAGAACCCCTCCATACATACATCGTACCGTCCGGCGATGCCCACCAGGTACTGTATACAGATCCCCTCCATACATACATCGTACCATCCGGCGATGCCCACCAGGTACTGTACATAGAACCCCTCCATACATGCATCATACCGTCCTGCGATGTCCACCAGGTACTGTACATAGAACCCCTCCATACATACATCGTACCATCCAGCGATGCCCACCAGGTACTGTACACAGAACCCCTCCATACATACATCGTACCATCCGGCGATGCCCACCAGGTACTGTACATAGAACCCCTCCATACATACATCGTACCATCCGGCGATGTCCACCAGGTACTGTACATAGAACCCCTCCATACATACATCGTACCATCCGGCGATGCCCACCAGGTACTGTACATAGAACCCCTCCATACATACATCGTACCGTCCGGTGGGTTGTGTTTTGTTGGCGATGCCCACCAGGTACTGTACACAGAACCCCTCCATACATACATCGTACCATCCGGCGATGCCCACCAGGTACTGTACATAGAACCCCTCCATACATACATCGTACCTGGGTGTGGTTGTTGTTTTGTTGGGTGGGTTGTTGTTTTGTGTCCGGCGATGCCCACCAGGTACTGTACACAGAACCCCTCCATACATACATCGTACCATCCGGCGATGCCCACCAGGTACTGTACATAGAACCCCTCCATACATACATCGTACCATCCGGCGATGTCCACCAGGTACTGTACATAGAACCCCTCCATACATACATCGTACCATCCGGCGATGCCCACCAGGTACTGTACATAGAACCCCTCCATACATACATCGTACCGTCCGGCGATGCCCACCAGGTACTGTACATAGAACCCCTCCATACATACATCGTACCATCCGGCGATGTCCACCAGGTACTGTACATAGAACCCCTCCATACATACATCGTACCGTCCGGCGATGCCCACCAGGTACTGTACATAGAACCCTCCATACATACATCGTACCGTCCGGCGATGCCCACCAGGTACTGTACATAGAACCCCTCCATACTACATCGTACCGTCCGGCGATGCCCACCAGGTACTGTACACAGAACCCCTCCATACATACATCGTACCATCCGGCGATGCCCACCAGGTACTGTACATAGAACCCCTCCATACATACATCGTACCATCCGGCGATGTCCA
Source organism: Archivesica marissinica (assembly GCA_014843695.1). NCBI lineage: Eukaryota > Metazoa > Mollusca > Bivalvia > Venerida > Vesicomyidae > Archivesica > Archivesica marissinica. Next base: position 21,163,623 of record CM026393.1, read on the forward strand.
CCAGGTACTGTACATAGAACCCTCCATATACATCGTACCGTCCGGCGATGTCCACCAGGTACTGTACATAGAACCCCTCCATACATACATCGTACCGTCCGGCGATGCCCACCAGGTACTGTACATAGAACCCCTCCTACATACATCGTACCGTCCGGTGTGGTTGTTGTTTTGTGTGGGTGGGTTGTTGTTTTGTGTGGCGATGCCCACCAGGTACTGTACATAGAACCCCTCCATACATACATCGTACCGTCCGGCAATGCCACCAGGTACTGTATACAGAACCCCTCCATACATACATCGTACCATCGGCGATGTCCACCAGGTACTGTACACAGAACCCCTCCATACATACATCGTACCATCCGGCGATGCCCACCAGGTACTGTACACAGAACCCCTCCATACATACATCGTACCATCCGGCGATGTCCACCAGGTACTGTACATAGAACCCCTCCATACATACATCGTACCGTCCGGCGATGCCCACCAGGTACTGTACATAGAACCCCTCCATACATACATCGTACCGTCTGGCGATGCCCACCAGGTACTGTACATAGAACCCCTCCATACATACATCGTACCGTCCGGCGATGCCCACCAGGTACTGTACATAGAACCCCTCCATACATACATCGTACCGTCCGGCAATGCCCACCAGGTACTGTATACAGAACCCCTCCATACATACATCGTACCATCCGGCGATGCCCACCAGGTACTGTACATAGAACCCCTCCATACATGCATCATACCGTCCTGCGATGTCCACCAGGTACTGTACATAGAACCCCTCCATACATACATCGTACCATCCAGCGATGCCCACCAGGTACTGTACACAGAACCCCTCCATACATACATCGTACCATCCGGCGATGCCCACCAGGTACTGTACATAGAACCCCTCCATACATACATCGTACCATCCGGCGATGTCCACCAGGTACTGTACATAGAACCCCTCCATACATACATCGTACCGTCCGGCGATGCCCACCAGGTACTGTACATAGAACCCCTCCATACATACATCGTACCGTCCGGCGATGCCCACCAGGTACTGTACATAGAACCCCTCCATACATACATCGTACCGTCCGGCGATGCCCACCAGGTACTGTATACAGATCCCCTCCATACATACATCGTACCATCCGGCGATGCCCACCAGGTACTGTACATAGAACCCCTCCATACATGCATCATACCGTCCTGCGATGTCCACCAGGTACTGTACATAGAACCCCTCCATACATACATCGTACCATCCAGCGATGCCCACCAGGTACTGTACACAGAACCCCTCCATACATACATCGTACCATCCGGCGATGCCCACCAGGTACTGTACATAGAACCCCTCCATACATACATCGTACCATCCGGCGATGTCCACCAGGTACTGTACATAGAACCCCTCCATACATACATCGTACCATCCGGCGATGCCCACCAGGTACTGTACATAGAAACCCTCCATACATACATCGTACCGTCCGGCGATGCCCACCAGGTACTGTACATAGAACCCCTCCATACATACATCGTACCATCCGGCGATGCCCACCAGGTACTGTACACAGAACCCCTCCATACATACATCGTACCATCCGGCGATGCCCACCAGGTACTGTACATAGAACCCCTCCATACATACATCGTACCATCCGGCGATGCCCACCAGGTACTGTACACAGAACCCCTCCATACATACATCGTACCATCCGGCGATGTCCACCAGGTACTGTACATAGAACCCCTCCATACATACATCGTACCGTCCGGCGATGCCCACCAGGTACTGTACATAGAACCCCTCCATACATACATCGTACCGTCCGGCGATGCCCACCAGGTACTGTACATAGAACCCCTCCATACATACATCGTACCGTCCGGCAATGCCCACCAGGTACTGTATACAGAACCCCTCCATACATACATCGTACCATCCGGCGATGTCCACCAGGTACTGTACACAGAACCCCTCCATACATACATCGTACCATCCGGCGATGCCCACCAGGTACTGTACACAGAACCCCTCCATACATACATCGTACCATCCGGCGATGTCCACCAGGTACTGTACATAGAACCCCTCCATACATACATCGTACCGTCCGGCGATGCCCACCAGGTACTGTACATAGAACCCCTCCATACATACATCGTACCGTCTGGCGATGCCCACCAGGTACTGTACATAGAACCCCTCCATACATACATCGTACCGTCCGGCGATGCCCACCAGGTACTGTACATAGAACCCCTCCATACATACATCGTACCGTCCGGCGATGCCCACCAGGTACTGTACATAGAACCCCTCCATACATACATCGTACCATCCGGCGATGCCCACCAGGTACTGTACATAGAACCCCTCCATACATCATCGTACCGTCCGGCGATGCCACCAGGTACTGTACATAGAACCCCTCCATACATACATCGTACCATCCGGCGATGCCCACCAGGTACTGTACATAGAACCCCTCCATACATACATCGTACCGTCCGGCGATGCCCACCAGGTACTGTACATAGAACCCCTCCATACATACATCGTACCATCCGGCGATGCCCACCAGGTACTGTACACAGAACCCCTCCATACATACATCGTACCATCCGGCGATGCCCACCAGGTACTGTACATAGAACCCCTCCATACATACATCGTACCATCCGGCGATGTCCACCAGGTACTGTACATAGAACCCCTCCATACATACATCGTACCGTCCGGCGATGCCCACCAGGTACTGTACATAGAACCCCTCCATACATACATCGTACCGTCCGGCGATGCCCACCAGGTACTGTACACAGAACCCCTCCATACATACATCGTACCATCCGGCGATGCCCACCAGGTACTGTACATAGAACCCCTCCATACATACATCGTACCATCCGGCGATGTCCACCAGGTACTGTACATAGAACCCCTCCATACATACATCGTACCGTCCGGCGATGCCCACCAGGTACTGTACATAGAACCCCTCCATACATACATCGTACCGTCCTGCGATGTCCACCAGGTACTGTACATAGAACCCCTCCATACATACATCGTACCGTCCGGCGATGCCCACCAGGTACTGTACATAGAACCCCTCCATACATACATCGTACCGTCCGGCGATGCCCACCAGGTACTGTACATAGAACCCCTCCATACATACATCGTACCATCCGGCGATGCCCACCAGGTACTGTACATAGAACCCCTCCATACATACATCGTACCGTCCGGCGATGCCCACCAGGTACTGTACATAGAACCCCTCCATACATACATCGTACCGTCCGGCAATGCCCACCAGGTACTGTATACAGAACCCCTCCATACATACATCGTACCATCCGGCGATGCCCACCAGGTACTGTACATAGAACCCCTCCATACATGCATCATACCGTCCTGCGATGTCCACCAGGTACTGTACATAGAACCCCTCCATACATACATCGTACCATCCAGCGATGCCCACCAGGTACTGTACACAGAACCCCTCCATACATACATCGTACCATCCGGCGATGCCCACCAGGTACTGTACATAGAACCCCTCCATACATACATCGTACCATCCGGCGATGTCCACCAGGTACTGTACATAGAACCCCTCCATACATACATCGTACCATCCGGCGATGCCCACCAGGTACTGTACATAGAACCCCTCCATACATACATCGTACCGTCCGGCGATGCCCACCAGGTACTGTACACAGAACCCCTCCATACATACATCGTACCATCCGGCGATGCCCACCAGGTACTGTACATAGAACCCCTCCATACATACATCGTACCGTCCGGCGATGCCCACCAGGTACTGTACATAGAACCCCTCCATACATACATCGTACCGTCCGGCGATGCCCACCAGGTACTGTACATAGAACCCCTCCATACATACATCGTACCGTCCGGCGATGCCCACCAGGTACTGTACATAGAACCCCTCCATACATACATCGTACCGTCCGGCATGCCACCAGGTACTGTATAAGAACCCCTCCATACATACATCGTACCATCCGGCGATGCCCACCAGGTACTGTACATAGAACCCCTCCATACATACATCGTACCATCCGGCGATGCCCACCAGGTACTGTACACAGAACCCCTCCATACATACATCGTACCATCCGGCGATGCCCACCAGGTACTGTACATAGAACCCCTCCATACATACATCGTACCATCCGGCGATGTCCACCAGGTACTGTACATAGAACCCCTCCATACATACATCGTACCATCCGGCGATGCCCACCAGGTACTGTACATAGAACCCCTCCATACATACATCGTACCGTCCGGCGATGCCCACCAGGTACTGTACATAGAACCCCTCCATACATACATCGTACCATCCGGCGATGCCCACCAGGTACTGTACACAGAACCCCTCCATACATACATCGTACCATCCGGCGATGCCCACCAGGTACTGTACATAGAACCCCTCCATACATACATCGTACCATCCGGCGATGCCCACCAGGTACTGTACATAGAACCCCTCCATACATACATCGTACCGTCCGGCGATGCCCACCAGGTACTGTACACAGAACCCCTCCATACATACATCGTACCATCCGGCGATGCCCACCAGGTACTGTACACAGAACCCCTCCATACATACATCGTACCATCCGGCGATGCCCACCAGGTACTGTACATAGAACCCCTCCATACATACATCGTACCATCCGGCGATGTCCACCAGGTACTGTACATAGAACCCCTCCATACATACATCGTACCATCCGGCGATGCCCACCAGGTACTGTACATAGAACCCCTCCATACATACATCGTACCGTCCGGCGATGCCCACCAGGTACTGTACACAGAACCCCTCCATACATACATCGTACCATCCGGCGATGCCCACCAGGTACTGTACACAGAACCCCTCCATACATACATCGTACCATCCGGCGATGCCCACCAGGTACTGTACATAGAACCCCTCCATACATACATCGTACCATCCGGCGATGTCCACCAGGTACTGTACATAGAACCCCTCCATACAATTACATACATCGTACCATCCGGCGATGTCCACCAGGTACTGTACACAGAACCCCTCCATACATACATCGTACCACCCAGCAATGCCCACCCGGTACTGTACACAGAACCCCTCCATACATGCATCGTACCATCCAGCGATGCCCACCAGGTACTGTACACAGAACCCCTCCATACATAGATCGTACCGTCCCGCGATGCCCACCAGGTATGGCGCCATAGAACATGTACTCGTATATAAATACTGTTTATTTATGTTGCCATAGAACATGTACTCGTATATAAACGCTGTTTATTTATGTTGCTATAGAACATGTACTCGTATATAAGCACTGTTTATTTATGTTGCCATAGAACATGTATTCGTATATAAACACTGTTTATTTATGTTGCCATAGAACATGTACTCGTATATAAATACTGTTTATTTATGTTGCCATAGAACATGTACTCATATATAAACACTGTTTATTTATATTGCTATAGAACATGTACTCGTATATAAACACTGTTTATTTATGTTGCCATAGAACATGTACTCATATATAAACACTGTTTATTTATATTGCTATAGAACATGTACTCGTATATAAACACTGTTTATTTATGTTGCCATAGAACATGTACTCATATATAAACACTGTTTATTTATATTGCTATAGAACATGTACTCATATATAAACACTGTTTATTTATGTTGCCATAGAACATGTACTCATATATAAACAGTTTATTTATATTGCTATAGAACATGTACTCGTATATAAACACTGTTTATTTATGTTGCCATAGAACATGTACTCGTATATAAATACTGTTTATTTATGTTGCCATAGAACATGTACTCGTATATAAACACTGTTTATTTATGTTGCCATAGAACATGTACTCGTATATAAATACTGTTTATTTATGTTGCCATAGAACATGTACTCGTAAATAAACACTGTTTATTTATGTTGCCATAGAACATGTACTCATATATAAACACTGTTTATTTATGTTGCCATAGAACATAAACACTGTTATTTATGTTGCCATAGAACATGTACTCGTATATAAATACTGTTTATTTATGTTGCCATAGAACATGTACTCGTAAATAAACACTGTTTATTTATGTTGCCATAGAACATGTACTCGTATATAAACACTGTTTATTTATGTTGCCATAGAACATGTACTCGTATATAAATACTGTTTATTTATATTGCCATATAACATGTACTCGGACAATAAATAATTTGAATAAATGTTGATATCTTAATAAATGAGTTGTGTATTTTATAATACTGCCCCTTAAGCAGGTAGGGTGATACAATACTTGAAGCAGGTAGGGTGGTACAATACTCGAAGCAGGTAGGGTGGTACAATACTTGAAGCAGGTAGGGTGGTACAATACTTGAAGCAGGTAGGGTGGTACAATACTTGAAGCACGTAGGGTGGTACAATACTTGAAGCACGTAGGGTGGTACAATACTCGAAGCAGGTAGGGTGGTACAATACTCGAAGCAGGTAGGGTGGTACAATACTCGAAGCAGGTAGGGTGGTACAATACTCGAAGCAGGTAGGGTGGTACAATACTCGAAGCAGGTAGGGTGGTACAATACTCGAAGCAGGTAGGGTGGTACAATACTCGAAGCAGGTAGGGTGGTACAATACTCGAAGCAGGTAGGGTGGTACAATACTCGAAGCAGGTAGGGTGGTACAATACTCGAAGCAGGTAGGGTGGTACAATACTCGCAGCAGGTAGGGTGGTACAATACTCGAAGCAGGTAGGGTGGTACAATACTCGAAGCAGGTAGGGTGGTACAATACTCGAAGCAGGTAGGGTGGTACAATACTCGAAGCAGGTAGGGTGGTACAATACTCGAAGCAGGTAGGGTGGTACAATACTCGAAGCAGGTAGGGTGGTACAATACTCGAAGCAGGTAGGGTGGTACAATACTCGAAGCAGGTAGGGTGGTACAATACACGAAGCAGGTAGGGTGGTACAATACTCGCAGCAGGTAGGGTGGTACAATACTCGAAGCAGGTAGGGTGGTACAATACTCGCAGCAGGTAGGGTGGTACAATACTCGAAGCAGGTAGGGTGGTACAATACTCGAAGCAGCCTATAGTATTGTTGCCTACTGTGATTATGTTTTCAGAGTGAATACATTGCTGCATGTGATTGTAGACGAACCTTTGTCTGTGGATTTGATGGCTCGGCAGGTTTGTGCTTACTTCTATTCACTATCAAGCATGTATATTCTATGTGTTGCGTTTGCATAGAGTCCGGAAATTCTAAATCCATTATAGCTGAGACAGGTAAGCATGTTGTGTGCTGAGACAGGTAAGCATGTTGTGTGCTGAGACAGGTAAGGATGTTGTGTGCTGAGACAGGTAAGCATGTTGTGTCACTGTGCTGAGACAGGTAAGCATGTTGTGTGCTGAGACAGGTAAGCATGTTGTGTCACTGTGCTGAGACAGGTAAGGATGTTGTGTGCTGAGACAGGTAAGCATGTTGTGTGCTGAGACAGGTAAACATGTTGTGTGCTGAGACAGGTAAACATGTTGTGTGCTGAGACAGGTAAACATGTTGTGTGCTGAGACAGGTAAGCATGTTGTGTGCTGAGACAGGTAAGCATGTTGTGTACTGAGACAGGTAAGCATGTTGTGTGCTGAGACAGGTAAGCATGTTGTGTGCTGAGACAGGTAAGCATGTTGTGTCACTGTGCTGAGACAGGTAAGGATGTTGTGTGCTGAGACAGGTAAGCATGTTGTGTCACTGTGCTGAGACAGGTAAGTATGTTGTGTGCTGAGACAGGTAAGTATGTTGTGTGCTGAGACAGGTAAGGATGTTGTGTGCTGAGACAGGTAAGTATGTTGTGTGCTGAGACAGGTAAGGATGTTGTGTGCTGAGACAGGTAAGTATGTTGTGTGCTGAGACAGGTAAGCATGTTGTGTGCTGAGACAGGTAAGTATGTTTTGTGCTGAGACAGGTAAGTATGTTGTGTGCTGAGACAGGTAAGCATGTTGTGTGCTGAGACAGGTAAGTATGTTTTGTGCTGAGACAGGTAAGGATGTTGTGTGCTGAGACAGGTAAGTATGTTGTGTTCTGAGACAGGTAAGTATGTTGTGTGCTGAGACAGGTAAGTATGTTGTGTGCTGAGACAGGTAAGCATGTTGTGTGCTGAGACAGGTAAGGATGTTGTGTGCTGAGACAGGTAAGGATGTTGTGTGCTGAGACAGGTAAGCATGTTGTGTGCTGAGACAGGTAAGGATGTTGTGTGCTGAGACAGGTAAGGATGTTGTGTGCTGAGACAGGTAAGGATGTTGTGTGCTGAGACAGGTAAGGATGTTGTGTGCTGAGACAGGTAAGCATGTTGTGTGCTGAGACAGGTAAGCATGTTGTGTGCTGAGACAGGTAAGGATGTTGTGTGCTGAGACAGGTAAGGATGTTGTGTGCTGAGACAGGTAAGGATGTTGTGTGCTGAGACAGGTGTTTTCCTTCGATTTGTTTGTTTTCCTTCGATTTGTTTATGTTTTACTTGGATATTTTCGTGTCTGAGTATTGTTTCCTTAACATGGTTTTGTGTGCAATCAACATGGCTGATTACCAGACCAGCAAAGGCTTGACAGATTTTACTTATGTCAAGTAGTATTTCTAGAGGTAACCGTTGTGTTACACAATGTTTTAGTAGCTTTGTTCATATGTGTTAAATTGGCCAGGGAATACTTTTTGTACCAGGTGCCAATGAGTAGTAGCTTTACCCAATTCCCAAGTCTCTTTTCCAGCTCTATCCATTTGTGCACCTGATCCTGTATTATGTTATGATGCTTTTTGTAAAACTTTATTATGACCAATTTGAAAATTGAAACTGGGTTTTTGGAGGTGGGGGTGAAGGTAACAGTACAGATGCTTTACTGGGAATATTGATAAATAGGTCTCCCTCATGGAGAAGGGTTAGAATCTATTGAGGACACTTTGCTGATACAACAACACCCTTGTATGAATCTAATAAAAGAAAATGGAGAGAAAAACATGAATCAGTAACAAAAGTTGATAAATTTACATTAACCCTTTCCTTCATAGAGATGTAAGTAAATATACTATTATATCTCCATACAAATGACAGTCATTTAGCTATCAACCAGTGGATAATTAGTCGCCATATCTATCCCACGTCCATAGATATTACTGGGACTACATGAGATTGTAGCCTTTATTATGAACATTGGTTTGGTTACATTGTCAATGTATGTTATATTGGTAATGGCGTCAAGAGGTGCTTCTATGAGGATAAGGGTTTATGAACATTGGTTTGGTTACATTGTCAATGTATGTCATATTGGTAATGGCGTCAAGAGGTGCTTCTATGAGGATAAGGGTTTATGAACATTGGTTTGGTTACATTGTCAATGTATGTCATATTGGTAATGGCGTCAAGAGGTGCTTCTATGAGGGAAAGGGTTAATATATAATTATCTGATGATGAACTTGTGTTGAACAGGTACTGCTGTGATAACGGAGCATAATGCTGGCCTGTGGACTGATGGTCGATACTTCCTACAAGCAGAGAAACAGCTCGATGAAAACTGGACTTTGATGAAAGATGGTACTAATTTAGTTTTAATTTTAGATTTAACAAGATCCATGTATTGTCCATTACTAGGATGTTTTACCGAATTATCATCCAGGCGTGTTCATTAATTGTAGGTTTTATAACATTATCTTCCAGGCGTGTTCATTAATTGTAGGTTTTATAACATTATCTTCCAGGCGTGTTCATTAATTGTAGGTTTTATAACATTATCTTCCAGGCGTGTTCATTAATTGTAGGTTTTATAACATTATCTTCCAGGCGTGTTCATTAATTGTAGGTTTTATAACATTATCTTCCAGGCGTGTTCATTAATTGTAGGTTTTATAACATTATCTTCCAGGCGTGTTCATTAATTGTAGGTTTTATAACATTATCTTCCAGGCGTGTTCATTAATTGTAGGTTTTATAACATTATCTTCCAGGCGTGTTCATTAATTGTAGGTTTTATAACATTATCTTCCAGGCGTGTTCATTAATTGTAGGTTTTATAACATTATCTTCCAGGCGTGTTCATTAATTGTAGGTTTTATAACATTATCTTCCAGGCGTGTTCATTAATTGTAGGTTTTATAACATTCTCATACAGCCGTGTTCATTAACTTCAGGTTTTATAACATTATCATACAGTCGTGTTCATTAACTTCAGGTTTTATAACATTATCATACAGTCATGTTCATTAAATTAACTTCAGGTTTTATAACATTATCATACAGTCGTGTTCATTAACTTCAGGTTTTATAACATTATCATACAGTCGTGTTCATTAACTTCAGGTTTTTTAACATTATCATACAGTCGTGTTCATTAACTTCAGGTTTTATAACATTATCATACAGCCGTGTTCATTAACTTCAGGTTTTATAACATTATCATACAGTCGTGTTCATTAATTTTAGGTTTTATAACATTATCATACAGTCGTGTTCATTAACTTCAGGTTTTATAACATTATCATACAGTCGTTTTCATTAAATTAACTTCAGGTTTTATAACTTATCATACAGTCGTGTTCATTAATTTTAGGTTTTATAACATTATCATACAGTCGTGTTCATTAATTTTAGGTTTTATAACATTATCATACAGTCGTGTTCATTAATTTTAGGTTTTATAACATTATCATACAGTCGTGTTCATTAATTTTAGGTTTTATAACATTATCATACAGTCTTGTTCATTAACTTCAGGTTTTATAACATTATCATACAGTCGTGTTCATTAACTTAAGGTTTTATAACATTATCATACAGTTGTGTTCATTAATTTTAGGTTTTATAACATTATCATACAGCCGTGTTCATTAACTTCAGGTTTTATAACATTATCATACAGTCGTGTTCATTAACTTCAGGTTTTATAACATTATCATAAAGTCTTGTTCATTAATTTTAGGTTTTATAACATTATCATACAGCCGTGTTCATTAACTTCAGGTTTTATAACATTATCATACAGTTGTGTTCATTAACTTCAGGTTTTATAACATTATCATACAGTCGTGTTCATAATTGAAGATTTTTCATGATTATCTTCCAGTAGTGTTCATTAATTTGATGTTTTACAAAATTATCATCTTGTCTTGTTCATTAATTGGAGGATTTAGTTTATACAAAGTAATTGGGGTTTTACAAGATTATCTTCCAGTATTGATTGTTAATTGGGGTTTTTACAAGATTATCTTCCAGTCTTGATCATTAATTGGGGTTTTTACAAGATTATCTTCCAGTATTGATCATTAATTTGATGTTCTTCATGTCTGTTTTACTAGATTCTCTTCCAGTATTGTTCATTAATTTGAGGTTTTGCAAGACTATCTTCCAGTATTGTTCATAATTGTATATTTTACTAGACTATCTTCCAGTATTGTTCATAATTGTATATTTTACTAGATTCTCTTCCAGTATTGTTCATTAATTTGAGGTTTTGCAAGACTATCTTCCAGTATTGTTCATAATTGTATATTTTACTAGACTATCTTCCAGTATTGTTCATAATTGTATATTTTACTAGATTCTCTTCCAATATTGTTCATAATTGTATATTTTACTAGACTATCTTCCAGTATTGTTCATAATTGTATATTTTACTAGATTCTCTTCCAGTATTGTTCATAATTGTATATTTTACTAGACTATCTTTCCGTATTGTTCATAATTGTATCTTTTACTAGACTATCTTTCCGTATTGTTCATTATTGTATATTTTACTAGACTATCTTTCCGTATTGTTCATTATTGTATATTTTACTAGACTATCTTTCCGTATTGTTCATTATTGTATATTTTACTAGACTATCTTCCAGTATTGTTCATAATTGTATATTTTACTAGACTATCTTCCAGTATTGTTCATAATTGTATCTTTTACTAGACTATCTTCCAGTATTGTTCATAATTGTATATTTTACTAGATTCTCTTCCAGTATTGTTCATAATTGTATATTTTACTAGACTATCTTCCAGTATTGTTCATAATTGTATATTTTACTAGATTCTCTTCCAGTATTGTTCATAATTGTATATTTTACTAGACTATCTTTCCGTATTGTTCATAATTGTATCTTTTACTAGACTATCTTTCCGTATTGTTCATTATTGTATATTTTACTAGACTATCTTCCAGTATTGTTCATAATTGTATATTTTACTAGACTATCTTCCAGTATTGTTCATAATTGTATATTTTACTAGACTATCTTTCCGTATTGTTCATTATTGTATATTTTACTAGACTATCTTCCAGTATTGTTCATATTTTACTAGATTCTCTTCCAGTATTGTTCATAATTGTATATTTTACTAGACTATCTTCCAGTATTGTTCATAATTGTATATTTTACTAGACTATCTTCCAGTATTGTTCATAATTGTATATTTTACTAGACTATCTTCCAGTATTGTTCATAATTGTATCTTTTACTAGACTATCTTCCAGTATTGTTCATAATTGTATATTTTACTAGATTCTCTTCCAGTATTGTTCATAATTGTATATTTTACTAGATTCTCTTCCAGTATTGTTCATAATTGTATATTTTACTAGACTATCTTCCAGTATTGTTCATAATTGTATATTTTACTAGACTATCTTTCAAAACTGTTCCTGTAAGAAATATTATGTATGCCCAGGTGCTAATTTGTAGACGTATTTGGGAATATTAGGACATTTATATACATCCATTTAATGAGCGTATTTACTCGATTTTTGGTGCACATTTTAACGTATCTTGAACAATTTTGCTTATTGAATTGCTATTTACACGCGCATGTCGGATTTCAGTTGTTCCGTCGATTTTAATGCCTAAATGTCTGTGCGTGTTATACATGATTGCGCATTATGCATAGATAAATACGATACTTATGTTAATTTCTATGTCATTGCGACTGGTTATCTATTCAATATTGTGTTATACTATAATTATTATCATGTTGTATTTCAAGGCTTGCCTGCTACACCGAGTCAAGGGGACTGGTTGTCTAAAACACTGCCGCTAGGTGGAAGAGTTGGTGTTGACCCGTTCCTCATGGCAACAGGTACGACTGCTCATAATTTTTTGATTTGAGCATTGTATGAACAGTGTTATGTCATGACTGTGTTCTGAACAGCCTGTCTTTAAGCAAAACGCTGGATGAACTGCCTTAACCAATAGTTACAGGTACACAATTATTTCAATGAATAATTAAGATTGTTTTTACCTGTAGAGTCATTTCCTGCTATTCAAGATGAAATGGATATAGTGGACAGACAGGGTAAACTATTGGTTAGGTGGGTCATCAAGAAATGGATATAGTGGACAGACAGGGTAAACTATTGGTTAGGTGGGTCATCAAGAAATGGATATAGTGGACAGACAGGGTAAACTATTGGTTAGGTGGGTCATCAAGAAATGGATATAGTGGACAGACAGGGTAAACTATTGGTTAGGTGGGTCATCAAGAAATGGATATAGTGGACAGACAGGGTAAACTATTGGTTAGGTGGGTCATCAAGAAATGGATATAGTGGACAGACAGGGTAAACTATTGGTTAGGTGGGTCATCAAGAAATGGATATAGTGGACAGACAGGGTAAACTATTGGTTAGGTGGGTCATCAAGAAATGGATATAGTGGACAGACAGGGTAAACTATTGGTTAGGTGGGTCATCAAGAAATGGATATAGTGGACAGACAGGGTAAACTATTGGTTAGGTGGGTCATCAAGAAATGGATATAGTGGACAGACAGGGTAAACTATTGGTTAGGTGGGTCATCAAGAAATGGATATAGTGGACAGACAGGGTAAACTATTGGTTAGGTGGGTCATCAAGAAATGGATATACTGGACAGGGTAAAATATTGGTTAGGCAGGTCATCAAGAAATGGATATACTGGTCAGGGTAAACTATTGGTTAGGTGGGTCATCAAGAAATGGATATACTGGACAGACAGGGTAAACTATTGGTTAGGCAGGTCATAAAGAAATGGATATACTGGACAGGGTAAACTATTGGTTAGGCGGGTCATCAAGAAATGGATATACTGGACAGGGTAAAATATTGGTTAGGCAGGTCATAAAGAAATGGATATACTGGTCAGGGTAAACTATTGGTTAGGCGGGTCATCAAGAAATGGATATACTGGACAGGGTAAAATATTGGTTAGGCAGGTCATAAAGAAATGGATATACTGGTCAGGGTAAACTATTGGTTAGGCAGGTCATAAAGAAATGGATATACTGGACAGGGTAAAATATTGGTTAGGCAGGTCATAAAGAAATGGATATACTGGACAGACAGGGTAAACTATTGGTTAAGGTGGGTCATCAAGAAATGGATATAGTGGACAGACAGGGTAAACTATTGGTTAAGGCGGGTCATCAAGAAATGGATATACTGGTCAGGGTAAACTATTGGTTAGGTGGGTCATCAAGAAATGGATATAGTGGACAGACAGGGTAAACTATTGGTTAGGTGGGTCATCAAGAAATGGATATACTGGACAGACAGGGTAAACTATTGGTTAGGTGGGTCATCAAGAAATGGATATAGTGGACAGACAGGGTAAACTATTGGTTAGGTGGGTCATCAAGAAATGGATATACTGGTCAGACAGGGTAAACTATTGGTTAAGGTGGGTCATCAAGAAATGGATATAGTGGACAGACAGGGTAAACTATTGGTTAGGTGGGTCATCAAGAAATGGATATACTGGACAGGGTAAAATATTGGTTAGGCAGGTCATCAAGAAATGGATATACTGGTCAGGGTAAACTATTGGTTAGGTGGGTCATCAAGAAATGGATATACTGGACAGACAGGGTAAACTATTGGTTAGGCAGGTCATAAAGAAATGGATATACTGGACAGGGTAAAATATTGGTTAGGCAGGTCATAAAGAAATGGATATACTGGACAGACAGGGTAAACTATTGGTTAAGGTGGGTCATCAAGAAATGGATATAGTGGACAGACAGGGTAAACTATTGGTTAAGGCGGGTCATCAAGAAATGGATATACTGGTCAGGGTAAACTATTGGTTAGGCGGGTCATCAAGAAATGGATATAGTGGACAGACAGGGTAAACTATTGGTTAAGGCAGGTCATCAAGAAATGGATATAGTGGACAGGGTAAACTATTGGTTAAGGCGGGTCATCAAGAAATGGATATACTGGTCAGGGTAAACTATTGGTTAGGCTGGTCATCAAGAAATGGATATACTGGTCGGGGTAAACTATTGGTTAGGCGGGTCATCAAGAAATGGATATACTGGTCAGGGTATTGGTTAAGGTGGTTCATACTGTCTGTCCACAAGGTCATCTTGTCCTATTGGGTGAGTGGCTAGGGACTTTTTCAAATGTCATCTTGTCCTATCGGGTGAGTGGCTAGGGACTGTTTGAAAGGTCATCTTGTCCTATCGGGTGAGTGGCTCGGGACTGTTTGAAAGGTCATCTTGTCCTATCGGGTGAGTGGCTCGGGACTGTTTCAAAGGTCATCTTGTCCCATCGGGTGAGTGGCTCGGGACTGTTTCAAATGTCATCTTGTCCTATCGGGTGAGTGACTCGGGACTGTTTCAAAGGTCATCTTGTCCTATCAGGTGGGTGACTCGGAACTGTTTCAAAGGTCATCTTGTCCTATCGAGTGAGTGGCTCGGGACTGTTTCAAAGGTCATCTTGTCCTATCGAGTGAGTGGCTCGGGACTGTTTCAATCCTTCTCTTGTTCAATAAATGTCATTGATAGTCCATACAGGCTAATCTGTTGTTCCAAGATAATATAAAACAGTAACTGTGTTTGCTTCAATGATACTATGATGACATGTTTGAATTTGTTTCTTGCAAGAATCACTGCCATTTATATTCAAGTTTTATCATAAAATTGACTACATAATAAAATATTCTAGAACCATTGTGCATTGAACTGTATTGCACAACATTTGGATGATAATTTAATAATTTATAATATAATGACCCTGTAAATTGCTGCTATAAATGGTTGCTTTATCTACAGAAACATGGAAGTCGTTGTCGAAACAGTTGAAATCGAATGGTCATCACCTGATACCAGTCTCCCAGAATTTAGTGGATCTTGTATGGCAAGATCAACCACAACCTCCATGTAATGGTCTCATGGTACTCGATATCTCGTATACTGGTAGGAATAATATCTCTCATTCCCTTGAAACTTATAATTTTAGTCATTTCCCTTGCTTTTGTAGTGACTTTCTGTCACTTCACTGGCTTTTGCAGCCTCTTTATGTCACTTCCCTTGTGTTTGCTGTCACTTCCCTTGTGTTTGCTGTCACTTCCCTTGCTTTTTCTGTCACTCCCCTCATGTTGATGTCAATTCCCTTGCTTTTGCTGTCACTTCCCTGGATTTTTGTTGCCATTTTCTGTCACTTCCCTGGCATTTACTGTCAATTCCCTGACCTTTGTTGTCACTTCCCTGGCTTTTGCTGCCACTTTCAGGCACCTCCCTGTCTGTTGCTGTCACTTCCCTGGCATTTACAGCCCTTTTTATCACTTCCCGGGCTTTTTACAGCCGCTTTCTGTCACTTCCCTGGCTTTTTACAGCCACTTTCTGTCACTTCCCTGGCTTTTGCTGCCACTTTCGATCACTTCCCTGACTTTTAATTGAAATGTAATATACTTTATTAGGCTTACTGTACACATCAGGAGGAAAACTAAAAAATACTGGAACGTGGCAATTTGACTTAGCGCGGACGTTCAAGAGCGAACTCCTAAGTTAGGAGGAACACTGCAATTTCCACTAAAAATTGACCTGGTTGACATTTGCGGCGATTTGTCGGGTTGTGCGGACTGCGTTGTTTTTTTATTATTTACGTTTGTGCACAACAATTATACCGGTATGCTTTTCTAAATTAGGATTATCGAAGTTCAAATTGCGTAATTATCTTTTCAACATTATGATCAAATGCGCTTGGCATGCCTGTGCGTAATTACAAATAATATTGACGATTAATGTGTTCCCATTTAATCTGTTAATTGCATCCGTATAAAACACTTTCAATAACCCAAAGGTGTAACTTATTAGCTCAGTATAATCCGCAAATTAACAATGATCGTAGATTGTTGCCACCATTATGAACAAAATGAAATGTTGACGAGTAAGAAGCCAATTATAAATGTTTCTGACGGCGGTGGATGATAAACGTGTTTTCGTAAATTAGTCGCTAAATTTGTAGCATCGTTTAAACAATATGCACATTAGTGTAGTGGCAATATCTCAAAAGGGGCTTAAAAATGGGTGCAACCCCTCCCCATGGTAGAACAAGACACAACCTATTTTTTCTTGAAGAGGGTGGTCTGGGGAGTAGGAAAAGGATGGTTGTGAATCTGAGATCATTGTAGGTCATTATGAAAATCTCATTTATATATGTGTAGATGAGGACTCCGAGAATAAATTTGACGATATATGTTTTTTCCAAGTATATCAGTTAATATTCAAGCTATATGCACAAATTATGTATCAAAATGTGCAGGATGACAATACACACTCACTACAATTGCATTTAATCAGAAAATATATCTCATACTTGGCATAAAAGCCAAAATAATGCAATTTATTGCTGAAAATCGACTACAGATTCACTGAATTACCGACCTTAATGACTACATAACTTTACACATACCAGCTCCATGTTGATAAATATTATACCTAAATGTATCCTGTACATATATGTATTCAATAGAAGGTTCCAAAGTGTAATATAGCTCCTGCTGAGAATTGTATTATCAAAAACATAGCACTTTACCGAAATATCCAAAATACCTTAAATTCGCGTATTCCACGAAATATCATGTTTTCATTAGTTTACACCGTGCTGCATTGGCAATATACTTTTGTTATATTTAGATACATATATCAGCACATTCACAATATGGTGAACTAGCATTTATGACTACCCCAGAAATACACGCACATGTAAATGATATACATATTTATTGAATTGGAAGTTATTGATACAGCAGTGGTAATTTAATCCAAATGATTGATGTTCATGTAATCAGTCAATCACTGTCGTCATTGCTGCTGTCACTTAGCACAAGAGCATTATCTGTGTTTTGGCAATCACCAACACAGGAACATAACTCCGTGCATCTCAGTCCCGCGGTCAGGCAGTGACAGGCTCTAGTTTGTGAGCAGTTCTCATCGGTGCAATAGAGATGTGTCAGGTCTCGAACCTCTTTGGGGGCCACATCTTTTTCAAACATGACAGGTTCGAGTTTGTTGTCCCTTAGCTGCCATCCATTGCCATCAGGTCTCCAAAGAACTGGCTTTGGTTCATGACTGTGAATCCAAATCGCCACCTGGTAATTCACACGTCTGATATGCTGTTGAAAAGCATCATCTGTTGGCGGGAAAAGTGATGCAACCTTGTCACTTTTACACGCATAATCATAGCGTAGCTGATCCAGAGACTTGCACGAGTTGCTCTTCGATCCATACAGAAGCAATGCATACTTTGTAGCTGTGGGGAGTTCATTAGTTATGTCACTGGATTGGCCTAACTGTGCCAGTGGCAGCAAGTCTCCAATATTCAACAAGAGCTTGCTATAGGCAGTGCGCTTACCTATTTTGAAGAGGGAAGATGTTGTATCACATCCACTAATAGCATGTGACGCTGGTAAGCAGAGTGAAACATCTTCTCCAATTTGATCAGTTATGGTGTTGACAGGAATGAACCTCTGGCGGTTTGTTGCTTTGCTGCAATGACCAGCATTCATGTAAACTTTGCAGTCTCCAAACACACCCTTGCCACAGTAGTATATTAGAAGGACTAATACATCAGTATCATCGCATCGGACAATGATTCTTGAGTGTGATTGAGCACGATTGATGGCATGTAGCAGGATTCGTGTGTCGGCCTCCTCGTGTGTGCTGAACAGTTCAGGTTTTTCTTGTACCTCTGTGCGCTGAATAACTTTCACAAGCTGACCATCTTCAAAACCTCCTGCCAGTGTGATTGATTGGTGTTCCTTGAGGAGCTGTGGAGCGGTTTGTGTCAAATATACACAGACAAACTCTGCCAGTGCTGATTTGTTTGTGGCATTTGTCATAAATTTTCGGTAGTTTGGAACCCTACGTCGACCATTGATGACATACGTAGGGCCTGTTTCTCTACCTGTACGACGGTCTCGTTCCAGCTGCTTGATGGATATCTCCGAATCATATCGATCAAAGTGACTGATATCACACCTAAGTTACCAGCTAGCAGTGACTGAATTCTCTGCATTACGACAAGTCCCAAATCATCGAATGTGTCAAACTTGGATTCATCCATTGTTTGAAGTAGTGCCATCCCATCAATGATGTATGCAGTGTGACGATCATCTGTCTCTTCCAACACCTGTATTTCATCGCAATTCGATTCCAACTTCTTGGCTAAATCAGCCTTGGTCGTCTTGCGCATCGTGCCATCATCGTTGAACAGAGAAGGTGGTACAGGTGCTAGCTCGTGTGTCAGAACCTCTGACATCCCTCTGCTTCGACACAGCCAGCAGCCTTCGGAATAAGACTTCAGAATCTACCATGATCTTGTCTGTTTTCTTGGATGTCAAAGATTTGGACATGTTGGCAAATGTTGGAGTCTTCGTCCGTGTGTCTGTCTCCCAGAAACTGAGTGTCCTGTCAACCATGAGCCGCTTCTCCACAAAGGTAGTGTTCCGTTTCTGTGCAACTTCCAGAAAATTTATCAGTCCATTGGCAACTTCCTGTGATGCGACCTGTCCAGTGGTGATATTGACGAGTTCATCGGGCACAGTATCAAGGTCGAAGGGATTCTGTAAGCCTGATACATATTCCTGTATCTTTATGACGTCCTGTTCATCCCTTGCCATCCTAGTTTTCCCATGCTCAGTGTGGTTTCTCGTTTGTGTTTGTTTGTTACTATGGCACAGTTCCTTGAAGGCATCTGTGTACTCCGCAGTGATGTGTCGAGTCACCATCCAGCGTGTGAGAGCGCCCTTCCGCAAGGTAAATCCGATGACACCTCCCTTGCTCTTCCCCTCACGGTTTATTGTCTGTTCAAGTGCTTGGTCACTGGCAACTGCATTGAACCGTCTGGACGACCTCCGGACTACGAATCCACCTTCTTGCAGGTATTGGTAAGATTTTGGTTGTTTCTGCTTGAGGCTTATCATATCATTCAGATATCCAGGCAAATATCGGACATAGTTGCCTCTGTTGGCAGCTCGACACCAGGGGATGGCCTCACAGACAGCGATGAGATGCAGCTCGAATAAACCATCCCGCTCTGATCTCAGAAGTCGCAACAAAGTTCCCACTCCCTACATGAATGTGTCCCAGTAAGCAAAGGTAGCTGATTGTGTTCGTCCAGCGGCTGTGAACTCCTGATGTAGCGCTTGTAAGGTTGTGATGTGTTCGGACTCTAGCTGTTCGGTTAGTTTTCGAGCTGATTCGTTGTCTCCTGATTTGAAAGCCTGTTGGATATCGCTCACAAGCTTATCCATGTCATCTTGTCGAAGATCTGTCTGAACCTGTTGTTGTAGCCATGCCAAAAATGCTTCCTGATACAACCGATACAAGGCCTCTAGCACCAGTTTCATGCTCCTATTTCCTCTGGACACCTGCTTCCCTTCGAGCATAAGTCTTGCAGTTGCTGACGCATAGACGTCCGAGTTGACCAGCATGGAGAGGAGACCCCCGTCACCATAGAGTTTCCCGATGCTCGCTACATAAGCCATGGTTAAGTGCATACCACCTAGCCTCATTGTTATCTTTCCGTCCAAAAGTGGAGGCTTGTTCCACATTATTTGTTGTGCCTTGCTGTAGATGGCGCAATCTGCTGTGACTAGGATGTGAGGCTGCTTAAGTTTGTCGGCTATCTGGACTAATCTAAGTAGGATGGTATAGATGGTGGTAAGATCCGTTGGTGGAGCACGAATGAAGGGCAGGTAGCATGTAGTCGCGACTGGCAGATTCCGCTCAGACAAGAATGCATTAGATGCCGACCACGATGGGATAGCCTGATGATCATCAACGTTTTACGGGACACTTTCCATGCTAAATCTCTAGATTCGGCTGTCTTGAATTCTGGATGGTCTATGTCAATATTCATCATTGCTGAATCGCTCACAGGAGGAGGTTCTGGTCGTTTGGCAGGTTTGTTGTACCTTAAAGTAATACATGTCAGAACTAAATATATATTTGGACATGCATGCACATTCGTGGTAACTTGTGAATAGTATTATACTACCATTTTACTGTCTATGTTATCGATGCTATTCTATATGCATGCATTATAATGTTAGACCAGCCACCAACAAGCATATGACCACAACCGTAGGTATCATAAATTTCTTACCAATTGTTTTACCAGGTATATGCTGTAATTACCAAAATATAATGATAAAGTGGCAGCAAAGACTACAACATTTCCACAGTTTTGTTTCAATGACTTAGCTATATACCTCTGGAGATCGTCAAATCCTGGACAGACTCTATCAGCTGCTGATAGCGACTTCATTGGCAACCTGGGAATGCACTTGTCATCAAGTTGGGGGATTCCTCTATGGAACAGCACGGCTGCCATGGCATGAGTGGTTGACTTTCCATCCAGAGTAGCTTCGTTTTGGTCAAAATTATCGATCGCAGCATCTACCACTGGCAAACCATCAATGGACCCTAGGTGCTGGAGTCTCTTGGGTATGTATACGCCATCTTTGACATTTTCCTCATCAATAGCCACAGATGTGAGAAAGCGCCGAACTTCGTCGTAGGAGACACAATGACCCAGTGAATTAAGTAAGTCGATCATATTCTTGTTTCCAAATTCGTGGTGCACTTGTAAGGCTAAGTCTAGTGTAATTGATGTGTACATGTGCTGACTCTGTGAAATCATATTATGACATATGGCAATTGTTTTCAGGTTGATCTTAGGAACATCGTGTTCACTACATCTTGTCAGCTTGTTGTATGCTTTGTCATTAAGGCACCATTCAATGAAGTCATACATCTGATCTGGAACAATTTCGGCGCATTTCTGAATGTTTGTGTCCTCGGCTGGTGCATACACATCTGAAGTATATGAGATCCCAGTCATATGCTTCTTCAATATACCAGCAGCAGTGTGCAATATATGCATTTCGGCCAATGGTGGTGTGCCTGGTACAGTAGCAAGTTCCTCATATGTAGTGTCATTGTTCATGTCCTGCAGAACGGTTGCCTTCTTTAGTGCGTCGCCTAAGGTCACGGATGCAGAACATATGTCAGTGCAACCATTAAATGTAACACTCACCAACTTATCACCATAATGTTTTGTCAAACGTTCCTTCAACTTCCAGGTTGTGTATTGCTTTGCATTACGTACACCCAGTACAACTAACGAGCTGACAAACTGTTCTCTCAATTTGGCGAGGGTTGTCACTGTTTTTTGTTTGGAGAATACAGTTAGATTCAAATGTGTTGTCAGTTCATTGAATGCCTCATCATGCATAGTTGTTGGTGCTGAATCTCCTGATTTACGCCGTGCAGAAGCTATGTTCCGTTCTGATATATAATGGGAATAGTAAAATCGGTGGTATTTGGCATCATATGCAAAAAGATCTGGATACGAGAGCATTCGCATCTGAATCTGGTTGTCTTGTCTCTCGTTGGCTGCATGATGAACTTTGTCTCTGGTGCTATGGCCAGTACCCGTGGATACTGATGTAAGTTTGTCTCTTGCAGTGTTTGGTTTTCCACATATAAAACATTCATTCCTGATATCAAACCCGCCTGTTTCAGTTCTGCTGAGCCTTGAAGACGTTGCACATGCACTGTATGGTTGTTCAGCATCATTAGAGTTGGATTTACTGAAGTTAGATTTGCTGGTATATTTGGCCCGACACGATTTATGGAATGCAACCTTTAGTTTCAAACTTAATATGTCTTCTTTCAAAGGCTGCAGTGCTTCGAATACATTGTCTTTTTTCAATTCACTAGCCGCGAGAATAACATTCAATCCCTCAGAAGTTGGGTTCTTTACCACCTGCTCCTTTTATGGTTCAATATTTTGAAGCATATAATGCAATAATCCACATTCACTTTGCGACGTTTTACAGATGGTTCCTCCAAATCCATGGTTGACATTCATCAGAGCTACCTGAAATGAAATATAGAAACACATTTTATATCAGACATTGGAATCGCGTTACGTACTAGGCGGGTGGGGGTATGTTTTTAGAAGAAAACTCTGAGTAACTGTTCTGTGCATGTATTTCTGGGGTAGTCATAAATGCTAGTTCACCATATTGTGAATGTGCTGATATATGTATCTAAATATAACAAAAGTATATTGCCAATGCAGCATGGTGTAAACTAATGAAAACATGATATTTCGTGGAATACGCGAATTTAAGGTATTTTGGATATTTCGGTAAAGTGCTATGTTTTTGATAATACAATTCTCAGCAGGAGCTATATTACACTTTGGAACCTTCTATTGAATACATATATGTACAGGATACATTTAGGTATAACATTTATCAACATGGATCTGGTATGTGTAAAGTTATGTAGTCATTAAGGTCGGTAATTCAGTGAATCTGTAGTCGATTTTCAGCAATAAATTGCATTATTTTGGCTTTTATGCCAAGTATGAGATATATTTTCTGATTAAATGCAATTGTAGTGAGTGTGTATTGTCATCCTGCACATTTTGATACACAATTTGTGCATATAGCTTGAATATTAACTGATATACTTGGAAAAAACATATATCGTCAAATTGATTCTCGGGGTCCTCATCTACACATATATAAATGAGATTTTCATAATGACCTACAATGATCTCAGATTCACAACCATCATTTTCCAACTTCCAATTTTTCACTTTTTAACTTCTGGCAAAATGACAGCCTGGGGAAACTGGATTTCCGATCGTAGCGCCATCTACTTACATCCTCATGTATGAGGGTGTAGATTTGAAGAACGACAACTCTTCTCTACAAGATAATATCGCTAAATATAGAAATGGAATTCTATCGGAAATCGCCGAACAGGCACGATTATACACGATCATTTCCGAATATACACGAATGCTCCCGTAGACTCATTTACATCGCAAACATATAATTTCCCGTTTCTGTGTTATATCGACGAGATGGCGGATTTTAAATATTACGTTTAGATGGTAGTGGGTCGATTCGGCGTATGTGTGTTTTACGTTTATTTATCGTCGCTACCGGTTGCCCATATAAGCGACGCCTCCTGAAGAGATTAGTCATTTTAGAGTTTGGAGGATAGTGCAATGATACAGACCGAGACCCATTCCAGAGTCTCCTCTAGTTCTTTTACGTGCACGGTGTAAAGCACCGACACGAGACCTCGGATTAACGTCCCATCTGAAAGACTGTTAATTTTATTATGGTCAGGCGGGGGATCGAACCTGCGATCCCTGGATTACCAGTCCAGCGTGTTAGCAACTGGACTACAGATACCCTGGTTGATAATGTAATATGTATGTATACGTTGCGCTGCCATCCACATGATAGGCAATGTAATGGTTTGTCTATATGCATACCAAGAGGAATTTTTACTTTAAAACTCTTTCAGCGCCGACTAAATTGAGAGCATGTGCAAGCAACATAGATCCAGATCAGCCGCGTAGCGCCGCGTCTGATCAGGATCTATGTTGTTTGCTATTCGGATAGGTGCTTCAGCTCCACTGTCTGAAGAGCAATCAACATACAGCCTGATCAGACGGCGCGTTCTGTTCTGTCTGATCGGGTTCTCGGCTTTTTGCATAGTCGCTTTTATGCGACATTGGCGGTGAAAGAGTTAATAAATAATAATATAATATATATATGTAGTAAAAACATAAAACAAATGAAATCTAAAAGTGGTTGTATTTCTCCAGAAGTCACATTGGTTTCAAACATATTCATTCATAATATACAGTACATAGTATACAGTACATAATATACAGTACATAATATACAGTGCATAATATACAGTACATAATATACAGTACATAATATACAGTACATAATATACAGTACATAATATACAGTACATAATATACAGTACATAATATACAGTACATAATATACAGTACATAATATACAGTACATAATATACAGTACATAATATACAGTACATAATATACAGTACATAATATACAGTACATAATATACAGTACATAATATACAGTACATAATATACAGTACATAATATACAGTACATAATATACAGTACATAATATACAGTACATAATATACAGTACATAATATACAGTACATAATATACAGTACATAATATACAGTACATAATATACAGTACATAATATACAGTACATAATATACAGTACATAATATACAGTACATAATATACAGTACATTATACAGTACATAATATACAGTACATAATATACAGTACATAGTATACAGTACATAATATACAGTACATAATATACAGTACATAATATACAGTACATAATATACAGTACATAATATACAGTACATAATATACAGTACATAATATACAGTACATAATATACAGTACATAGTATACAGTACATAATATACAGTACATAATATACAGTACATAGTATACAGTACATAATATACAGTACATAATATACAGTACATACAGTACATAATATACAGTACATAATATACAGTACATAATATACAGTACATAGTATACAGTACATAATATACAGTACATAATATACAGTACATAATATACAGTACATAATATACAGTACATAATATACAGTACATAATATACAGTACATAATATACAGTACATAATATACAGTACATAATATACAGTACATAATATACAGTACATAATATACAGTACATAATATACAGTACATAATATACAGTACATAATATACAGTACATAATATACAGTACATAATATACAGTACATAATATACAGTACATAATATACAGTACATAATATACAGTACATAATATACAGTACATAATATACAGTACATAATATACAGTACATAATATACAGTACATAATATACAGTACATAGTATACAGTACATAATATACAGTACATAATATACAGTACATAATATACAGTACATAATATACAGTACATAATATACAGTACATAATATACAGTACATAATATACAGTACATAATATACAGTACATAATATACAGTACATAATATACAGTACATAATATACAGTACATAATATACAGTACAGTACATAATATACAGTACATAATATACAGTACATAATATACAGTACATAATATACAGTACATAGTATACAGTACATAATATACAGTACATAATATACAGTACATAATATACAGTACATAATATACAGTACATAATATACAGTACATAATATACAGTACATAATATACAGTACATAATATACAGTACATAATATACAGTACATAATATACAGTACATAGTATACAGTACATAATATACAGTACATATATACAGTACATAATATACAGTACATAATATACAGTACATAGTATACAGTACATAATATACAGTACATAATATACAGTACATAATATACAGTACAATAGTATACAGTACATATATACAGTACATAATATACAGTACATAATATACAGTACATAGTATACAGTACATAGTATACAGTACATAATATACAGTACAGTACATAAGTACATAATATACAGTACATAATATACAGTACATAATATACAGTACATAATATACAGTACATAATATACAGTACATAATATACAGTCATATATACAGTACATAATATACAGTACATATTATACCGTACATAGTATACAGTACATACAGTACATAATATACAGTACATACAGTACATAATATACAGTACATAGTATACAGTACATAATATACAGCACATAATATACAGTACATAGTATACAGTACATATACAGTACATACAGTACATACAGTACATAATATACAGTACATAATATACAGTACATAATATACAGTACATAATATACAGTACATAATATACAGTACATAGTATACAGTACATATACAGTACATACAGTACATACAGTACATACTATACAGTACATAATATACAGTACATAATATACATTATATAGTATACAGTACATAATATACAGTTCATACAGTACATAATATACAGTATATAGTATACAGTACATAATATACAGTACATACAGTACATACAGTACATAATATACAGTACATACAGTACATAATATACAGTACATAGTATACCGTACATAGTATACAGTACATACAGTACATAATATACAGTACATACAGTACATAATATACAGTACATAGTATACAGTACATAATATACAGTACATAATATACAGTACATAGTATACAGTACATAGTATACAGTACATAGTATACAGTACATACAGTACATAATATACAGTTCATAATATACAGTACATATAAATTGTATACAGAATGAAAATGGATTTAGCCGAAAGCTTAAAGCTTATTGAGATTATCTATATAAATATGTAGTCACATTAGAGATCGAATTCAGCCAATAGTAAAGTTTGATTGACAAGTTTAAACTTTATTTATTTTACAACGAAGCAAGTTTTAACAACTTTAATTAATTAATCACTCTCGTTGGCGCGGATGAAAGCATAAATCTGGACACCTGTCCGATCTGGCGATCAGTGTCCGAGGATCGAACCCGGGTGCCATTGGTGAGAAGCGACAAGTGGTTTCGGGTTCAATTTTTTTTAAAGTAGATTGTGACACAAATAATTTTAGGCAATATCTAAGCATATTTAAAAATGACATCCTGTTACTATCGCAGTAGCCTGGGTGCCAGTCTGTCGATTTTTCACCTTTTAACTTCTGGCAAAATGACATGATCAGAAACTCAATACGGACCAATTAATAGTATCGGTGTTAAACTATATTTAATTGACTGACCATGCAAAATTTATCGACGCCTGTTCCCAGGCTAGTATCACAGTAACTATGGTCCATACTTACTCTGATAGTGACATGGTGTCATTTCTTAACATGCTTGGATATGGCTTAAACAATTTGTATGTATAATGTCAAGCCTATGATTTATCAAAGTACATAGCCAGCACGTACAGTATATATAGATTCTTACTGTACATAGCCAGCACGTCCATTATATATAGATTCTTACTGTACATAGCCAGCACGTCCAGTATATATAGATTCTTACTGTACATAGCCAGCACGTCCAGTATATATAGATTATTACTGTACATAGCCAGCACGTCCTGTATATATAGATTCTTACTGTACATAGCCAGCACGTCCTGTATATATATATTCGTACTGTACATAGCCAGCACGTCCTGTATATAGAGATTCTTACTGTACATAGCCAGCACGTCCAGTATATATAGATTCTACTGTACATAGCCAGCACGTCCTGTATATATAGATTCTTACTGTACATAGCCAGCACGTCCTGTATATATATATTCTTACTGTACATAGCCAGCACGTCCTGTATATAGAGATTCTTACTGTACATAGCCAGCACGTCCTGTATATATAGATTATTACTATACATAGCCAGCACGTCCAGTATATATAGATTATTACTGTACATAGCCAGCACGTCCTGTATATATAGATTCTTACTGTACATAGCCAGCACGTCCTGTATATATAGATTATTACTGTACATAGCCAGCACGTCCTGTATATATAGATTATTACTGTACATAGCCAGCACGTCCTGTATATATAGATTATTACTGTACATAGCCAGCACGTCCTGTATATATAGATTATTACTATACATAGCCAGCACGTCCAGTATATATAGATTATTACTGTACATAGCCAGCACGTCCTGTATATATAGATTCTACTGTACATAGCCAGCACGTCCAGTATATATAGATTATACTGTACATAGCCAGCACGTTCAGTGTATATAGATTCTACTGTACATAGCCAGCACATCCTGAATATATAGATTTTACTGTACATAGCCAGCACGTCCAGTGTATATAGATTATTACTATACATAGCCAGCACGTCCAGTATATATAGATTATTACTATACATAGCCAGCACGTCCAGTGTATAGAGATTATTACTATACATAGCCAGCACGTCCAGTATATATAGATTCTTACTGTACATAGCCAGCACGTCCTGTATATATAGATTATTACTGTACATAGCCAGCACGTCCAGTATATATAGATTCTTACTGTACATAGCCAGCACGTCCTGTATATATAGATTATTACTATATATAGCCAGCACGTCCAGTATATATAGATTCTTACTGTACATAGCCAGCACGTCCAGTGTATAGATTCTACTGTACATAGCCAGCACGTCCAGTGTATAGAGATTATACTGTACATAGCCAGCACGTCCAGTATATATAGATTCTTACTGTACATAGCCAGCACGTCCAGTATATATAGATTCTTACTGTACATAGCCAGCACGTCCAGTGTATAGAGATTATGCTGTACATAGCCAGCACGTCCAGTGTATAGAGTTTATACTGTACATAGCCAGCACGTCCAGTATATAGAGATAATACTGTACATGGCCAGCACGTCCAGTGTATAGAGATTCTACTGTACATAGCCAGCGCGTCCAGTGTATAGAGCTTATACTGTACATAGCCAGCACGTCCAGTATATAGTGATTATACTGTACATAGCCAGCACGTCCAGTGTATAGAGCTTATACTGTACATAGCCAGCACGTCCAGTGTATAGAGATTCTACTGTACATAGCCAGCACGTCCTGTATATATAGATTATTACTGTGCTTAGCCAGCACCTCCTGTATATAAAGATTCTTACTGTACATAGCCAGCACGTCCAGTATATATAGATTCTACTGTACATAGCCAGCACATCCAGTATATATAGATTATACTGTACATAGCCAGCGCGTCCAGTATATAGAGATTCTACTGTACATAGCCAGCACGTCCAGTATATATAGATTATACTGTACATAGCCAGCACGTCCAGTGTATAGAGATTCTTACTGTACATAGCCAGCACGTTCAGTATATAGAGATTCTACTGTACATAGCCAGCACGTCCTGTATATATAGATTATTACTGTGCATAGCCAGCACGTCCTGTATATATAGATTCTTACTGTACATAGCCAGCACGTCCTGTATATATAGATTCTTACTGTACATAGCCAGCACGTCCTGTATATATAGATTCTTACTGTACATAGCCAGCACGTCCAGTATATATTGATTATTACTGTACATAGCCACCAGCACGTCCTGTATATAGAGATTCTTTTTTTTTTCATTTTGAGGCCCCTATCCGGGTAACCTCGTTTATTTCTTTATTGCATATACATTTAGTTGATACATATTTCGACATTTTTTTATTGGTTTTTAATAGTATACATATTACTTCAGTTCGAATATCT
>CM026393.1:21199149-21211683 GCA_014843695.1 Archivesica marissinica
TGGAGATGGTATCCCTATATTGTCCATCTTGTGTAAAAAACGAAAGTGCACAAGGTCGGCAATAGGATCTTAACTCGAATCGTTGTATGTATGCTTACAATGCTACCCAATAGATGGTTATCAATCTTGGGTTGAGACTTGCGAGAGGCCAAGGTCGACAATGGGTTTCAGCATACCAAATTATATATACATGTATACACATTTATCATAAACGTACATGTCTTATATACAAACATGTATTCTCATGACAAATTCAAAGATTGTTTAGGTACAGATGAGTTGTGGTTCCTAGCATACATTTTACTTTTAAAAGTATACTTTAAGATTGCTGAAAGAGATGTCTGTAAAATTATGTAGACACTATTTTAATATAAATATTGTTAACACTTTTATATGCTAAACTATTTGTTATGTAATGCATGTAGATATAGATATCATCAGTGAACACACAACCTATCCTTTGGTGATCTCAATAGCATGAATTAAATCAATCATCCCTGTATGACAATATAGTTAAAGGTACTGTCACTTATGAGTCAACTCTTGAGATACTTTGCCGGCCTGTTCTTTGTGCTGGTTCTGGCCATGGCATATCTAACCAGTGGTTGAATTCTTGGCACTGTACACGATGTATTGTTCCCATTTTGTTCTTGTAAAGTACGCTTCCATTTTTGAACCAACTATATTCAATTTCATCAGGCATTTTGTATTTTATGGACATAAGTACTTGATAGTTCAATTTGGTCAGGTCTTCGGTCACGAATACAGGTTTTGGTAGTGTTTTTTTCCTGGCTAAAAGTTTCAATTTCGTAAGGCGTGATTGGAATTTTACAATGATCGGCCTGGGTTTGATGCTCTTCCTACCTAGGCGGTGGCAAGCGTCGATATCTCCAGCTGTTAGACTAAGGCCTGGCAAATGTTTGTTTAATACATTAACTACTGTCTGTGTGGTTTTCTCTGGACTCTCGTATGTATCGTCAGTGACTATTTTTTGTGGGGATTTCTCGGTCTCGTTTGCGTCTGGCCATTGTATGTTTTCTGATATGCCGTAAATCCTGACATTGTTTACTCTGCTGTATTGTTCTATATCATTTATAACCCATGTCGATTTTTCTTCATTTAATCTTAGTTCTGTTTTTAATTTGTCGTTCTCTTCTGTTTGGTCTTCAATTCTTTTATTTAATGTTTCTACTTTCTTCTTTAATTCATCATTTTCCGTGTCTTTTTCAAATACTTTAGCTTCTATTAGGTCTACTTTATGCTCTATTGATTTCAAGAGCTCTTCTTTCATTTGTTGTATGATTTCTTTAATAATATGTCGTAGGTTGCCATCATCTTTTGTCATAACGTTTGAAAGTTTCATGTTGATTTGTTTTATTTCAGATTTTATTTCATTTATTGATACGCTATCGACTGGTTCGTCTTGCGGCCTCAGTTTTACATTTCCGGATTTTTTTTATTTTCTAGTGTTTTAGCATTTTTGGCAGGCGGTGTAGCTACGTTAGATTCTGTTTCCGGGGTGCTGCTCGTGCTGCTTAATTCACTTCTGTTTCTCTTTTTTTTCTGGTTCTCCATTTTCGCTATTCATACAATTTCTCTTTGCACAGAATGTTATATTAGTTAGAGTACCTTTAATCTTCAAACTGGTCAGCTAGCAGTTTAATACTAGGTCATTTTCTGTGTCTAAGTATATAACAATGTCCCAATACTATCTCACAATGGCGTAACCCATTTTTGACCTCACTCAGAAATGTTTACATGTAGAAGAAAGTTATAAGAACAGTTTTCATAATGTTTTGAGAAAAATGGTATATACCGTATTTATTTTCCGTTTTAGTCCAGTTTTTATTTCAGAAATATTCCTCTAAAAACACAAAAACTATCAATTTTTCAGAGCCAATATTTTGTATGCATCCATTGAATCAAGGGAGAACACTCCATCACAATAACATGTTACAGGCTTGTATGGTCAAAGATCAAATATTCACAAGTACTCACATTAACATGTTACATAGGCTTGTATGGTCAAAGATCAAATATTCACAAGTAGCCTACTCACATTAACATGTTACATAGGCTTGTATGTTCAAAGATCAAATATTCACAAGTACTCACAATAACATGTTACATAGGCTTGTATGTTCAAAGATCAAATATTCACAAGTACTCACAATAACATGTTACATAGGCTTGTATGTTCAAAGATCAAATATTCACAAGTAGCCTACTCACAATAACATGTTACATAGGCTTGTATGTTCAAAGATCAAATATTCACAAGTAGCCTACTCACCATAACATGTTACATAGGCTTATATGTTCAAAGATCAAATATTCACAAGTAGCCTACTCACAATAACATGTTACATAGGCTTGTATGTTCAAAGATCAGATATTCACAAGTAGCCTACTCACAATAACATGTTACATAGGCTTGTATGGTCAAAGATCAACTATTCACAAGTAGCCTACTCACAATAACATGTTACATAGGCTTGTATGTTCAAAGATCAAATATGCACAAGTACTCACACTAACATGTTACATAGGCCTGTATGTTCAAAGATCAAATATTCACAAGTAGCCTACTCACAATAACATGTTACATAGGCTTGTATGGTCAACGATCAAATATTCACAAGTACTCACAATAACATGTTACATAAGCTTGTATGTTCAAAGATCCGTATTACACCTATATTGAAGTGCTCTTGTGACGGCACAAAAAGCAGGCACACCAGTGATTGGTCGAATTCTTTCATGTGAGGAGCCTATCCAGCTGGGCTCCTGAAAGTCGGTGGATTTACCCTTGCAGGCGGACCATCATGGGAAACAAGATACCAAAGGATGGGCTCCGTACGTAAAGCTAAGGTTGAATCTGGTGGTGTTTTAAACAACTCGGGTATACTATATCTGGGGGAAGCAAGTCGGTGGATATACCTTGCAGGCGGACCATCATGGGAAACAAGATACCAAAGGATGGGCTCCGTAAGTAAAGCTAAGGTTAAATCTGGTGGTGTTTTAAGCAAACTCGGGTATACTATATCTGGGGGAAGCAAGTCGGTGGATATACCCTTGCAGGCGGATCATCATGGGAAACAAGATACCAAAGGATGGGCTCCGTACGTAAAGCTAAGGTTAAATATGGTGGTGTTTTAAGCAAACTCGGGTATACTATATCTGGGGGAAGCAAGTCGGTGGATATACCCTTGCAGGCGGATCATCATGGGAAACAAGATACCAAAGGATGGGCTCCGTACGTAAAGCTAAGGTTGAATCTGGTGGTGTTTTAAACAACTCGGGTATACTATATATGGGGGAAGCAAGTCGGTGGATATACCCTTGCAGGCGGACCATCATGGGAAACACGATACCAAAGGATGGGCTCCGTAAGTAAAGCTAAGGTTAAATCTGGTGGTGTTTTAAGCAAACTCGGGTATACTATATCTGGGGGAAGCAAGTCGGTGGATATACCCTTGCAGGCGGATCATCATGGGAAACAAGATACCAAAGGATTGGCTCCGTACGTAAAGCTAAGGTTGAATCTGGTGGTGTTTTAAACAACTCGGGTATACTATATATGGGGGAAGCAAGTCGGTGGATATACCCTTGCAGGCGGATCATCATGGGAAACAAGATACCAAAGGATTGGCTCCGTACGTAAAGCTAAGGTTGAATCTGGTGGTGTTTTAAACAACTCGGGTATACTATATCTGGGGGAAGCAAGTCGGTGGATATACCCTTGCAGGCGGACCATCATGGGAAACAAGATACCAAAGGATGGGCTCCGTACGTAAAGCTAAGGTTGAATCTGGTGGTGTTTTAAACAACTCGGGTATACTATATCTGGGGGAAGCAAGTCGGTGGATATACCCTTGCAGGCGGACCATCATGGGAAACAAGATACCAAAGGATGGGCTCCGTACGTAAAGCTAAGGTTGAATCTGGTGGTGTTTTAAACAACTCGGGTATACTATATCTGGGGGAAGCAAGTCGGTGGATATACCCTTGCAGGCGGACCACCATGGGAAACAAGATACCAAAGGATGGGCTCCGTACGTAAAGCTAAGGTTGAATCTGGTGGTGTTTTAAACAACTCGGGTATACTATATCTGGGGGAAGCAAGTCGGTGGATTTACACTTGCAGGCGGACCACCATGGGAAACAAGATACCAAAGGATGGGCTCCGTACGTAAAGCTAAGGTTGAATCTGGTGGTGTTTTAAACAACTCGGGTATACTATATCTGGGGGAAGCAAGTCGGTGGATATACCCTTGCAGGCGGACCACCATGGGAAACAAGATGCCAAAGGATGGGCTCCGTACGTAAAGCTAAGGTTGAATCTGGTGGTGTTTTAAACAACTCGGGTATACTATATATGGGGGAAGCAAGTCGGTGGATTTACACTTGCAGGCGGACCACCATGGGAAACAAGATACCAAAGGATGGGCTCCGTATGTAAAGCTAAGGTTGAATCTGGTGGTGTTTTAAACAACTCGGGTATACTATATCTGGTGGTGTTTTAAACAACTCGGGTATGCTATATCTGGGGGAAGCAGATTCCAGAGTGTGTAGTCATTAATTTATATAAATAACAAATCTTAAATATGAGATTCAAAGAAATGTGATCAACAGTTTATTTAAATAACAAATAGTTCATGATTTTACTTCCAAAATTTCAAAAAATAAATCAAGCACGACATTAGTCATTTTAGATTTTTGAGGATAGCGCAATGATACAGATAAAGACCCATTCCAGGGTCTCCTCTGGTTCTTTTACATGCACGATGTAAAGCACCCACACGAGACCTCGGTTTAAAGTCCCATTTGAAAGACTGTTAATTTTATTAGGGTCAGACAGGGGGTCGAATCTGCGATACCTGGATTACAAGTCCAGCATGCTAAGGTTTCAGAATAATTATGTACATATTATATAGCAGGCTGAATGTCGTGATGAATTGATTGGTTAATATTCTCTGAGTGGCCGCTTTGTTCTTAATAGGTGACAACAGGCGTGCTCCGTAATTTCAGAGAGCTGGTTACAATCCAAACTTCATGTTTCGTTGGCTGGTTAGAATGATGTAGGTCAGATGCATTCTAAAATTAATAATTAATTAAAAGTTTTCATTTATTAATATTTGTTGTTTGCAGACTTTTCCCACTATCGACCACTGGCACAGAACACATATCATTGCACCTTCCACAAAATTATATTCTTTCCATTGGTCAAAGGCGGTCACGTGGTGACCCTACATGAGACTGTGGAGGGTCAGGACATATATCATGTAGGGTCAGTAGAACAAATAGTGGCTTTCTACAACTCACGATTCAGAATGTTAAAAGTGTTTAATTGTTTTCTGACCTTATTTTAGTCAAATAAATCGGAATCAAAATGTAGTTATAATCGCAGCCTCATATTTCCTCGTTCCCGGTCAGTAATGGAACCACATATATGTGTCGCATCCATTGTTTACACTGGCAGCAGTAACATAAATGTCAAGGTCGACGAAAAATAGGAACAAAGGACGTCTAAATACCGAAAATATACTGACAGGTTCTTCTTGCCAGCAGTCCTCGTCTATCTCTACATTTTGTCGCCGATTTATTTGACTAAATTACGTTCAGAAAACAATTAAACACTTTTAAAATTATGAATTGATACAATACTTCCAGTATGTTTTTAATTAAATGTGACCAGGACTAGTATTAGCAATAATAACACAGTTAATAGTCAGTTAGTAGGTCGCATCGGTAATGGAATCTGATATATTCGTGCCTCTCAGCTAAACATAGCCTGGGAACAGGCGTCGATATATTTTGCCTGGTCAGTCAAATAAATTTATTTTATGCTAATTGATGAAATACAGTGTTCTATCAGTGAGATATAATCCATATCTCATCGGTGAGATATGGATTATATCTCACTGCCGGACTACTTTTTTATTATCTCCCTTCCCAATACACTATTCTTGCAGTATTACTCTCCCTTTAAATGCTTAGACAACAACAACAACAAACAACAAATCAACCGTCTGCTATTGAATAATAATATATAAACAATTAATAGCTCTAACAAATTTTAAATAAATAAAAAATGGAATCTAACAATATTGAGGATATGTACCTGGAATGTAAAATAATTTTATCATCCGATGTTGTTTTTTTCACAAACTTGCACCGTGTCATTTAATTTTCACCGTTTACCTGGCTTCAATGACACTATTTACCTGTAGTATTGTTTTTGTTATGAAACAAATCAAAAGCGAAATACAACTGACAATGTCTCGAATTGTGTCACTGTAAATTGAAACAATAAATCCAAATTAAATTAAGGCCTGCTCTGGCTCTGTGCATCTAACAGTCGTGTAAAGCTGTGTAGCATAATTTTGGATTTGGGCAACAATGTAATGCCGCCTTGCTCTTAATTATCACCTGCTTAATATAATAAGCATTCATAGTGTGTCCCGTGTTTGCACACTAATCAAACATTACGCCCCATTAAATAAACAAACAACAAGCTTGTATGATTCTCCAGTCCGAGATATTAGTCACGCGCGACACGATTTCACCTTGACCCGAGTAATTTTCCAAAAATAGTATCGGGGGAATTTCCAATTTTCGGATATTTTACAGATTTTCGCCGTTTTTATAATTTTCGCCAAACTGAGTTTTTATTAGCCAATTTTGCAATATTGTAACCATTAAACTGAGTTTTTATTAGCCAATTTTGCAATATTGTAGCCATTGGCGAGGCTGGCGATTGGCGATTGTTCATGTATTTTTCCTCGATTCAACTTTAAATTCAAGATGGCGGCAGATTTGTGTTTCTTTCGACTCACGACGTATAGTCGTTAATGTATTCATCCGCGCAAAAACACGGCGGCCAGCTATTTTAATTTCTTCATTTTGTGTTTGTTTTTCACCAATTATCATAAAATAAAAAGAAAATTTGTTTGTTTTGAGTGAATATGGAATATATCTCACCTCGAAGTGAGAACATTTTCATATTTTCACTCGCGCTACGCGCTCGTGAAAATATTCGAAATTTTCTCACTTCTCAGTGAGATATATTCCATATTCACTCAAAACAAACAAATATCCTCTATATATTTTAACACCGAGACTATTAATTGGGCCGTATTGAGTTTCTGATCATGACATTTTGCCAGAAGTTAAAAAGTGAAAAATGGACAGACTGGAAACCAGACTAAGCTAAACAGGATACGCACGATAAGCCGATGTCATTCTATGATGTCAATGTACCGGAAATACAAGGCGTAGCGGGAGCAGATAGCATATTAACACATATCCGATTAAATCTCAACACATTTTTAGTTTTTAGTGTAATTTAATGACCAGAAACTTACGGTTAGTAATTCTGAAAGGCTTTGACATCCCTATATGTATGTTTAAAAGAATGATCGATTCCCATTTGAGGCAATGCCTTATTTCCTATTAGCAAGATGTATCTTACACAAACTTGTGTAATTTGGCGCAATTCCTGATTGCTTACCCCAGTTTGTCTCGCACACAAATGGTTTATTGTCAGAGCAATTAGTTGGTGTAATATCATCTGCAAACGTCTTACAGCTCGTTATTTCACCATATTTTGCATCAATCCATACGTGTTTGGTTCTGAAAATTGTTCAGTTTAATCACATTTCATTATATATATAAACACACTCACAATAATACAAGTACAACATACTTACATACATTGGTTGAACTACAGGTCATAGCATTAGATTCGGTCTTCCACATGGTTTATTTTTTAAAATTATATTACAGTAGCTATACGATAGCTTTATTGATCACTTGTTTATTTATATGTAATTACTAATTATATGTATATATTATGACTATGTACTTATGTATACGTCATGAATAAACTTATGTTCTGTTCTGTTCTGTGTAAGTAAAACGTACTAGAAATGTGTCGAGTGATATACTACAATGACAATTGGCTGTCCGATTAGCGCAGTGGTTAGCGCGCTCGCTTCTCACCAATGCAATCCGGGTTCGATCCTCGGACCGGGAAGTATGTGAGATGGTATGGTGGTCGCCAGATCGGACAGGTGGATTTCTCCAGGTACTCCGGTTCCCCCCCCCCACACACACACGAATGACGACATATACGCTTCCATCCGCGTCAACGAGAGTGATTAATATTAGTTGTTATAACTTGCTTCGCAATCGTTGTAAAATAAATAAAGTTTAAACTTTAAAAATGAAATTAAAAGGATATAATTAATAAAAGTTAGTTTAATAATATTGTAATGCATTCACTCTATATACAATGTATACACTGTACAGAACAAAACAAATGAACACACTTGTATATTTATACATAGCATATACTAATAAACAAAGATAACTTGAGAATATGACGTGAGCATTCGCCAAGTTCAATATTCAATTTAGGTGAATCAGATATAACATGTTATGCTATTTGATACTTTTAACGTTACGACATCTGAATCAGCGTGGTGTTCTGAAGGATATGGCAATGGTCTACCGAAGTGTATCGTTGCCAAACAGTACGATGTATGACATTGTTGTGCACAAGAAATGTCAAGAAATGTTGAAGCAAATGGGTTGGGTCACCAGTTTTAACAACATTAGTTATGGCCCTCCCTAAAATATAATTAATGCCTTTTAGAGGAAAGAAAATGAAGAAAATGGACAAGTATGCTCAGATAAGCGATAACCTTGTTATCAGAGTACAATATATAGTGTATCGCGATGCTTAATATAAAATATGTGTACTATCATGCATAAATCGTTCAGATTCTTTTTATCAAATTTTGTGATTGAAAATAGATTCATTTTGACGATTGGTTTGGTATTCGTTTTTGAAATGCCGACGATGCACTATCGAATAATATAGTAACGCTGATACCGATTAGAAACAAAAGTACACTTAATGGAATACTCTTGGTAATTTTAAAAGTTTAAAGATCGTTTAAAGCGATATTTAAATCCAAAAGATCGCAGAAAGCCCCAGAATAGTTTTAGTCTTAATTCAGTTATGGATATGAATGGCGACACTGTCACAGAATTTAGACTGTGTATATTTGCTAAAGGGATTGCACAACACTTAAATATGCAATTATACATTGGAATGTTGGTTATTTGTAATATTTATGATATTCGATGAACTTGTAGCTGCAATGTCAGAGTAGTGTCCGGCAGGCATGTGTGTGTTTTACGTTTATTTATCGTGGCTACCGGTTGCCCATATGAGCAACGCCCCCTGAAGAGATTGGTCATTTTGGAGGATAGTGCAATGATACAGACAGAGACCCATTCCATAGTCTCCTCTGGTTCTTTTACATGCACGGTGTACAGCACAGACACGAGACCTCGGTTTAATGTCCCATCTGAAAGACTGTTAATTGTATTAGGGTCAGACGGGGGGATTGAACCTGCGATCCCTGGATTACCAGCCCACCGTGTTACCACTGGACAACATATCCGTCAGTCGGCATGCAGGTGACCTTACACCAGTGCTTATATTGCCCCCGAAATGAGCCTCATGTGTATTTCATATGATTTGTAACCTCGTGTTGTCATCTATCTGAACTGAGTGGAATAGTAGTATTATTATTATATTTAACCATAGGCATTTTGGTCGGATATCACCAATGCTCTAGAGTTATCACCATTTTGGTCGGATATCACCAATGCTCTAGAGTTATCACCCTTTTAAACACTCCAACAGTATTTATATAAAATTCGTGAAAAAATATCATGAGCAATAATTTAAAAAAAATAAAAATAAAATAAATAGTCTTTAGAACCAAACACAATAAAAAGATCCGTTGGCCTATGCTCACTCTACAGCGCTATGTATGACCGCTGATATATAACAATGTTAGTTTCTTTGTTAGTTGGGCTTACCTCTATTAATAGCCACACGGGGCTTACCCCTATTAATAGCCACACGGGGCTTACCACTCTTAATAGCCACACGGGGCTTACCACTATTAATAGCCACACATGGCTTACCCCTATTAATAGCCACACGGGGCGTACCCCTATTAATAGCCACATGGGGCTTACCCCTATTAATGCCACACGGGGCTTACCCCTATTAATAGCCACACGGGGCTTACCACTATTAATAGCCACACATGGCTTACCCCTATTAATAGTCACACAGGGCTTACCCCTATTAATAGCCACACGGGGCTTACCCCTATTAATAGCCACACGGGGCTTACCACTATTAATAGCCACACATGGCTTACTCCTATTAATAGCCACACGGGGCGTACCCCTATTAATAGCCACACGGGGCGTACCCCTATTAATAGCCACACGGGGCGTACCCCTATTAATAGCCACACGGGGCGTACCCCTATTAATAGCCACACGGGGCTTACCCATATTTATAGTCACACGGGGCGTACCCCTATTAATAGCCACACGGGGCTTACCCATAGTAATATTCACACAGGGCTTACCCCTATTAATAGTCACGCGGATATACTCGCCATGGCAGCTCATAGGTTGAAATCGCACTATAGCATGCACACCGATATAAATCTGTACGGTAGTGTAATATGGCTATTGTTTAGCCACTATTGTATGTTTGACTGACATTGACCGTATATATATTTTAATGTGTTCAATTACTTATGCTTAGATTTCCCGGAGTTCTGGGAAACTTGATAGTTTTATTGTTGTTTTGGTGGAATTTGTAAGGACAATGCGCAACTTGTGACAGCAGAAGAATGTTGGAGTGATTGGGCTTCACCCAAAGCTTGCACAATTTGAGAACATTAAGGACTTGCATACTTATGATTACCTTGTATTTATCCGATATCCAGTATACTTTTGAACACTTTGAAACACGTGTACTACTATTGGATGTTAGACTTATGTTGCCATGGAACTTATTACCGTTGCTAATGAATGGAGACTGCGTGTCTGAATCCGTACCAAGAACCCGACATCTGCGTTATATTGACTTATTCCCAGGTCCTATAACTACTATATATAACAACAGTTATATGTAACAGCCATCCATTCTAAAGGTTCTAAAGTCATTGTTGGAGAACGATCTCTCGGATTCATAATCTGTGTAGCTCGCATGTTTCTAATACACATACACTACTATGCTGTGTGCTATATATAATTTAGTAACTCACATATTCCAAACGGTGTCTCTGTAATGTGTTAATACAATGCGTCTCTCCTCGGAGTCTGCTATATATAGGTTACCTCCCCATTCGGATGTACAGATGTCACGAGACTCATTCCATGTTTTTTCATAGTTATGTAGAGTTAGTATAGTAAATTTACTAAATAGCATCATTTCAATTTCTGAAATTAAAAGAATGTGTTATGTTTGTAAATATCGACGGCTACCTAGTAAAATGTTAAGCTGAGTCGGAGTTGTGTCAGCTTCAGCACAAGCATGACACTGACCACAGGCGCCTGCGGTCCTGGACACATGGTTTCCTGTGTTTGAGAACAATACAGTACACCATATCGACGGCTACCTAGTAAAATGTTAAGCTGAGACGGAGTTGTGTCAGCTTCAGCACACACATGACAATGACCACAGCCGCTTGCGGTCATGGACAAATGGTTTGCTGTGTTTGAGAACAATACAGTACACCATATCGACGGCTACCTAGTAAAATGTTAAGCTGAGCCGGAGTTGTGTCAGCTTCAGCACACACATGACAATGACCACAGCCGCTTGCTTGCTTGCGGTCATGGACAAATGGTTTGCTGTGTTTGAGAACAATACGGTACACCATATAGGCTTGACTATCCATAACTAGAAATATTATTACATATAAATATGCAATAGAAGGACGATTGAAACGTGATTGAAACGTGATTAAATTGGCGCCAATTCTTGGGAAAGCTTTACTATGTATTTCCTTCCGCGAATCGTATGGGAAACAATTATCGTTGCAGAATTTCAACTACGTAAATATATTGA
Source organism: Archivesica marissinica (assembly GCA_014843695.1). Classification (NCBI taxonomy): domain Eukaryota; kingdom Metazoa; phylum Mollusca; class Bivalvia; order Venerida; family Vesicomyidae; genus Archivesica; species Archivesica marissinica. The sequence goes on from CM026393.1 coordinate 21,211,109, forward strand.
CCTGGTGAATTATGGATACCAGCGCAAGCCTCCATTTCTATGCGCACACCAGTGAAAGCTTGGAACTAGTTCCCTGAAAACAGTTGGAAACTTAATACCTATACGACGAATACATAGCAGTAATTCTTACAACATAAATTCCCATTCGTCGAGAAAGTGTTTATGCTACATGGATGCTCTGATAGGGATGGGATAAATTTAAGTTTGCTTGTATATGGTCTAAGCAATTTGTATGTAAGTACCAAGCATTATTTTTCAGAGGGTTGACAATATCCACCCGAGATGAACTATTTATTTTGCTATACCTAACAATCGGCTCTTCTGGCTTTCTGTTGTTTGGCAATCCTGTCTTTTGCTCGTGACAAAGTTACAGTTTATATCACAAATTTACTGTGTTTAAAAACCACTACTGTACCCTACAGTACTTAAAGAACGATACAGCTAAACCGTGTACGAACTATTTTGACTGATAAAATAATTATCGGGATAGTCTATTTACATTTTTCTGTTTTACAGAACAATTTGTCAACACAACATTATTCGAGAATACATGAAAACAAGATGGCGACATAACA
>CM026393.1:21212683-21231930 GCA_014843695.1 Archivesica marissinica
TATATTCCATCACTCTCTCCCTCATGGTGATATATTCCATCACTCTCTCCCTCATGGTGATATATTCCATCACTCTCTCCCTCGTGGTGATATATTCCATCACTCTCTCCCTCATGGTGATATATTCCATCACTCTCTCCCTCGTGGTGATATATTCCATCACTCTCTCCCTCGTGGTGATATATTCCATCACTCTCTCCCTCGTGGTGATATATTCCATCACTCTCTCCCTCGTGGTGATATATTCCATCACTCTCTCCCTCGTGGTGATATATTCCATCACTCTCTCCCTCGTGGTGATATATTCCATCACTCTCTCCCTCGTGGTGATATATTCCATCACTCTCTCCCTCGTGGTGATATATTCCATCACTCTCTCCCTCGTGGTGATATATTCCATCACTCTCTCCCTCATGGTGATATATTCCATCACTCTCTCCCTCGTGGTGATATATTCCATCACTCTCTCCCTCGTGGTGATATATTCCATCACTCTCTCCCTCGTGGTGATATATTCCATCACTCTCTCCCTCATGGTGATATATTCCATCACTCTCTCCCTCGTGGTGATATATTCCAACACTCTCTCCCTCGTGGTGATATATTCCATCACTCTCTCCCTCTTGGTGATATATTCCATCACTCTCTCCCTCGTGTGATATATTCCATCACTCTCTCCCTCATGGTGATATATTCCATCACTCTCTCCCTCATGGTGATATATTATCACTCTCTCCCTCGTGAGGATATATTGTATCACTATTTCCCTCTTGGTGATAGATTCCATCACTCTCTCCCTCATGGTGATATATTCCATCACTCTCTCCCTCATGGTTATAGATTCCATCACTCTCTCCCTCGTGGTGATATATTCCATCACTATCTCCCTCATGGTGATAGATTCCACGACTCTCTCCCTCGTGGTGATAGATTCCATCACTCTCTCCCTCGTGGTGATATATTCCATCACTCTCTCCCTCATGGTGATATATTCCATCACTCTCTCCCTCGTGGTGATATATTCCATCACTCTCTCCCTCGTGGTGATATATTCCATCACTCTCTCCCTCGTGGTGATATATTCCATCACTCTCTCCCTCATGGTGATATATTCCATCACTCTCTCCCTCGTGGTGATATATTCCATCACTCTCTCCCTCGTGGTGATATATTCCATCACTCTCTCCCTCGTGGTGATATATTCCATCACTCTCTCCCTCGTGGTGATATATTCCATCACTCTCTCCCTCGTGGTGATATATTCCATCACTCTCTCCCTCGTGGTGATATATTCCATCACTCTCTCCCTCGTGGTGATATATTCCATCACTCTCTCCCTCGTGGTGATATATTCCATCACTCTCTCCCTCGTGGTGATATATTCCAACACTCTCCCTCATGGTGATATATTCCATCACTCTCTCCCTCATGGTGATATATTCCATCACTCTCTCCCTCGTGGTGATATATTCCATCACTCTCTCCCTCATGGTGATATATTCCATCACTCTCTCCCTCGTGGTGATATATTCCATCACTCTCTCCCTCGTGGTGATATATTCCATCACTCTCTCCCTCGTGTGATATATTCCATCACTCTCTCCCTCATTGTGATATATTCCATCACTCTCTCCCTCATGGTGATATATTATCACTCTCTCCCTCGTGGTGATATATTCCATCACTCTCTCCCTCGTGGTGATATTCCATCACTCTCTCCCTCGTGGTGATATATTCCATCACTCTCTCCCTCGTGGTGATATATTCCATCACTCTCTCCCTCGTGGTGATATATTCCATCACTCTCTCCCTCATGGTGATATATTCCATCACTCTCTCCCTCGTGGTGATATATTCCATCACTCTCTCCCTCGTGGTGATATATTCCATCACTCTCTCCCTCGTGGTGATATATTCCATCACTCTCTCCCTCGTGGTGATATATTCCATCACTCTCTCCCTCGTGGTGATATATTCCATCTCTCTCCCTCATGGTGATATATTCCATCACTCTCTCCCTCGTGGTGATATATTCCATCACTCTCTCCCTCGTGGTGATATATTCCATCACTCTCTCCCTCGTGGTGATATATTCCATCACTCTCTCCCTCGTGGTGATATATTCCAACACTCTCTCCCTCGTGGTGATATATTCCATCACTCTCTCCCTCGTGGTGATATATTCCATCACTCTCTCCCTCGTGGTGATATATTCCATCACTCTCTCCCTCGTGGTGATATATTCCAACACTCTCTCCCTCGTGGTGATATATTCCAACACTCTCTCCCTCATGGTGATATATTCCAACACTCTCTCCCTCATGGTGATATATTCCAACACTCTCTCCCTCATGGTGATATATTCCAACACTCTCTCCCTCATGGTGATATATTCCATCACTCTCTCCCTCGTGTGATATATTCCATCACTCTCTCCCTCGTGTGATATATTCCAACACTCTCTCCCTCATGGTGATATATTCCAACACTCTCTCCCTCATGGTGATATATTCCATCACTCTCTCCCTCATGGTGATGGATTCCAACACTCTCTCCCTCGTGGTGATATATTCCATCACTCTCTCCCTCATGGTGATATATTCCAACACTCTCTCCCTCGTGGTGATATATTCCATCACTCTCTCCCTCATGGTGATATATTCCATCACTCTCTCCATCATGGTGATATATTCCACCACTCTCTCCCTCATGGTGATATATTCCAACACTCTCTCCCTCATGGTGATATATTCCATCACTCTCTCCCTCATGGTGATATATTCCATCACTCTCTCCCTCGTGGTGATATATTCCATCACTCTCTCCCTCGTGGTGATATATTCCATCACTCTCTCACTCGTGGTGATATATTCCATCACTCTCTCCCTCATGTGATATATTCCATCACTCTCTCCCTCGTGGTGATATATTCCATCACTCTCTCACTCGTGGTGATATATTCCATCACTCTCTCCCTCGTGGTGATATATTCCATCACTCTCTCCCTCGTGGTGATATATTCCATCACTCTCTCCCTCGTGGTGATATATTCCATCACTCTCTCCCTCGTGGTGATATATTCCATCACTCTCTCCCTCATGGTGATATATTCCATCACTCTCTCCCTCATGGTGATATATTCCATCACTCTCTCCCTCGTGGTGATATATTCCATCACTCTCTCCCTCATGGTGATATATTCCATCACTCTCTCCCTCGTGGTGATATATTCCATCACTCTCTCCCTCGTGGTGATATATTCCATCACTCTCTCCCTCGTGGTGATATATTCCATCACTCTCTCCCTCATGTGATATATTCCATCACTCTCTCCCTCGTGGTGATATATTCCATCACTCTCTCCCTCGTGGTGATATATTCCATCACTCTCTCCCTCGTGGTGATATATTCCATCACTCTCTCCCTCGTGGTGATATATTCCATCACTCTCTCCCTCATGGTGATATATTCCATCACTCTCTCCCTCGTGGTGATATATTCCATCACTCTCTCCCTCGTGGTGATATATTCCATCACTCTCTCACTCGTGGTGATATATTCCATCACTCTCTCCCTCATGTGATATATTCCATCACTCTCTCCCTCGTGGTGATATATTCCATCACTCTCTCACTCGTGGTGATATATTCCATCACTCTCTCACTCGTGGTGATATATTCCATCACTCTCTCCCTCGTGGTGATATATTCCATCACTCTCTCCCTCGTGGTGATATATTCCATCACTCTCTCCCTCGTGGTGATATATTCCATCACTCTCTCCCTCATGGTGATATATTCCATCACTCTCTCACTCGTGGTGATATATTCCATCACTCTCTCCCTCGTGGTGATATATTCCATCACTCTCTCACTCGTGGTGATATATTCCATCACTCTCTCCCTCATGTGATATATTCCATCACTCTCTCCCTCGTGGTGATATATTCCATCACTCTCTCACTCGTGGTGATATATTCCATCACTCTCTCCCTCGTGGTGATATATTCCATCACTCTCTCCCTCGTGGTGATATATTCCATCACTCTCTCCCTCATGGTGATATATTCCATCACTCTCTCCCTCGTGTGATATATTCCATCACTCTCTCACTCGTGGTGATATATTCCATCACTCTCTCCCTCGTGGTGATATATTCCATCACTATCTCCCTCATGGTGATATATTCCATCACTCTCTCCCTCATGGTGATATATTCCATCACTCTCTCCCTCGTGGTGATATATTCCATCACTCTCTCCCTCGTGTGATATATTCCATCACTCTCTCCCTCGTGGTGATATATTCCATCACTCTCTCCCTCGTGGTGATATATTCCATCACTCTCTCCCTCGTGGTGATATATTCCATCACTCTCTCCCTCGTGGTGATATATTCCATCACTCTCTCCCTCGTGGTGATATATTCCATCACTCTCTCCCTCGTGGTGATATATTCCATCACTCTCTCCCTCATGGTGATATATTCCATCACTCTCTCCCTCGTGGTGATATATTCCATCACTCTCTCCCTCGTGGTGATATATTCCATCACTCTCTCCCTCGTGGTGATATATTCCATCACTCTCTCCCTCGTGGTGATATATTCCATCACTCTCTCCCTCGTGGTGATATATTCCATCACTCTCTCCCTCGTGGTGATATATTCCAACACTCTCTCCCTCGTGGTGATATATTCCAACACTCTCTCCCTCATGGTGATATATTCCATCACTCTCTCCCTCGTGGTGATATATTCCATCACTCTCTCCCTCGTGTGATATATTCCAACACTCTCTCCCTCGTGGTGATATATTCCAACACTCTCTCCCTCATGGTGATATATTCCAACACTCTCTCCCTCATGGTGATATATTCCAACACTCTCTCCCTCATGGTGATATATTCCATCACTCTCTCCCTCGTGTGATATATTCCAACACTCTCTCCCTCGTGTGATATATTCCAACTCTCTCCCTCGTGGTGATATATTCCATCACTCTCTCCCTCATGGATATATTCCATCACTCTCTCCCTCGTGGTGATATATTCCATCACTCTCTCCCTCATGGTGATATATTCCATCACTCTCTCCCTCATGGTGATATATTCCACACTCTCTCCCTCGTGGTGATATATTCCATCACTCTCCCTCATGGTGATATATTCCATCACTCTCTCCCTCATGGTGATATATTCCATCACTCTCTCCCTCATGGTGATATATCCAACACTCTCCCTCATGGTGATATATTCCATCACTCTCTCCCTCATGTGATATATTCCATCACTCTCTCCCTCATGGTGATATATTCCATCACTCTCTCCCTCGTGGTGATATATTCCATCACTCTCTCCTCGTGGTGATATATTCCATCACTCTCTCCCTCATGGTGATATATTCCATCACTCTCTCCCTCGTGTGATATATTCCATCACTCTCTCCCTCGTGGTGATATATTCCATCACTCTCTCCCTCGTGGTGATATATTCCATCACTCTCTCCCTCATGGTGATATATTCCATCACTCTCTCCCTCATGGTGATATATTCCATCACTCTCTCCCTCGTGGTGATATATTCCATCACTCTCTCCCTCGTGGTGATATATTCCATCACTCTCTCCCTCGTGGTGATATATTCCATCACTCTCTCCCTCATGGTGATATATTCCATCACTCTCTCCCTCGTGGTGATATATTCCATCACTCTCTCCCTCGTGGTGATATATTCCATCACTCTCTCCCTCGTGGTGATAGATTCCATCACTCTCTCCCTCGTGGTGATATATTCCATCACTCTCTCCATCATGGTTATAGATTCCATCACTCTCTCCCTCGTGGTGATATATTCCATCACTCTCTCCATCATGGTGATAGATTCCATCACTCTCTCCCTCATTGTGATATATTCCATCACTCTCTCCCTCGTGGTGATATATTCCATCACTCTCTCCCTCATTATGATATATTCCATCACTCTCTCCCTCATGGTGATAGATTCCATCAACATCTCCCTCATGGTGATAAATTCTATCACTCTCTCCATCATGGTGATATATTCCATCACTCTCTCCCTCGTGGTGATATATTCCATCACTCTCTCCCTCGTGGTGATATATTCCATCACTCTCTCCCTCATGGTGATATATTCCATCACTCTCTCCCTCGTGGTGATATATTCCATCACTCTCTCCCTCGTGGTGATATATTCCACCTCTCTCCCTCGTGGTGATATATTCCATCACTCTCTCCCTCATGGTGATATATTCCATCACTCTCTCCCTCGTGGTGATATATTCCATCACTCTCTCCCTCGTGGTGATATATTCCATCACTCTCTCCCTCGTGGTGATATATTCCATCACTCTCTCCCTCATGGTGATATATTCCATCACTCTCTCCCTCGTGGTGATATATTCCATCACTCTCTCCCTCATGTGATATATTCCATCACTCTCTCCCTCGTGGTGATATATTCCATCACTCTCTCACTCGTGGTGATATATTCCATCACTCTCTCCCTCGTGGTGATATATTCCATCACTCTCTCCCTCGTGGTGATATATTCCATCACTCTCTCCCTCGTGGTGATATATTCCATCACTCTCTCCCTCGTGGTGATATATTCCATCACTCTCTCCCTCTGGTGATATATTCCACACTCTCTCCCTCGTGGTGATATATTCCATCACTCTCTCCCTCGTGGTGATATATTCCATCACTCTCTCCCTCATGGTGATATATTCCATCACTCTCTCCCTCGTGGTGATATATTCCATCACTCTCTCCCTCGTGGTGATATATTCCATCACTCTCTCCCTCGTGGTGATATATTCCATCACTCTCTCCCTCATGTGATATATTCCATCACTCTCTCCCTCGTGGTGATATATTCCATCACTCTCTCCCTCGTGGTGATATATTCCATCACTCTCTCCCTCATGGTGATATATTCCATCACTCTCTCCCTCGTGGTGATATATTCCATCACTCTCTCCCTCGTGGTGATATATTCCATCACTCTCTCCCTCGTGGTGATATATTCCATCACTCTCTCCCTCGTGGTGATATATTCCATCACTCTCTCCCTCGTGGTGATATATTCCATCACTCTCTCCCTCATGGTGATATATTCCATCACTCTCTCCCTCATGGTGATATATTCCATCACTCTCTCCCTCATGGTGATATATTCCATCACTCTATCCCTCGTGGTGATATATTCCATCACTCTCTCCCTCAGGAATGACGTCTCAATAGAGTTAAAAGGAATGTGAATAAACCACACCTTTCCGCACAATTTTCCTTAAATTCTAAGCAAATTAAACTTGAATGAATGGCACTATAAGACATACAATAAATCTCAACTCCTCAGAATAGTTTGGTATGCATTGTATGTAATCGAATATGGCGCGTAACAGTGTTGGTCCCAAACAAAGGTTTACTAGTAACTTAAACCAACTCGATAACACTGTTACACTCCAGAAAATACTAAAGAATATTAAACAAGAAAGTTACAGGCTTAAAGGTTGAATAGGAAAACAAATCAGATAGTTGCAAGTTGTTAGGCACTATCAAATTATCTCGGAAAGGGACTCTTGATTTCAGATATTAATCAAAAATGACTGACGTTTCTGCGTAGAGTGGGGTTACTTTCTGTATATTTTACTCGCTAATTATTCCTCTGACAAGAAATGTGTTACTTAATATGTCTGTAGAATAAATGGCCAAAAATCGACGTATTTACCAGGCACTGTGTTACATACAATGGATGGTATATAACTACATAATATGGGGAAATTGGACGAATGCTTACAGAATAATATATCGAACTCTTAAACGTTTACTGTATGTGTGTTTTACGTTTATTTATCGTCGCTACCGGTTGCCCATATGAGCGACGCCTCCTGAAGAGATTAGTAATTTTAGATTGTGGAGAATAGTGCAATGATACAGACAGAGACACATTACAGAGCCTCCTCTGGTTCTTTTACGTGCACGGTGTAAAGCACCGACACGAGACCTCGGTTTAACGTCCCATCTGAAAGACTGTTAATTTTATTAGGGTCATGCGGGGGATCGAACCTGCGATCCCTGGATTACCAGTCCAGCGTTTTACCACTGGGCTACAGATCCGTCTGTTTACTCTGGTCTAAGGATCTTCATCTGCTACGTGTAGCCTCCGTGGCCGAGTGGTTAAGATAATTGACTTCAAATCGATTGATCCTCACCGCTGTTGGTTTGAGTCACATATGGGGTTGTCAAATTATTCCATTTGAGTAAGCAAATCAGCTAGCGCGTGGAAGGTCGGTAGTGCTACCCGGTACCCGACCGTGACTGAAAGACTGCTCGGAATGGCACCGGAGTCTGCGACCCACGTCTGATCGCAGGTTCGATCCCCCGTCTGACCCTAATAAAATTAACAGTCTTTCAGATGGGACTTTAAACCGAGGTCTCGTGTCGGTTCTTTACACTGTGCACGTAAAAGAAACAGAGGATACACTGGAATGGGTATCTGTCTGTATCATTGCACTATCCTCCAAAAATCTAAAATGTCTAATCTATTCAGGAGGCGTCGCTCATACGGGCAACCGGTAGCGACGATAAATAAACGTAAAACACACGGACCTAGTCCATTAAATTTCTAACAAAGCAGTGGCATTACGTCAGGGGAGCTAACTAGAGCCACGGACTTGGGGTATATGCTGACCATTCTAATAGAATATTTATATTGATATTTCTTTGGCAGATGCTCAACAAATGCTAGTAATAGACGGAGAGTCACGATATGACACACGCTTCTCTGGTGCGACTTTAAACTCCAAAGCAAGCAAAGCATCTTCTACGTGGCATCATAAACTAACACATGATGTTGAAGAGGACGAAACAACTTAATTAGACACAAACTATTACAGATTTTGGTCTTAACATAATTATGTACAACGAAATTATTGACATTCACACACCGTCCAAATAGTATATAAACACAAAGAAAATATGACATATACCAGAGGACATAGAAAACGGTCACCTACATTATATACTAGAGGACATAGAAAACGGGCACTTACATTATATACTAGAGGACATAGAAAACGCACACCTACATTATATACTAGAAGACATAGAAAACACACACCTACATTATATACTAGAGGACATAGAAAACGCACACCTACATTATATACTAGAGAACATAGAAAACGCACACCTACATTATATACTAGAGGACATAGAAAACGCACACCTACATTATATACTAGAGGACATAGAAAACGCACACCTACATTATATACTAGAGGACATAGAAAACGCATGCCTACATTATATACTAGAGGACATAGGAAACGCACATCTACATTATATACTAGAGGACATAGAAAACGCACACCTACATTATATACTAGAGGACATAGAAAACGCACACCTACATTATATACTAGAGGACATAGAAAACTCATACCTACATTATATACTAGAGGACATAGAAAACGCACACCTACAGTATATGATTATTATTACATCAAAGATATATCATATCTTTATTACAAATCACAAACTGAACAACTAAAATTATTCCAAAATGTTTAAAACTATGTATTTATATAGTTATTGTTTTTCATTTAAAAACACGCTTATCCGAAGAGTGCGTTTTCTATATCCTCTAGTATACAATACTATGATTGATTAGACGAGTATAGGACTATTTTCTATGTCCTCTAGTATACACTACTATGATTGATTAGACGATTATAGGACTATTTGCTATGTCCTCTGGTATACAATACTATGATTGATTAGACGAGCATAGGACTATTTGCTATGTCCTCTAGTATACAATACTGTGATTGATTAGACGAGAATAGGACTATTTGCTATGTCCTCTAGTATACAATACTATGATTGATTAGACGAGTATAGGACTATTTGTTATGTCCTCTGGTATACAATACTGTGATTGATTAGACGAGTATAGGACTATTTGCTATTTTCTATGTCCTCTGGTATACAATACTGTGATTGATTAGACGAGTATAGGACTATTTGCTATTTTCTATGTCCTCTGGTATACAATACTATGATTGATTAGACGAGTATATGACTATTTGCTATGTCCTCTGGTATACAATACTGTGATTGATTAGACGAGTATAGGACTATTTGCTATGTCCTCTGGTATACAATACTGTGATTGATTAGACGAGTATAGGACTATTTGCTATGTCCTCTGGTATACAATACTGTGATTGATTAGACGAGTATAGGACTATTTGCTATTTTCTATGTCCTCTGGTATACAATACTGTGATTGATTAGACGAGTATAGGACTATTTGCTATGTCCTCTGGTATACAATACTGTGATTGATTAGACGAGTATAGGACTATTTGCTATTTTCTATGTCCTCTGGTATACAATACTGTGATTGATTAGACGAGTATAGGACTATTTTCTATGTCCTCTAGTATACAATACTATGATTGATTAGACGAGTATAGGACTATTTGCTATGTCCTCTAGTATACAATACTGTGATTGATTAGACGAGTATAGGACTATTTTCTATGTCCTCTAGTATACAATACTGTGATTGATTAGACGAGTATAGGACTATTTGCTATGTCCTCTAGTATACAATACTGTGATTGATTAGACGAGTATAGGACTATTTTCTATGTCCTCTAGTATACAATACTATGATTGATTAGACGAGTATAGGACTATTTGCTATGTCCTCTAGTATACAATACTATGATTGATTAGACGAGTATAGGACTATTTGCTATGTCCTCTAGTATACAATACTGTGATTGATTAGACGAGTATAGGACTATTTGCTATGTCCTCTAGTATACAATACTATGATTGATTAGACGAGTATAGGACTATTTGCTATTTTCTATGTCCTCTGGTATACAATACTGTGATTGATTAGACGAGTATAGGACTATTTGCTATGTCCTCTGGTATACAATACTGTGATTGATTAGACGAGTATAGGACTATTTGCTATGTCCTCTAGTATACAATACTGTGATTGATTAGACGAGTATAGGACTATTTGCTATGTCCTCTAGTATACAATACTATGATTGATTAGACGAGTATAGGACTATTTGCTATGTCCTCTGGTATACAATACTGTGATTGATTAGACGAGTATAGGACTATTTTCTATGTCCTCTAGTATACAATACTGTGATTGATTAGACGAGTATAGGACTATTTGCTATGTCCTCTAGTATACAATACTATGATTGATTAGACGAGTATAGGACTATTTGCTATGTCCTCTGGTATACAATACTATGATTGATTAGACGAGTATAGGACTATTTGCTATGTCCTCTAGTATACAATACTGTGATTGATTAGACGAGTATAGGACTATTTGCTATGTCCTCTAGTATACAATACTGTGATTGATTAGACGAGTATAGGACTATTTGCTATGTCCTCTAGTATACAATACTATGATTGATTAGACGAGTATAGGACTATTTGCTATGTCCTCTGGTATACAATACTGTGATTGATTAGACGAGTATAGGACTATTTGCTATTTTCTATGTCCTCTGGTATACAATACTGTGATTGATTAGACGAGTATAGGACTATTTGCTATTTTCTATGTCCTCTGGTATACAATACTGTGATTGATTAGACGAGTATAGGACTATTTGCTATTTTCTATGTCCTCTGGTATACAATACTGTGATTGATTAGACGAGTATAGGACTATTTGCTATGTCCTCTGGTATACAATACTGTGATTGATTAGACGAGTATAGGACTATTTGCTATGTCCTCTGGTATACAATACTGTGATTGATTAGACGAGTATAGGACTATTTGCTATGTCCTCTGGTATACAATACTGTGATTGATTAGACGAGTATAGGACTATTTGCTATTCTATGTCCTCTGGTATACAATACTGTGATTGATTAGACGAGTATAGGACTATTTGCTATGTCCTCTGGTATACAATACTGTGATTGATTAGACGAGTATAGGACTATTTGCTATCTATGTCCTCTGGTATACAATACTGTGATTGATTAGACGAGTATAGGACTATTTGCTATTCTATGTCCTCTGGTATACAATACTGTGATTGATTAGACGAGTATAGGACTATTTGCTATGTCCTCTGGTATACAATACTGTGATTGATTAGACGAGTATAGGACTATTTGCTATGTCCTCTGGTATACAATACTGTGATTGATTAGACGAGTATAGGACTATTTGCTATGTCCTCTGGTATACAATACTGTGATTGATTAGACGAGTATAGGACTATTTGCTATATGTCCTCTGGTATACAATACTGTGATTGATTAGACGAGTATAGGACTATTTGCTATTCTATGTCCTCTGGTATACAATACTGTGATTGATTAGACGAGTATAGGACTATTTGCTATGTCCTCTGGTATACAATACTGTGATTGATTAGACGAGTATAGGACTATTTGCTATGTCCTCTGGTATACAATACTGTGATTGATTAGACGAGTATAGGACTATTTGCTATGTCCTCTGGTATACAATACTGTGATTGATTAGACGAGTATAGGACTATTTGCTATGTCCTCTGGTATACAATACTGTGATTGATTAGACGAGTATAGGACTATTTGCTATGTCCTCTGGTATACAATACTGTGATTGATTAGACGAGTATAGGACTATTTGCTATCTATGTCCTCTGGTATACAATACTGTGATTGATTAGACGAGTATAGGACTATTTGCTATGTCCTCTGGTATACAATACTGTGATTGATTAGACGAGTATAGGACTATTTGCTATTTTCTATGTCCTCTGGTATACAATACTGTGATTGATTAGACGAGTATAGGACTATTTGCTATGTCCTCTGGTATACAATACTGTGATTGATTAGACGAGTATAGGACTATTTGCTATTCTATGTCCTCTGGTATACAATACTGTGATTGATTAGACGAGTATAGGACTATTTGCTATGTCCTCTAGTATACAATACTATGATTGATTAGACGAGTATAGGACTATTTGCTATGTCCTCTAGTATACAATACTGTGATTGATTAGACGAGTATAGGACTATTTGCTATGTCCTCTAGTATACAATACTGTGATTGATTAGACGAGTATAGGACTATTTTCTATGTCCTCTAGTATACAATACTGTGATTGATTAGACGAGTATAGGACTATTTGCTATGTCCTCTAGTATACAATACTGTGATTGATTAGACGAGTATAGGACTATTTGCTATGTCCTCTAGTATACAATACTGTGATTGATTAGACGAGTATAGGACTATTTGCTATGTCCTCTAGTATACAATACTATGATTGATTAGACGAGTATAGGACTATTTGCTATGTCCTCTAGTATACAATACTATGATTGATTAGACGAGTATAGGACTATTTGCTATGTCCTCTAGTATACAATACTGTGATTGATTAGACGAGTATAGGACTATTTGCTATGTCCTCTAGTATACAATACTATGATTGATTAGACGAGTATAGGACTATTTGCTATGTCCTCTGGTATACAATACTGTGATTGATTAGACGAGTATAGGACTATTTGCTATTATGTCCTCTGGTATACAATACTGTGATTGATTAGACGAGTATAGGACTATTTGCTATTCTATGTCCTCTGGTATACAATACTGTGATTGATTAGACGAGTATAGGACTATTTGCTATTCTATGTCCTCTGGTATACAATACTGTGATTGATTAGACGAGTATAGGACTATTTGCTATCTATGTCCTCTGGTATACAATACTGTGATTGATTAGACGAGTATAGGACTATTTGCTATGTCCTCTGGTATACAATACTGTGATTGATTAGACGAGTATAGGACTATTTGCTATGTCCTCTGGTATACAATACTGTGATTGATTAGACGAGTATAGGACTATTTGCTATTTTCTATGTCCTCTGGTATACAATACTGTGATTGATTAGACGAGTATAGGACTATTTGCTATGTCCTCTGGTATACAATACTATGATTGATTAGACGAGTATAGGACTATTTGCTATGTCCTCTAGTATACAATACTATGATTGATTAGACGAGTATAGGACTATTTGCTATGTCCTCTAGTATACAATACTGTGATTGATTAGACGAGTATAGGACTATTTTCTATGTCCTCTAGTATACAATACTGTGATTGATTAGACGAGTATAGGACTATTTTCTATGTCCTCTAGTATACAATACTATGATTGATTAGACGAGTATAGGACTATTTGCTATGTCCTCTAGTATACAATACTATGATTGATTAGACGAGTATAGGACTATTTGCTATGTCCTCTAGTATACAATACTGTGATTGATTAGACGAGTATAGGACTATTTGCTATGTCCTCTGGTATACAATACTGTGATTGATTAGACGAGTATAGGACTATTTGCTATGTCCTCTGGTATACAATACTGTGATTGATTAGACGAGTATAGGACTATTTGCTATGTCCTCTGGTATACAATACTGTGATTGATTAGACGAGTATAGGACTATTTGCTATGTCCTCTAGTATACAATACTGTGATTGATTAGACGAGTATAGGACTATTTGCTATGTCCTCTAGTATACAATACTGTGATTGATTAGACGAGTATAGGACTATTTGCTATGTCCTCTAGTATACAATACTATGATTGATTAGACGAGTATAGGACTATTTGCTATGTCCTCTGGTATACAATACTGTGATTGATTAGACGAGTATAGGACTATTTGCTATGTCCTCTGGTATACAATACTGTGATTGATTAGACGAGTATAGGACTATTTGCTATGTCCTCTAGTATACAATACTGTGATTGATTAGACGAGTATAGGACTATTTGCTATGTCCTCTGGTATACAATACTGTGATTGATTAGACGAGTATAGGACTATTTGCTATGTCCTCTGGTATACAATACTGTGATTGATTAGACGAGTATAGGACTATTTGCTATGTCCTCTAGTATACAATACTATGATTGATTAGACGAGTATAGGACTATTTGCTATGTCCTCTGGTATACAATACTGTGATTGATTAGACGAGTATAGGACTATTTGCTATGTCCTCTGGTATACAATACTATGATTGATTAGACGAGTATAGGACTATTTTCTATGTCCTCTGGTATACAATACTGTGATTGATTAGACGAGTATAGGACTATTTGCTATGTCCTCTGGTATACAATACTGTGATTGATTAGACGAGTATAGGACTATTTGCTATGTCCTCTGGTATACAATACTGTGATTGATTAGACGAGTATAGGACTATTTGCTATGTCCTCTAGTATACAATACTGTGATTGATTAGACGAGTATAGGACTATTTGCTATGTCCTCTGGTATACAATACTGTGATTGATTAGACGAGTATAGGACTATTTGCTATGTCCTCTGGTATACAATACTGTGATTGATTAGACGAGTATAGGACTATTTGCTATGTCCTCTGGTATACAATACTGTGATTGATTAGACGAGTATAGGACTATTTGCTATTTTCTATGTCCTCTGGTATACAATACTGTGATTGATTAGACGAGTATAGGACTATTTGCTATGTCCTCTAGTATACAATACTATGATTGATTAGACGAGTATAGGACTATTTGCTATTTTCTATGTCCTCTGGTATACAATACTATGATTGATTAGACGAGTATAGGACTATTTGCTATGTCCTCTGGTATACAATACTATGATTGATTAGACGAGTATAGGACTATTTGCTATGTCCTCTGGTATACAATACTGTGATTGATTAGACGAGTATAGGACTATTTGCTATGTCCTCTAGTATACAATACTATGATTGATTAGACGAGTATAGGACTATTTGCTATTTTCTATGTCCTCTAGTATACAATACTGTGATTGATTAGACGAGTATAGGACTATTTGCTTCTATGTCCTCTAGTATACAATACTGTGATTGATTAGACGAGTATAGGACTATTTGCTATGTCCTCTAGTATACAATACTGTGATTGATTAGACGAGTATAGGACTATTTGCTATGTCCTCTAGTATACAATACTATGATTGATTAGACGAGTATAGGACTATTTGCTATGTCCTCTAGTATACAATACTATGATTGATTAGACGAGTATAGGACTATTTGCTATGTCCTCTAGTATACAATACTGTGATTGATTAGACGAGTATAGGACTATTTGCTATGTCCTCTAGTATACAATACTATGATTGATTAGACGAGTATAGGACTATTTGCTATGTCCTCTAGTATACAATACTGTGATTGATTAGACGAGTATAGGACTATTTGCTATGTCCTCTAGTATACATACTGTGATTGATTAGACGAGTATAGGACTATTTGCTATATGTCCTCTGGTATACAATACTGTGATTGATTAGACGAGTATAGGACTATTTGCTATTTATGTCCTCTGGTATACAATACTGTGATTGATTAGACGAGTATAGGACTATTTGCTATCTATGTCCTCTGGTATACAATACTGTGATTGATTAGACGAGTATAGGACTATTTGCTATGTCCTCTGGTATACAATACTGTGATTGATTAGACGAGTATAGGACTATTTGCTATGTCCTCTGGTATACAATACTGTGATTGATTAGACGAGTATAGGACTATTTGCTATGTCCTCTGGTATACAATACTGTGATTGATTAGACGAGTATAGGACTATTTGCTATTTTCTATGTCCTCTGGTATACAATACTGTGATTGATTAGACGAGTATAGGACTATTTGCTATGTCCTCTAGTATACAATACTATGATTGATTAGACGAGTATAGGACTATTTCTATGTCCTCTGTATACAATACTGATTGTTAGACGAGTATAGGACTATTTGCTATGTCCTCTAGTATACAATACTGTGATTGATTAGACGAGTATAGGACTATTTCTATGTCCTCTAGTATACAATACTGTGATTGATTAGACGAGTATAGGACTATTTTCTATGTCCTCTAGTATACAATACTATGATTGATTAGACGAGTATAGGACTATTTGCTATGTCCTCTAGTATACAATACTATGATTGATTAGACGAGTATAGGACTATTTGCTATGTCCTCTAGTATACACTACTGTGATTGATTAGACGAGTATAGGACTATTTGCTATGTCCTCTGGTATACACTACTGTGATTGATTAGACGAGTATAGGACTATTTGCTATGTCCTCTGGTATACAATACTATGATTGATTAGACGAGTATAGGACTATTTGCTATGTCCTCTGGTATACAATACTGTGATTGATTAGACGAGTATAGGACTATTTGCTATGTCCTCTAGTATACAATACTATGATTGATTAGACGAGTATAGGACTATTTGCTATGTCCTCTAGTATACAATACTGTGATTGATTAGACGAGTATAGGACTATTTGCTATGTCCTCTAGTATACAATACTATGATTGATTAGACGAGTAGGACTATTTGCTATGTCCTCTGGTATACAATACTGTGATTGATTAGACGAGTATAGGACTATTTGCTATGTCCTCTGGTATACAATACTATGATTGATTAGACGAGTATAGGACTATTTTCTATGTCCTCTGGTATACAATACTGTGATTGATTAGACGAGTATAGGACTATTTGCTATGTCCTCTGGTATACAATACTGTGATTGATTAGACGAGTATAGGACTATTTGCTATGTCCTCTAGTATACAATACTATGATTGATTAGACGAGTATAGGACTATTTGCTATGTCCTCTGGTATACAATACTGTGATTGATTAGACGAGTATAGGACTATTTGCTATGTCCTCTGGTATACAATACTATGATTGATTAGACGAGTATAGGACTATTTGCTATGTCCTCTGGTATACAATACTGTGATTGATTAGACGAGTATAGGACTATTTGCTATGTCCTCTGGTATACAATACTGTGATTGATTAGACGAGTATAGGACTATTTGCTATGTCCTCTGGTATACAATACTATGATTGATTAGACGAGTATAGGACTATTTGCTATGTCCTCTGGTATACAATACTGTGATTGATTAGACGAGTATAGGACTATTTGCTATGTCCTCTAGTATACAATACTGTGATTGATTAGACGAGTATAGGACTATTTGCTATTTTCTATGTCCTCTGGTATACAATACTGTGATTGATTAGACGAGTATAGGACTATTTGCTATGTCCTCTAGTATACAATACTATGATTGATTAGACGAGTATAGGACTATTTGCTATGTCCTCTAGTATACAATACTATGATTGATTAGACGAGTATAGGACTATTTGCTATGTCCTCTAGTATACAATACTGTGATTGATTAGACGAGTATAGGACTATTTTCTATGTCCTCTAGTATACAATACTGTGATTGATTAGACGAGTATAGGACTATTTTCTATGTCCTCTAGTATACAATACTATGATTGATTAGACGAGTATAGGACTATTTGCTATGTCCTCTAGTATACAATACTATGATTGATTAGACGAGTATAGGACTATTTGCTATGTCCTCTAGTATACACTACTGTGATTGATTAGACGAGTATAGGACTATTTGCTATGTCCTCTGGTATACACTGCTGTGATTGATTAGACGAGTATAGGACTATTTGCTATGTCCTCTAGTATACAATACTATGATTGATTAGACGAGTATAGGACTATTTGCTATGTCCTCTGGTATACAATACTGTGATTGATTAGACGAGTATAGGACTATTTGCTATGTCCTCTGGTATACACTACTGTGATTGATTAGACGAGTATAGGACTATTTGCTATGTCCTCTAGTATACAATACTATGATTGATTAGACGAGTATAGGACTATTTGCTATGTCCTCTAGTATACAATACTGTGATTGATTAGACGAGTATAGGACTATTTGCTATGTCCTCTAGTATACAATACTGTGATTGATTAGACGAGTATAGGACTATTTGCTATGTCCTCTGGTATACAATACTATGATTGATTAGACGAGTATAGGACTATTTGCTATGTCCTCTGGTATACAATACTGTGATTGATTAGACGAGTATAGGACTATTTGCTATGTCCTCTGGTATACAATACTGTGATTGATTAGACGAGTATAGGACTATTTGCTATGTCCTCTGGTATACAATACTGTGATTGATTAGACGAGTATAGGACTATTTGCTATGTCCTCTGGTATACAATACTGTGATTG
>CM026393.1:21232930-21259351 GCA_014843695.1 Archivesica marissinica
TCCAGGTTTGGTGGGTACCCGTGTATGATATTGTCCAGGCTTGGTTGGTACCCGTGTATGATATTGTTCAGGTTTGGTGGGTACCCGTGTATGATGTAGGATATTATCCAGGTTTGGTGGGTACCCAGGTATGATATTGTTCAGGTTTGGTGGGTACCCGTGTATGATAGTGTCCAGGTTTGGTTGGTACCCGTGTATGATATTGTCCAGGTTTGGTGGGTACCCGTGTAGGATATTGTTCAGGTTTGGTGGATACCCGTGTATGATGTAGGATATTATCCAGGTTTGGTGGTTACCCAGGTATGATATTGTTCAGGTTTGGTGGGTACCCGTGTATGATAGTGTCCAGGTTTGGTGGGTACCCGTGTATGATATTGTCCAGGTTTGGTGGGTACCCGTGTATGATATTGTTCAGGTTTGGTGGGTACCCGTGTATGATGTAGGATATTATCCAGGTTTGGTGGGTACCCAGGTATGATATTGTTCAGGTTTGGTGGGTACCCGTGTATGATAGTGTCCAGGTTTGGTGGGTACCCGTGTATGATATTGTCCAGGTTTGGTGGGTACCCGTGTAGGATATTGTTCAGGTTTGGTGGGTACCCGTGTATGATGTAGGATATTATCCAGGTTTGGTGGGTACCCAGGTATGATATTGTTCAGGTTTGGTGGGTACCCGTGTATGATAGTGTCCAGGTTTGGTGGGTACCCGTGTATGATATTGTCCAGGTTTGGTGGGTACCCGTGTAGGATATTGTTCAGGTTTGGTGGGTACACGTGTATGATGTAGGATATTGTCCAGGTTTGGTGGGTACCCGTGTATGATGTAGGATATTATCCAGGTTTGGTGGTTACCCAGGTATGATATTGTTCAGGTTTGGTGGGTACCCGTGTATGATGTAGGATATTATCCAGGTTTGGTGGTTACCCAGGTATGATATTGTTCAGGTTTGGTGGGTACACGTGTATGATGTAGGATATTGTTCAGGTTTGGTGGGTACCCGTGTATGATGTAGGATATTATCCAGGTTTGGTGGTTACCCAGGTATGATATTGTCCAGGTTTGGTGGGTACCCGTGTATGATATTGTTCAGGTTTGGTGGGTACCCGTGTATGATATTGTTCAGGTTTGGTGGGTACCCGTGTATGATAGTGTCCAGGTTTGGTGGGTACCCGTGTATGATATTGTCCAGGTTTGGTGGGTACCCGTGTATGATATTGTTCAGGTTTGGTGGGTACCCATGTATGATATTGTTCAGGTTTGGTGGGTACCCGTGTATGATATTGTTCAGGTTTGGTGGGTACCCGTGTATGATGTAGGATATTGTCCAGGTTTGGTGGGTACCCGTGTATGATGTAGGATATTGTTCAGGTTTGGTGGGTACCCGTGTATGATGTAGGATATTGTTCAGGTTTGGTGGGTACCCGTGTATGATGTAGGATATTGTTAGGTTTGGTGGGTACCCGTGTATGATGTAGGATATTGTGTAGGTTTGGTGGGTACCCGTGTATGATGTAGGATATTGTGTAGGTTTGGTGGGTACCCGTGTATGATGTAGGATATTGTGTAGGTTTGGTGGGTACCCGTGTATGATGTAGGATATTGTGTAGGTTTGGTGGGTACCCGTGTATGATAGTGTTCAGGTTTGGTGGGTACCCAGGTATCAGGCAGGATATTGTGTAGGTTTGGTGGGTACCCAAGAATGATGTAGGATATTGTTCAGGTTTGGTGGGTACCCAGGTATCAGGCAGGATATTGTCCAGGTTTCGTGGGTACCCGTATATGATGTAGGATATTGTCCAGGTTTGGTGGGTACCCGTGTATGATGTATGACATTGTCCAGGTTTGGTGGGTACCTGTGTATGATGTAGGATATTGTTCAGGTTTGGTGGGTACCTGTGTATGATGTAGGATATTGTTCAGGTTTGGTGGGTACCTGTGTATGATGTAGGATATTGTTCAGGTTTGGTGGGTACCCGTGTATGATGTAGGATATTGTTCAGGTTTGGTGGGTACCCATGTATGATGTATGATATTGTCCAGGTTTGGTGGGTACCTGTGTATGATGTAGGATATTGTTCAGGTTTGGTGGGTACCCGTGTATGAGATTGTTCAGGTTTGGTGGGTACCCGTGTATGATGTAGGATATTGTTCAGGTTTGGTGGGTACCCGTGTATGATATTGTTCAGGTTTGGTTGGTATCCGTGTATGATGTAGGATAGTGTGTAGGTTTGGTGGGTACCCGTGTATGATGCAGGATAGTGTCCAGGTTTGGTGGGTACCCAGGTATGATATTATCCAGGTTTGGTGGGTACCCGTGTATGATATTGTTCAGGTTTGGTGGGTACCCAGGTATGATATTGTTCAGGTTTGGTGGGTACCCGTGTATGATATTGTTCAGGTTTGGTGGGTACCCGTGTATGATGTAGAATATTGTCCAGGTTTGGTGGGTACCTGTGTATGATGTAGGATATTGTTCAGGTTTGGTGGGTACCCGTGTATGATGTAGGATATTGTCCAGGTTTGGTGGGTACCCGTGTATGATGTAGGATGTTGTTCAGGTTTGGTGGGTACCCGTGTATGATGTAGGATATTGTGTAGGTTTGGTGGGTACCCGTGTATGATGTAGGATATTGTGTAGGTTTGGTGGGTAACCGTGTATGATGTAGGATATTGTGTAGGTTTGGTGGGTACCCGTGTATGATGTAGGATATTGTTCAGGTTTGGTGGGTACCCAGGTATCAGGCAGGATATTGTGTAGGTTTGGTGGGTACCCAAGAATGATGTAGGATATTGTTCAGGTTTGGAGGGTACCCAGGTATCAGGCAGGATATTGTCCAGGTTTCGTGGGTACCCGTATATGATGTAGGATATTGTCCAGGTTTGGTGGGTACCCGTGTATGATGTATGACATTGTCCAGGTTTGGTGGGTACCTGTGTATGATGTAGGATATTGTTCAGGTTTGGTGGGTACCCGTGTATGATGTAGGATATTGTTCAGGTTTGGTGGGTACCTGTGTATGATGTAGGATATTGTTCAGGTTTGGTGGGTACCCGTGTATGATGTAGGATATTGTTCAGGTTTGGTGGGTACCCATGTATGATGTATGATATTGTCCAGGTTTGGTGGGTACCTGTGTATGAGATTGTTCAGGTTTGGTGGGTACCCGTGTATGATGTAGGATATTGTTCAGGTTTGGTGGGTACCCGTGTATGATGTATGATATTGTTCAGGTTTGGTGAGTACCCGTGTATGATGTAGGATATTGTTCAGGTTTGGTGGGTACCCAGGTATCAGGCAGGATATTGTCCAGGTTTCGTGGGTACCCGTATATGATGTAGGATATTGTCCAGGTTTGGTGGGTACCCGTGTATGATGTATGACATTGTCCAGGTTTGGTGGGTACCTGTGTATGATGTAGGATATTGTTCAGGTTTGGTGGGTACCCGTGTATGGTGTAGGATATTGTTCAGGTTTGGTGGGTACCCATGTATGATGTATGATATTGTCCAGGTTTGGTGGGTACCTGTGTATGATGTATGAGATTGTTCAGGTTTGGTGGGTACCCGTGTATGATGTATGATATTGTCCAGGTTTGGTGGGTACCTGTGTATGATGTATGAGATTGTTCAGGTTTTGTGGGTACCCGTGTATGATGTAGGATATTGTTCAGGTTTGGTGGGTACCCGTGTATGATATTGTTCAGGTTTCGTGGGTATCCGTGTATGATGTAGGATAGTGTGTAGGTTTGGTGGGTACCCGTGTATGATGCAGGATATTGTCCAGGTTTGGTGGGTACCCAGGTATGATATTGTTCAGGTTTGGTGGGTACCCGTGTATGATATTGTTCAGGTTTGGTGGGTACCCGTGTATGATAGTGTCCAGGTTTGGTGGGTACCCGTGTATGATATTGTCCAGGTTTGGTGGGTACCCGTGTATGATATTGTTCAGGTTTGGTGGGTACCCGTGTATGATGTAGGATATTATCCAGGTTTGGTGGGTACCCAGGTATGATATTGTTCAGGTTTGGTGGGTACCCGTGTATGATAGTGTCCAGGTTTGGTGGGTACCCGTGTATGATATTGTCCAGGTTTGGTGGGTACCCGTGTATGATATTGTTCAGGTTTGGTGGGTACCCGTGTATGATGTAGGATATTATCCAGGTTTGGTGGGTACCCAGGTATGATATTGTTCAGGTTTGGTGGGTACCCGTGTATGATAGTGTCCAGGTTTGGTGGGTACCCGTGTATGATATTGTCCAGGTTTGGTGGGTACCCGTGTAGGATATTGTTCAGGTTTGGTGGGTACCCGTGTATGATAGTGTCCAGGTTTGGTGGGTACCCAGGTATGATATTATCCAGGTTTGGTGGGTACCCGTGTATGATATTGTTCAGGTTTGGTGGGTACCCGTGTATGATATTGTTCAGGTTTGGTGGGTACCCGTGTATGATAGTGTCCAGGTTTGGTGGGTACCCGTGTATGATATTGTTCAGGTTTGGTGGGTACCCGTGTATGATAGTGTCCAGGTTTGGTGGGTACCCGTGTATGATATTTCAGGTTTGGTGGGTACCGTATGATATTGTTCAGGTTTGGTGGGTACCCGTGTATGATATTGTTCAGGTTTGGTGGGTACCCGTGTATGATATTGTTCAGGTTTGGTGGGTACCCGTGTATGATGTAGGATATTGTTCAGGTTTGGTGGGTACCCGTGTATGATGTAGGATATTGTCCAGGTTTGGTGGGTACCCGTGTATGATGTAGGATATTGTTCAGGTTTGGTGGGTACCCGTGTATGATGTAGGATATTGTCCAGGTTTGGTGGGTACCCGTGTATGATTTGTAGGTTTGGTGGGTACCCGTGTATGATGTAGGATATTGTGTAGGTTTGGTGGGTACCCGTGTATGATGTAGGATATTGTGTAGGTTTGGTGGGTACCCGTGTATGATGTAGGATATTGTGTAGGTTTGGTGGGTACCCGTGTATGATAGTGTTCAGGTTTGGTGGGTACCCAGGTATCAGGCAGGATATTGTGTAGGTTTGGTGGGTACCCAAGAATGATGTAGGATATTGTTCAGGTTTGGTGGGTACCCAGGTATCAGGCAGGATATTGTCCAGGTTTGGTGGGTACCCGTGTATGATGTATGACATTGTCCAGGTTTGGTGGGTACCTGTGTATGATGTAGGATATTGTTCAGGTTTGGTGGGTACCTGTGTATGATGTAGGATATTGTTCAGGTTTGATGGGTACCTGTGTATGATGTAGGATATTGTTCAGGTTTGGTGGGTACCCGTGTATGATGTAGGATATTGTTCAGGTTTGGTGGGTACCCATGTATGATGTATGATATTGTCCAGGTTTGGTGGGTACCTGTGTATGATGTAGGATATTGTTCAGGTTTGGTGGGTACCCGTGTATGAGATTGTTCAGGTTTGGTGGGTACCCGTGTATGATGTAGGATATTGTTCAGGTTTGGTGGGTACCCGTGTATGATATTGTTCAGGTTTGGTGGGTATCCGTGTATGATGTAGGATAGTGTGTAGGTTTGGTGGGTACCCGTGTATGATGCAGGATAGTGTCCAGGTTTGGTGGGTACCCAGGTATGATATTATCCAGGTTTGGTGGGTACCCGTGTATGTTATTGTTCAGGTTTGGTGGGTACCCAGGTATGATATTGTTCAGGTTTGGTGGGTACCCGTGTATGATATTGTTCAGGTTTGGTGGGTACCCGTGTATGATGTAGGATATTGTCCAGGTTTGGTGGGTACCTGTGTATGATGTAGGATATTGTTCAGGTTTGGTGGGTACCCGTGTATGAGATTGTCCAGGTTTGGTGGGTACCCGTGTATGATATTGTTCAGGTTTGGTGGGTACCCGTGTATGATGTAGGATATTGTGTAGGTTTGGTGGGTACCCGTGTATGATGTAGGATATTGTGTAGGTTTGGTGGGTACCCGTGTATGATGTAGGATATTGTGTAGGTTTGGTGGGTACCCGTGTATGATGTAGGATATTGTTCAGGTTTGGTGGGTACCCATGTATGATGTAGGATATTGTGTAGGTTTGGTGGGTACCAAGAATGATGTAGGATATTGTTCAGGTTTGGAGGGTACCAGGTATCAGGCAGGATATTGTCCAGGTTTCGTGGGTACCCGTATATGATGTAGGATATTGTCCAGGTTTGGTGGGTACCCGTGTATGATGTAGGATATTGTCCAGGTTTGGTGGGTACCTGTGTATGATGTAGGATATTGTTCAGGTTTGGTGGGTACCTGTGTATGATGTAGGATATTGTTCAGGTTTGGTGGGTACCCGTGTATGATGTAGGATATTGTTCAGGTTTGGTGGGTACCCGTGTATGATGTAGGATATTGTTCAGGTTTGGTGGGTACCCGTGTATGATGTATGATATTGTCCAGGTTTGGTGGGTACCCGTGTATGATGTAGGATATTGTTCAGGTTTGGTGGGTACCCGTGTATGATGTAGGATATTGTTCAGGTTTGGTGGGTACCCGTGTATGATGTAGGATATTGTTCAGGTTTGGTGGGTACCCAGTTGTATGATATTGTTCAGGTTTGGTGGGTACCCGTGTATGATGTAGGTTTGTTCAGGTTTGGTGGGTACCCGTGTATGATATTGTTCAGGTTTGGTGGGTATCCGTGTATGATGTAGGATAGTGTGTAGGTTTGGTGGGTACCCGTGTATGATGCAGGATATTGTCCAGGTTTGGTGGGTACCCAGGTATGATATTGTTCAGGTTTGGTGGGTACCCGTGTATGATATTGTTCAGGTTTGGTGGGTACCCGTGTATGATATTGTCCAGGTTTGGTGGGTACCCGTGTATGATATTGTTCAGGTTTGGTGGGTACCCGTGTATGATATTGTTCAGGTTTGGTGGGTACCCGTGTATGATGTAGGATATTGTCCAGGTTTGGTGGGTACCCGTGTATGATATTGTTCAGGTTTGGTGGGTACCCGTGTATGATAGTGTCCAGGTTTGGTGGGTACCCGTGTATGATATTGTCCAGGTTTGGTGGGTACCCGTGTATGATATTGTTCAGGTTTGGTGGGTACCCGTGTATGATGTAGGATATTGTTCAGGTTTGGTGGGTACCCGTGTATGATGTAGGATATTGTTCAGGTTTGGTGGGTACCCGTGTATGATGTAGGATATTGTTCAGGTTTGGTGGGTACCCGTGTATGATGTAGGATATTGTGTAGGTTTGGTGGGTACCCGTGTATGATGTAGGATATTGTTCAGGTTTGGTGGGTACCCGTGTATGATGTAGGATATTGTTCAGGTTTGGTGGGTACCCGTGTATGATGTAGGATATTGTCCAGGTTTGGTGGGTACCCGTGTATGATGTAGGATATTGTTCAGGTTTGGTGGGTACCCGTGTATGATGTAGGATATTGTGTAGGTTTGGTGGGTACCCGTGTATGATGTAGGATATTGTTCAGGTTTGGTGGGTACCCGTGTATGATGTAGGATATTGTTCAGGTTTGGTGGGTACCCGTGTATGATGTAGGATATTGTGTAGGTTTGGTGGGTACCCGTGTATGATGTAGGATATTGTGTAGGTTTGGTGGGTACCCGTGTATGATGTAGGATATGTGTCACAGAATGACTGTGTGGGTTGTCTAATAAAGGTCACTGGGGTCTGGAGTAGAGAAACTAAACACCGTGGTCACTCAATCTCACTTTACTAAGTGCATAAAAACATATTTATATATATACACGATGAACATCATACTAGTCAAATTTAACTAAACCGGTAACCATACCGTCTAACCCTAATAGTTCTGTCCGGTGGCTATGCGCCGTTCAACTGACGAACCGAGTTGACTTATACAACAGTTATTAATTTAACTGGAACACGACACTGTTATTACACTCAGTGAAGACACTACTTCTCTATAAGTTCCTAAGAACTAGGCACTGTAAAATGACACTCAGTGCTGCTTTAATTACTAGTGGTTTCTAGGAACCCGGCACTGGAAAACTACACTCAGTGCTAATTTAAACCGATTCATAAACGAATAACTCCTGCACCATACTTATACGTCCGGAACTCCCGAGGTTGGTACTGACTGCCCTGTGGCGAAGTCTTGGAAGGAGTCTACGCCCCTTCACATGATGAGCCCGGCCTGGTTAATCTATATCACGTGTAGTAACAGTCACGCCTATGCTGTGCTATTACCCACCGACCGTCTCGACCACCTCTCAGACTACCATCGGTGCCTCAATCCCGTCTGTCTATACCCCGTCACCATCGTCTTACGCCGTGATGCGGCTACAAGTATAAGCTTTGTTGTACAATCATGATACAACTTAAAGCCCTAATCAAGTCTCGGCTAGACAATATATAGCTTTACAAATTAGATATCAATCACGCAATCACCGGTACATTATACAATACTAATACACTAATCGTTAGTATTATTCAAGCGGGCTACCTTTAACCTAGATAACCGTTCACCCCTCTATATGGTTGCTCGATGATCAATGCATCTACCATGCATACATCCCCATCACACAAGTGTTATACATAATACGCTCGAGGTATATAAATGGTTACCCCACGGTAACGGTCACTAGCTACGCTCATGCATATACCGTGCATGAGTTACCATAACACAAATGTTATACATAATACTATACTCAATGTAGGTAAACTGTTATCCACCGGTAACGCTCACTCGCTACGCCTATGCCTCTCCCGTGCATAGATTCTATATTACATATGGTACATACAAGATATTCATATTACCCACGCAGTGTATCCGCTGCACACAATATAGACACTGGTTCGGTCCCGACCCTTTCAAAATATAGCTACAATTCAATGGTCTTAGCGATAGCACGGCTTAGGACTATCCCCATTGCGATACCACCGTCCGCCCCAGACGACATGTAGCTAAAGACTAACTATTAAAGCGATTCCATCATGAACCGAAGCCAAATAAATTGCTTTTAACAGGTTCATAAAACAATTTAACCCGTATAAATATCATCAACGCTTACTCCACAAGACGTTACAGATAATAAAACAAAACAGGACTTACCCAGTCTACCGCGTGCATTGGTCGCTAAACCTCTCCTTCACACAGTGAATTTCCAAATGGCTTGACACCCGCACAGGCCACGCTAGGCTATATATATAGGTGGGCCGATCCCTTTACATACTGTACTACTCAATCTAACGTGAAGTAATCCGTGCAGCGCATGCCCGCTTATGACTACACACCACAACCTGATCTCTACCTAGAGGCCTTTCGATAAATTCTACCTCAGTATACGTTAAACGTTAAACTGTGTATTATCAGCGACGATTTAACTTATCTATTGGTACTCTGTCTTAACACGGGTAAACACAATCCGGCATATCTGATCTACGTGATAAAACCCCACTGAACATCTCTACCTGTTAACTCATAAAATAATATCAATTTACCATTTCTTAAAATTAAACCTCTACGATTTACTGACAGCAGCAAACAACTATATTCATGAAGAGGCCCGTACCGGTGTACTCAAATAATCGTACTGTCATTTTGTTACATACGCCCCTACACAAGATAAAAGTGGAACACTTTTATTAAAAGCACACAAATGACTACTACCTAGTGAATACATGATTACTATATACAGTTTTGGGTTTACCACGGCCGCTATTTACAGACTCCCTTCTGTCACCTACAATCTACTTAAGTAGTCTGCCCCTACATTCTCCTTACCAGGTATTGCTTGAATCCTGAATCTATAGGGTTGCAACTCTAATGCCCATCTCATGACTCTTGAATTGGCCAACTTGGTCTTATTCATGTAAATCAATGGTTGGTGGTCTGTCTCTAAAATGAACTCCTTGCCGAACAAGTACTTGTGAAACTTGGACACACCCCAAACTACGGCTAAACACTCCTTCTCAATTACTGAATAGTTACGTTCCCTATCAAGCAATTTCCTACTGGCATACGCAATCGGCAATTTCTCGCCTGCCATTTCCTGTAACAATATGGCCCCTAAACCAAAATCTGACGCATCCGTCCTCAATACAAAGGGTACCTCCAAATCTGGCAACTTCAAAATAGGCGGACCTATTAACCTATCCTTTAAAGTCCCGAAAGCCCTTTCTTGACTTTCTTACCAAACAATCTTATTGGGCATTATTTTCTTGGTCAAATCAGTAAGAGGGGCTGCCACTGCCGAAAAATTGGGTATGAATTTCCTATTGAACCCTACTACCCCTAGAAATGACCGGACCTCCTTTTTAGTAGTGGGTCTCCTTGCCTCCTGTATTGCCTCAACCTTACTTTGGACTGGGCTCAAAGTGTTGGCCTCCCCAATCAGATGGCTCAAACATTCTATGTTTTGGAACCCTATGGCACATTTAGAAGGCTTCGCCGTCAAACAAGCATCCTGCAGTCTTCCAAACACCTGCCGTAGATCTACCAAATGGGTTTCCCAATCTATTGAGAATATCAATATGTCGTCCACAAAACTATCAGCACATTCCAATCCTTTCAGTACCTTTCTCACCAACCTACAAAACGTACTAGACGCCGTAACTAAGCCAAAAGGCATTTTCTTAAAACGGAATAGCCCTTGCGAGGTTTGAAAGGACGTCAAATCCTTAGCACTGTCTTTCATTGGCACCTGCCAATAACCCTTAGACAAATCGATTTTAGAAAAGTACTTGTACTTGGCTAACTTAGAAAATATCTCGTCTATGGTTGGCATTGGCTCGGCATCAAATACCGTTACTTTATTTAACTGCCTAAAGTCTATGCAAAATCTAACACTCTCATCCTTCTTCCTAATCATGACAATGGGAGATGAACAAGGGGCGTTAGAGGGTTCAATCACTCCCATCTCCAACATCTTCTGTACTTCCTCCTTAACAGTCTCCCTAGCATGAAATGGTACTGGGTAACCTTTAACCCGTATTGGCTCACTCGTATTTAATTGAGTATCATGTTCAATCAAATGGGTACTACCTGGCTTATCAGTCAACGTTCCTGAAAATTCTTTCAAAATCTCTTGTACACTGTCTCTCTGACTATCTGACAATGATTCACAGATATCCACATCTTTGAATGACTCCTTTCCTAAACCTATAGGACACTCTAAAGGAACTTCTACCACTACCTCACTCCTTTCTGGTACCTCATCTTCTACTAAACTGGTTGCACAGACTACTGCCAACGCTCCTACCTCACTGTCCTGTTCTACAACCCTGTCAAAATACTGCTGCAACATGTTTGCATGGAAGGTTTTGACCTTACCCTTAATATCAACGTAATAATCTACGTCACCTTTCACCTCCGTCACTACAAATGGTCCCTTCCACTGTAACAACAACTTGTTGTTATCGACCGGCAACAAGACTAACACCTTACTTCCTACTTCGAATTTACGTATTCTAGCCTTTCTGTTATAGTACTTCTTCTGTCTAAGATGAGCCTTACTCAGCTCTTCCTGGGCTAACTTACAAGTATTCTCCAATCTCTCTCTCAATTCCATCACATACTGATACGTACTCTTAACTTCTTCATCTCTCACTTCACCAGACCATAATTCTTTCAAAATACACAACGGACCTCTAATACCTCTGCCGTACAACAACTCAAAGGGAGAAAACCCCATACTCTCTTGTGGTACTTCCCTGTACGCAAACAGTACGGCATTTATGTACTTATCCCAGTCCTTCGGTCTTTCACTACACATTCTTTTAAGCATGCGCTTTAACGTACCGTTAAAGTTCTCTACTAAACCATTACATATCGGGTGGTATAAACTAGTAGTAATCTGCTTTAATGACAATAACCTGCTAACTTCACCCATCAATGCCGAGGTAAATTGAACCCCACAATCCGTTAACATTTCCTCTGGGACTCCTACTCTACTGAACATATCAACCAACGCTTCTGCTACCCTCTCTGTCTCTATACTAGGTAATGCCACTGCCTCAGGATATCTAGTAGCATAATCTACCATGACTAACATATACCTGTTATTCCTATCGGTCATTGGCTCTATCGGTCCCACTATATCTACGGCCACTCTCTTAAATGGGGTTTCTATTAAAGGCATATCACCTAGTGGTATTCTGGTAACCTTGCCCTTAGATATGGTTCGTTGGCAAATGTCACACGAGTGACAAAATCTAGACACGTGTGCGATTACCCCGGGCCAATAAAACTCAGCTACTACCCTATCTGTGGTTTTCTTAATACCCATATGTCCTGCCATCAATGCCTCATGCGCTACTCTCAACACCGAGTCTCTACACTGAACCGGCACTACTAACTGGTACACTTTCTTCCCATCTTTACCTTCAAACTCTCTATACAATAGCTTGTTTTTATATGCAAACCCTACTCTACCTCCCCCTTTACACTTTCTCGTCTCTCTACTCTCGGCTCTCTCCTTCGCGTTTCCTAACGTCTTATCCTGCTCCTGTAACACTAAGAACCGGTCTCTTGAGATATCAACTATCTTTTCTGGTACTATGAGTCTCTTGTACGGCTTTGCCGACGCCTTCCTCTGACCTCTAGTTTCTACTGCCTGAACTTCAATCTCAGACATCTTTGCCCCAGTTACGTTTCCTATTACTAAATCATACAACGGCGTTTCCATGCACAATGCTTCCGTTGTGCCTCTAAAGTACGGACAGTCTACCTCTATGTTTACTACTGGGAACAAATGCTGTGTCCCGTCTATGTATCTACAATATCGCTCTTCTCCCGTATACTGGGAATCTGCCACCAACTGTTTCTTGACCACCACACATGTGGCCCCTGTATCTCTCATCACAATATCTGACTTACCGTTTACCATACCGATGGCTGTCGGACATATTTTCTCCATACAAGTCCCCAACCTTTCTAACACTACTTCCTCTTGTAAACTACAAGCACTATCTGCTCGTTTAAGCTCTCCTCTACCTCTTCCTCTATAATTACCTCTATTTCCTCGATACCTACTCACCCCTCTATAACTACCTCTATAGTTTCCTCTACTCTGGCACTCTCTATTACGATTACTATAATCATGGAACGTCGTTGTGACGCATGCTGCCTGTCCCTCATTAGAACGTCTATTTCCCCAATCGTCTATAGCTGCCACCTTGTGAAAGCTACTACCCCTATCTCTCCTTCTACAATCTACGGTTTTATGGTTGCCATTACAATGCAAACACCTCAAGTACGATTGACTACCACCGTAATTACTTCTTGAATTACCATGACTCCTATGATCAACCAAGCTACTCCTATCCATATCTCGACTATCTTTGACTACCTGGGAACAACCCCCTCTAGCTTCTGCGAACAAATCTGCCTGAACTGACATTTCCTCTGCATCCTTAATCATCCTTTCGCGTAAGAACACAAACAACTCTCTATTACAGATGTTCAATAACTGATCCCGCAACAAATAATCTACTACGCCCTCATAACTCTGATCTACCTTCCCTAACTGGAACCATCTCTCTAGATAATTCTTAGATCTCCTTAGAAACTGAACAAAGGTTTTACCTTTCTCTGGCTTACTAGTCTTAAATCTCTTTCTAAAGCCCTCCTCAGTCAGTTCGAATCTCTTAAGCAGTGCTGCTTTTAATGAGTTATAATCACTAGCGCCTTCGCTCGGCAACATACAGTACACATCTAGTGCCTTGCCCTTTAATAATGCGCTAAGATACAACGTCCATAATTCACTCGGCCAAGTTTGCGCTTCTGCATAACGTTCGAACCTTGACAAGTAACTGTCCATGTTATCCTTGTCCTCATCAAAATATGGTAGCTTCGGACCCCTAATCCTACTATCCCTAGGTTCTCTATTGCCCGTGTGCTCATGATCTCTAGCCTGCTCTACCTCAGCTAGTTCTACGTTATTTTTACGCTGCATTTCTAACAATTCTACTTTCTGTTTATGTCGCCTCTCTTCCATATCCATCTCCATCTCTTTATCTACTCTCCGAGCTTC
Source organism: Archivesica marissinica (assembly GCA_014843695.1). NCBI lineage: Eukaryota > Metazoa > Mollusca > Bivalvia > Venerida > Vesicomyidae > Archivesica > Archivesica marissinica. Next base: position 21,246,917 of record CM026393.1, read on the forward strand.
TCTCTCCTCCTTTATCAACTCTCGCTCTTTATCTAATCTCTGAGCTTCTCTCTCATCCTTCCTCAACTCTCGCTCTTTATCCTGCTCTTCCTTAATGAATTTACGCAAACCCTCGTCGACGTAACCCAGTTCCTTGCCTAACTCCGACAACTCCTTCAACGTACTAGCCATGATATCTGCTATAACGTTCTTTAATACCTCAACAAAATATTCTGCACTTCACAATATCAATAAAATTAAACAAATAAACTGCAACTCAATACCCTGTTTGCATACAACAATTTACACGTATGCGGAACCACCTTACATACTTATTACACCATGGGAACCATGCCTATGACCTACTATATATGTGTCTATACACACCACTATACCTTGGCGATAAACAAATGTACCCCGTCAACACCAAGTTAACCCTGACTACGTATTGCGTACTTCAAATACCCATTAAACCTAATCCCAGTGACAAGGGAGCTAATGCACTCTCAGCGCCCGTGCGTTACTACGGTACACAACTGTGTCGTGCCGCCGTGGCGTCATCCTCGAGTTCAACTACTCTACATGTGACTCACCCCCAACTACTCTTGGCTCTACCTTGATGGACCCAGCGAAGCCTGCACGCCTGCCAACCACCGGGACACTCCCTGCGTGCTGGAATGATAGAGAATTAGACAGTACAGCATTAAGGATAGTCTATGCATACAAGGTTAACACAAGGTACTTAAGTCTTATAATTCCCGTCTGACTAGGTGTAGGAACCCTACAACCGCCCTATCGTGGCCCTTAAATAAACAACCCCACTTCTGACACCATTGTCTTACGCAGTGATGCGGCCAGTCTACCGCGTGCATTGGTCGCTAAACCTCTCCTTCACACAGTGAATTTCCAAATGGCTTGACACCCGTACAGGCCACGCTAGGCTATATATATAGGTGGGCCGATCCCTTTACATACTGTACTACTCAATCTAACGTGAAGTAATCCGTGCAGCGCATGCCCGCTTATGACTACACACCACAACCTGATCTCTACCTAGAGGCCTTTCGATAAATTCTACCTCAGTATACGTTAAACGTTAAACTGTGTGTTATTAGCGACGATTTAACTTATCTATTGGTACTCTGTCTTAACACGGGTAAACACAATCCGGCATATCTGATCTACGTGATAAAACCCCACTGAACATCTCTACCTGTTAACTCATAAAATAATATCAATTTACCATTTCTTAAAATTAAACCTCTACGATTTACTGACAGCAGCAAACAACTATATTCATGAAGAGGCCCGTACCGGTGTACTCAAATAATCGTACTGTCATTTTGTTACAATATTGTTCAGGTTTGGTGGGTACCCGTGTATGATGTAGGATATTGTCCAGGTTTGGTGGGTACCCGTGTATGATGTAGGATATTGTTCAGGTTTGGTGGGTACCCGTGTATGCTGTAGGACATTGTTCAGGTTTGGTGGGTACCCGTGTATGATGTATAATATTGTTCAGGTTTGGTGGGTACCTGTGTATGATGTAGGATATTGTTCAGGTTTGGTGGGTACCCATGTATGATGTAGGATATTGTGTAGGTTTAGTGGGTACCTGTGTATGATGTAGGATATTGTTCAGGTTTGGTGGGTACCCGTGTATGATGTAGGATATTGTTCAGGTTTGGTGGGTACCCGTGTATGATGTAGGATATTGTTCAGGTTGTGGGTACCCGTGTATGATATTGTTAGGTTTGGTGGGTACCCGTGTATGATATTGTTCAGGTTTGGTGGGTACCCGTGTATGATGTATGATATTGTGTAGGTTTGGTGGGTACCCGTGTATGATATTGTTCAGGTTTGGTGGGTACCCATGTATGATGTAGGATATTGTGTAGGTTTGGTGGGTACCCGTGTATGATGTAGGATATTGTGTAGGTTTGGTGGGTACCCATGTATGATATTGTTCAGGTTTGGTGGGTACCCGTGTATGATGTAGGATATTGTTTAGGTTTGGTGGGTACCCATGTATGATGTAGGATATTGTTCAGGTTTGGTGGGTACCCGTGTATGATGTAGGATATTGTGTAGGTTTGGTGGGTACCCATGTATGATGTAGGATATTGTGTAGGTTTGGTGGGTACCCATGTATGATGTAGGATATTGTTCAGGTTTGGTGGGTACCCGTGTATGATGTAGGATATTGTTCAGGTTTGGTGGGTACCCGTGTATGATGTAGGATATTGTTCAGGTTTGGTGGGTACCCGTGTATGATGTAGGATATTGTTCAGGTTTGGTGGGTACCCGTGTATGATGTAGGATATTGTTCAGGTTTGGTGGGTACCCGTGTATGATGTAGGATATTGTGTAGGTTTGGTGGGTACCCGTGTATGATGTAGGATATTGTTCAGGTTTGGTGGGTACCCGTGTATGATGTAGGATATTGTTCAGGTTTGGTGGGTACCCATGTATGATGTAGGATATTGTTCAGGTTTGGTGGGTACCCGTGTATGATGTAGGATATTGTTCAGGTTTGGTGGGTACCCGTGTATGATGTAGGATATTGTCCAGGTTTGGTGGGTACCCGTGTATGAAGTAGAATATTGTTCAGGTTTGGTGGGTACCCATGTATGAAGTAGAATATTACTCAGCGTGTGCGAGTACTTGGTATCCTGTGCGGAGTCAGGTACTGCTCAGCTGGGTCAAATACCTGGGTATCGAGTGGGGAGTCAGGTACTGCTCAGCCTGGTCAAATACCTGGGTATCGAGTTGGGAGTCAGGTACTGCTCAGCTTGTTCGAATACCTGGGTATCGAGTGGGGAGTCAGGTACTTCTCAGCTTGGTCGAATACCTGGGTATCGAGTGGGGAGTCAGGTACTGCTCACTGGGTCGAATACCTGGGTATCGAGTGGGGAGTCAGGTACTGCTCAGCTTGGTCGAATACCCGGGTATCGATTGGGGAATCAGGTACTGCTCAGCTGGGTCGAATACCTGGGTATCGAGTGGGGAGTCAGGTACTGCTCAGCTTGGTCGAATACCCGGGTATCGATTGGGGAATCAGGTACTGCTCAGCTGGGTCGAATACCCGGGTATCGAGTGGGAAGTCAGGTACTGCTCAGCTGCGTCGAATACCTGGGTATCGAGTGGGGAGTCAGGTACTGCTCAGCTTGGTCGAATACCCGGGTATCGATTGGGGAATCAGGTACTGCTCAGCTGGTTCGAATACCTGGGTATCAAGTGGGGAGTTGGTTACTATTCTGTTGGCACGAGTACCGGAATACCGAGTTTTGCTGGGTCTAGGAATGATCGATATACAATGCTTTTTTAAAGTTGTTCAAATGGGGATTTGCAACTTACCGTGTTGTGCCAGAGCTAGTTAACTAGATGCTCTCCAGATTTGCAACTTACTGTGTTGTGCCGGAGTGTGTAACTGGATGCTCTCCAGATTTGCAACTTACCGTGTTGTGCCGGAGTGTGTAACTAGATGCTCTCCAGATTTACAACTTACCGTGTTGTTGTGCCGGAATGTGTAACTGGATGCTCTCCAGATTTACAACTTACCGTGTTGAGCCGGAGTGTGTAACTGGATGCTCTCCAGATTTGCAACTTACCCTGTTGTGCCGGAATGTGTAACTGGATGCTCTCCAGATTTGCAACTTACCGTGTTGTTGTGCCGGAATGTGTAACTGGATGCTCTCCAGATTTGCAACTTACCGTGTTGTGCCGGAGTGTGTAACTAGATGCTCTCCAGATTTGCAACTTACCGTGTTGTGCCGGAGCTGGTAACTAGATGCTCTCCAGATTTGCAACTTACCGTGTTGTGCCGGAGTGTGTAACTAGATGCTCTCCAGATTTGCAACTTACCGTGTTGTGCCGGAGCTAGTAACTAGATGCTCTCCAGATTTGCAACTTACCGTGTTGTGCCGGAATGTGTAACTGGATGCTCTCCAGATTTGCAACTTACCGTGTTGTACCGGAATGTGTAACTGGATGCTCTCCAGATTTGCAACTTACCATGTTGTGCCGGAGTGTGTCACTGGATGCTCTCCAGATTTGCAACTTACCGTGTTGTTGTGCCAGAGTGTGTAACTAGATGCTCTCCAGATTTGCAACTTACCGTGTTGTTGTGCCGTAGGATGTAACTAGATGCTCCTTGGAACAACGAACCTGTAGGACACACCTTTTCTTGCAAGAAACGTGCCCAACACTGTGAATGGGCAGGCCCATAACATGCATATCATTAGTGAGGAAATTCATACGAAAATAGACACACACAGTACATATACATTCATCAAAGGAAATACAATAGCGATGTAAATATTTCTATGTTAATTGCTAACACATGTTAAGATTCAGGAACGGGTGGACAGAATTCATACAATCTACATCCGTAATGTCGAATTCCGTCGGACCAAGCAAAATACTTCGACATAACTGAAGTTTGACTTTGAAATTCGATATAAACAGATCCAGTTATATGTAAAATGATAGTGCCTGAAACTGGACTTTGATCCGACTTCGAAATAACCGGAGAATTCGACATAACCGACTTTGACATAACGGACGTAGACTGTATACTAGTTGCCCATTAGTGTGTACCTGTAGTGAACACATTGTAATTACTGCCACGGTGAACACCTTCAACTATCGATTGTTTGCACAGATACGGCGGCACATCTTTGATTATGTAAATTTGGAGAATATTGCACATTTACACAAAATTGGCATAACCGAGTCTATTATATGCAAAACGATAGTATTTGAAACGGGAAATTGGCATAACCGAGTCTATTATATGCAATACGATAGTATTTGAAACGGGAAATTGGCATAACCGAGTCTATTATATGCAATACGATAGTATTTGAAACGGGAAATTGGCATAACCGAGTCTATTATATGCAAAATGATAGTATTTGAATTAGACTGTATATTAATTTTATTGTCAGTATTACCTTTGTGGCTTACTAGTATTTTCACAGATGCGATATGGAGATAGCCGAGGGAGCAAGGATGGGAAAGGGGATAATATAACGAAATTGTAACAAGAATAAAAACTCTAGTCTAATCTGAATTGTAGGCATTTGAAAGTGAACTTAAGAGATGGAGCACATGGAAGCGTGGCAACAGACAGTCGAGAAAGATTAACTTGTATCAGAACTTAAAGACTGACAGAAGTCAAGGTCATGGTAAGGAAGCAGATTATCAATGTGTTACTCGTGTTTCTGATAGTTTGTTGTGAGACGCGCAGCAAACTTCATATTACAAGAATTGTATGATAATTTGTTGCTAGGCTTGCAGCAGATTGTTGTCGTGTTACAAGTATTGTATGTTTGTGGCGAGGTTTGCAGCAGATTGTTGTCATGTTACAAGTATTGTATGTTTGTGGCAAGGCTTGCAGCAGATTGTTGTCGTGTTACAAGTAGTGTATGTTTGTGGTGAGGCATGCAGCAGATTGTTGTCATGTTACAAGTATTGTATGTTTGTGGCGAGGCTTGCAGCAGATTGTTGTCATGTTACAAGTATTGTATGTTTGTGGCAAGGCTTGCAGCAGATTGTTGTCATGTTACAAGTATTGTATGTTTGTGGTGAGGCTTGCAGCAGATTGTTGTCATGTTACAAGTATTGTATGTTTGTGGTGAGGCTTGCAGTAGATTGTTGTCATGTTACAAGTATTGTATGTTTTTGTTGAGGTTTGCAGCAGATTGTTGTCATGTTACAAGTATTGTATGTTTGTGGCAAGGCTTGCAGCAGATTGTTGTCATGTTACAAGTATTGTATGTTTGTGGTGAGGCTTGCAGCAGATTGTTGTCATGTTACAAGTATTGTATGTTTGTGGCTAGGCTTACAGCAGATTGTTGTCATGTTACAAGTATTGTATGTTTGTGGTGAGGCTTGCAGCAGATTGTTGTCATGTTACAAGTATTGTATGTTTGTGGCGAGGCTTGCAGCAGAGTGTTGTCATGTTACAAGTATTGTATGTTTGTGGTGAGGCTTGCAGCAGATTGTTGTCATGTTACAAGTATTGTATGTTTGTGGCTAGGCTTACAGCAGATTGTTGTCATGTTACAAGTATTGTATGTTTGTGGTGAGGCTTGCAGCAGATTGTTGTCATGTTACAAGTATTGTATGTTTGTGGCGAGGCTTGCAGCAGAGTGTTGTCATGTTACAAGTATTGTATGTTTGTGGTGAGGCTTGCAGCAGATTGTTGTCATGTTACAAGTATTGTATGTTTGTGGCTAGGCTTACAGCAGATTGTTGTCATGTTACAAGTATTGTATGTTTGTGGCGAGGCTTGCAGCAGATTGTTGTCATGTTACAAGTATTGTATGTTTGTGTCGACATAATAAGTTCCTGGTTAGTATGACTGTTCGCACTGTAAGATGTGTTGTTACCATGACCATAATCAATATAGAAAACACTAACATTTGGCCATAACTTCTCAATATTTTGGTTTAGCTGATGATCGAAAACATTCTACTGGCTACTAGCTCTCCACATTGCGTTATCACTTGGCCCTCAGCATGTCAGTCTTGAATCCCTCAAAGGGCATCAAATTCTTTTCAAGTGAGAAATGTCCAGCTGGCTGGCGGAAGGTAGGTGGTTCTACCCGGGTGCCCGTCCGTGCCTGGCATACTGCTCGGAGGGACACTCGGTGTCTTCCTCCACCAATAATTGCTGGAGAGTCGCCATATGACCTAAGCTGTTTATGCGACTTTATACACAAATAAGCAATCAATTATAATTAATTATAAATTTTCATATTGACCCTTATACTTTTCATGGGAAATAGTCCCTACAGATTTTGCTGATGAAATGACAGATATAACTGATATGTGTATGAACTTCTGACTTTCAAGGTCATACACTAGTCAGTTGAGCATTTGCACTGATTGTGAAACTCCTATTTTAAGTTTGCAACAGTCTATGCCAAGTCAAGAGAAAATGCATCCTGTGGGGGGGGGGAAATACCAAGCAGAAGACGGGTACATGAGCAATATGTGATTTGCACTTTGAAATGTGTTTATAGAACACTGGAATAGCAACAACGACTCTTTGTTGATAACATTTGAAGCATGGATTATTAAAGAAAATGAGGCCCAATTTTTGTTTGCTTGAATGTACTAAGAAGCATTTGATAAGAAATCTTGTATAATGTCGTTTATAAATTTTCCCTTTTTCAACATTTGAATCAAGCAAAATTTTGAAATTCTGCCCACAAATGAACTGTATACGTATAGACAGACATGAATACATTTGAAAAAATCTATTTACCGGTATATATTATTGGTGGATAATTATTTACAAAATCACCAACACCTTTGTAAATAGAAATTTAAAAAAGTTCGCAATACGATTGACGTATGAATTATTGGCTTATTTTTCCATTTGAAGTTCTAAGAAAATGCAATCGTATAGGCTTTCACCTTCATGTGCTGATAACATGTCAAATGTCTGTAATATGCATTTGAACACAGTATCATCTCTTCTGCTTGGTAGTTGCTGATTCTGATGGCTCCGACTCTGACACAACGTTTAACCCCTATCAAGACTCTGATTCTGTGGTACAGAGGGTCATCAAAAAGGAGAAAGCAAAAGGAGCCGATTATATTTCAATCTATAAAGGTCTGCAACGTGTTCTTGATCCCATGTACTGGCTTGAAGATGGTGCAATGGATCGAGCGAGTAGACTAATTAAAAATGTTAACTCGGATATAAATGGCTTGGAAGATGTCTGCGTAATTTCAGTCGGACATGGTACTAAATGTATAGGAGAGATTTTATACAGTTTGTGCATGCTCATGGCAACCACTGGGTGATGGCTACCACCGTTGGTTGCCGTCCTGGCGTGATAAGAGTGTACGACAGTATGTATCGCCAGTTTGATAAATCATGCTTACGACTTATACACAGTGTGGCACCAATAGATGAATCAACACCTGTTCTTATAGAATTAGCCAAGTTTCAAAGACAAAAAACAAAAGCTGACTGTGGACTCTTTGCAATAGCAGCTGCATTTTCTCTTGTTAGTGGGAAAGATCCTTCGACGGATCGTTACGATTACGAACAAATGCGGCTACATCTGCATACTTGCTTAGAGCAAAATGTTCTCTTGCAATTTCCTGTGTTTAATGGAACAATATCATCGCAACAACGGAAGATATACAGTGTCGTAGTCTGTTGTAGTTGTAAAGATCTGCTGAATCTCTCGGCGGCGGATAAGACATCATTACAGTGCAAGAAATGTGGCAAGTTCTGCCATGTAGCAAATAACTATATGCTGGATCCCTGCTCCACAAATGTTAATGATACATAGCGTATCAAAACAGCATATGTGTATATATATATATGTATAACCGACTTTGACATAACGGTTGCAGACTGTATATTGAACATACCATTTACGTTTTTGCTTCAAAGTTATCAAAACATATTTTGTCAGTTAATATCTCAGATGTTGCTAAACACATTTTGCATAGTATACAATGAAATTCTCTTTCATTAAAACAAATCAGTTCGAAATTTTGCATGTGTAATTTATGCAAATTAACGTTGTCTGACGGATCTGTCATTCAAGACTTAGTGGTATTTCAGAATATTAGTTTGAACAGTTTGATATCTAGCAGTTATCTTATCTTACGTGTTTTTATCATTTATTTCTTGTGTTGCTGCTCATTTGTTTTGTGCCACATAAATGAGTGAATGGGTTGGGAGAGATTTGTTTTGTGCCATAAATGAGTGAATGGGTTGGGAGAGATTTGTTTTGTGCACCATAAATGAGTGAATGGGTTGGGAGAGATTTGTTTTGTGCACCATAAATGAGTGAATGGGTTGGGAGAGATTTGTTTTGTGCACCATAAATGAGTGAATGGGTTGGGAGAGATTTGTTTTGTGCACCATAAATGAGTGAATGGGTTGGGAGAGATTTGTTTTGTGCACCATAAATGAGTGAATGGTTTGTGCACATAAATGAGTGAATGGGTTGGGAGAGATTTGTTTTGTGCCACATAAATGAGTGAATGGGTTGGGAGAGATTTGTTTTGTGCACCATAAATGAGTGAATGGGTTGGGAGAGATTTGTTTTGTGCACCATAAATGAGTGAATGGTTTGGGAGAGATTTGTTTTGTGCACCATAAATGAGTGAATGGGTTGGGAGAGATTTGTTTTGTGCACCATAAATGAGTGAATGGGTTGGGAGAGATTTGTTTTGTGCACCATAAATGAGTGAATGGGTTGGGAGAGATTTGTTTTGTGCACCATAAATGAGTGAATGGGTTGGGAGAGATTTGTTTTGTGCAACATAAATGAGTGAATGGGTTGGGAGAGATTTGTTTTGTGCACCATAAATGAGTGAATGGGTTGGGAGAGATTTGTTTTGTGCACCATAAATGAGTGAATGGGTTGGGAGAGATTTGTTTTGTGCACCATAAATGAGTGAATGGGTTGGGAGAGATTTGTTTTGTGCACCATAAATGAGTGAATGGTTGTGCCACATAAATGAGTGAATGGGTTGGGAGAGATTTGTTTTGTGCCACATAAATGAGTGAATGGGTTGGGAGAGATTTGTTTGTGCAACATAAATGAGTGAATGGGTTGGGAGAGATTTGTTTTGTGCACCATAAATGAGTGAATGGGTTGGGAGAGATTTGTTTTGTGCACCATAAATGAGTGAATGGGTTGGGAGAGATTTGTTTTGTGCCACATAAATGAGTGAATGGGTTGGGAGAGATTTGTTTTGTGCACCATAAATGAGTGAATGGGTTGGGAGAGATTTGTTTTGTGCTACATAAATGAGTGAATGGGTTGGGAGAGATTTGTTTTGTGCACCATAAATGAGTGAATGGTTTGGGAGAGATTTGTTTTGTGCACCATAAATGAGTGAATGGGTGGGAGTGATTTGTGCACCATAAATGAGTGAATGGTTTGGGAGAGATTTGTTTTGTGCACCATAAATGAGTGAATGGGTTGGGAGAGATTTGTTTTGTGCCACATAAATGAGTGAATGGGTTGGGAGAGATTTGTTTTGTGCACCATAAATGAGTGAATGGTTTGGGAGAGATTTGTTTTGTGCTACATAAATGAGTGAATGGGTTGGGAGTGATTTGTTTTGTGCACCATAAATGAGTGAATGGTTTGGGAGAATTTTTTTGTGCACCATATGGTGAATGGGTGGGAGTGTTTGTGCACCATAAATGAGTGAATGGTTTGGGGAGATTTGTTTTGTGCACCATAAATGAGTGAATGGGTTGGGAGAGATTTGTTTTGTGCCACATAAATGAGTGAATGGGTTGGGAGAGATTTGTTTTGTGCACCATAAATGAGTGAATGGTTTGTGCCACATAATGAGTGAATGGGTTGGGAGAGATTTGTTTTGTGCCACATAAATGAGTGAATGGGATGGGAGAGATTTGTTTTGTGCACCATAAATGAGTGAATGGGTTGGGAGAGATTTGTTTTGTGCAACATAAATGAGTGAATGGGATGGGAGAGATTTGTTTTGTGCCACATAAATGAGTGAATGGGTTGGGAGAGATTTGTTTTGTGCACCATAAATGAGTGAATGGGTTGGGAGAGATTTGTTTTGTGCACCATAAATGAGTGAATGGTTTGTGCCACATAAATGAGTGAATGGGTTGGGAGAGATTTGTTTTGTGCAACATAAATGAGTGAATGGGTTGGGAGAGATTTGTTTTGTGCCACATAAATGAGTGAATGGGATGGGAGAGATTTGTTTTGTGCAACATAAATGAGTGAATGGGTTGGGAGAGATTTGTTTTGTGCACCATAAATGAGTGAATGGGTTGGGAGAGATTTGTTTTGTGCACCATAAATGAGTGAATGGTTTGTGCCACATAAATGAGTGAATGGGTTGGGAGAGATTTGTTTTGTGCCACATAAATGAGTGAATGGGTTGGGAGAGATTTGTTTTGTGCACCATAAATGAGTGAATGGGTTGGGAGAGATTTGTTTTGTGCACCATAAATGAGTGAATGGGTTGGGAGAGATTTGTTTTGTGCACCATAAATGAGTGAATGGTTTGGGAGAGATTTGTTTTGTGCACCATAAATGAGTGAATGGGTGGGAGAGATTTGTTTTGTGCACCTAAATGGGTGATGGGTGGGAGATTTTTTTTGTGCCCATAAATGAGTGAATGGTTGGGAGAGATTTGTTTTGTGCACCATAAATGAGTGAATGGTGGGAGAGATTGTTTTGGGCACATAATGGTGAATGGGTTGGGAGAGATTTGTTTTGTGCACCATAAATGAGTGAATGGGTTGGGAGAGATTTGTTTTGTGCACCATAAATGAGTGAATGGGTTGGGAGAGATTTGTTTTGTGCCACATAAATGAGTGAATGGGTTGGGAGAGATTTGTTTTGTGCACCATAAATGAGTGAATGGTTTGTGCCACATAAATGAGTGAATGGGTTGGGAGAGATTTGTTTTGTGCCACATAAATGAGTGAATGGGATGGGAGAGATTTGTTTTGTGCACCATAAATGAGTGAATGGGTTGGGAGAGATTTGTTTTGTGCAACATAAATGAGTGAATGGGTTGGGAGAGATTTGTTTTGTGCACCATAAATGAGTGAATGGGTTGGGAGAGATTTGTTTTGTGCACCATAAATGAGTGAATGGTTTGTGTCATAATGAGTGAATGGGTTGGGAGAGATTTGTTTTGTCCACCATAAATGAGTGAATGGGTTGGGAGAGATTTGTTTTGTGCACCATAAATGAGTGAATGGGTTGGGAGAGATTTGTTTTGTGCACCATAAATGAGTGAATGGTTTGGCACATAAATGAGTGAATGGGTTGGGAGAGATTTGTTTTGTGCACCATAAATGAGTGAATGGGTTGGGAGAGATTTGTTTTGTGCACCATAAATGAGTGAATGGGTTGGGAGAGATTTGTTTTGTACACCATAAATGAGTGAATGGGTTGGGAGAGATTTGTTTTGTGCCACATAAATGAGTGAATGGGTTGGGAGAGATTTGTTTTGTGCACCATAAATGAGTGAATGGGTTGGGAGAGATTTGTTTTGTGCACCATAAATGAGTGAATGGGTTGGGAGAGATTTGTTTTGTCCACCATAAATGAGTGAATGGTTTGGGAGAGATTTGTTTTGTGCACCATAAATGAGTGAATGGGTTGGGAGAGATTTGTTTTGTGCACCATAAATGGGTGAATAGGTTGGGAGAGATTTGTTTTGTGCACCATAAATGAGTGAATGGGTTGGGAGAGATTTGTTTTGTGCCAAATAAATGAGTGAATGGGTTGGGAGAGATTTGTTTTGTGCACCATAAATGAGTGAATGGGTTGGGAGAGATTTGTTTTGTGCACCATAAATGAGTGAATGGTTTGTGCCACATAAATGAGTGAATGGGTTGGGAGAGATTTGTTTTGTCCACCATAAATGAGAGAATGGTTTGGGAGAGATTTGTTTTGTGCACCATAAA
>CM026393.1:21260351-21295504 GCA_014843695.1 Archivesica marissinica
TATGTATCCTCAGATAACAGTTAACTCTTTTCTCCATTTTGTGCATTGAAATGTTTTGTTCATCACTTGATTTTATTGATATGGTCACATGATTCCGCCTGATGCTAACTTGTACTTTACCGGTTAACTACAGGCCCCTATCATTAATAAGATGCATGTGCAAAGTAATGGAAAGAGTCGTTTTTAAATATATATATATATAACCATCTTTTTTCCAATGATCTAATCTATAAGAACCAATCAGGATTTTCTCCTGTCCACCAACATATCAACTTATATATATATATAATCAAATATGTAAATGTTTCGATGAGAGAAAAGCAACGTGTATGGTATTTTGCGATATATCTAAAGCCTTTGACCAAGTTTGGCACAAAGGTCTTTTATTCAAATTAAAACAAAACAGAGTTTCAGGAAATTTGTTAAAATGAAACGCAGACTATCTCATCTTCACAATCGCGAACAAAGAGTATATATAGACCAATCCATCTCTTCCAAAACAATTACTACCGGAGTACCCCAATGCACGGTTCTCGGGCCACTTTTATTTCTTGTTTATGTTAATGACATAGCCGAATCTCTCATAAGTACTACTAGGTTTGCTGTATCTACATCAGATTGTGCTGTTATGGAAACTGTTTTAAATTCTGATTTAGAATTAATATCTAATTGGGCCAAACAGTGGCTAGTTAAATTTAATACAGCAAAAACCGAAGTTATGTTCTTCTCACTCAGAAATATTACTCGTCCTTCACTCAGTTTCCAAAACGTTCCGCTATATTTTGTTAATGATCATAAACATTCATACATCAAGTTAAACAATGATTGGTCATGGCATACACACATCAACAACATTAATGCTTCTGCTTCCAAAGTTCTTGGTTCGACGAGAATGCTTAAATACAAACTTAAACGTTCTACTCTCAATACTATTTACATTGTAAAAACAGTGTCGCGTCTTGTCAAAAGAATGTTATCTGTGTGTTTTACGTTTATTTATCGTCGCTACCGGTTGCCCATATGAGCGACGCCTCCTGAAGAGATTAGTCATTTTAGATTTTTGGAGGATAGTGCAATGATACAGACAGAAATCCATTCCAGAGTCTCCTTTGTTTCTTTTACGTCCACGGTATAATGCACCGACACGAGACCTCGGTTTAAAGTTCCATCCGAAAGACTTAATTTTAATAGGGTTAGACGGGGATCGAACCAGCTATCCCTGGATTACAAGTCGAGCGTGGACTACATATCCGTCTAGGGCTTCATATTACGGAACATACATTTTAAACAAATACTTACTAACAAAATTGTATGTATCCCATTATGTTCACATTGTTTACACCACGGGGATTCGGCACGTTTGGGAGTACTAGTATATATATTTAAGTACAGGGATTCTACTCTGTGGGATGTCAGATTTCGCATCGATCAGTAAAATGGCCCTATCTGAAACAATTTTGTACAAATCTGTCCAAATATAACGCCTATCCCGAGTCTTTATATTGCTCGTTTCAACGCGAACTGCGCCGCCTGAGAAATTTTCAAAACAAATAGAAACATTCTCCGAAATCTCTTTTTGACGTACATTTTTGCCAAATAAACCTACACGTTAGTGGAAACACATTTTATTGATAATGTTATTCACTGTTAAAACTCTCCCGTCGAAGATTTTTTTTGTTGCTGACAGAACCCGTGTCCTAGTATGGAAATGTGACCTGCTATGGCCAATGTCTGTGGCAATTGTTTGCAAAGTATACATGCACGCAGCTTAAAGTTGTGTTTTATTTGAAGAACAATATAAAGACTCGGGATAGGCGTTATATTTGGACAGATGTGTACACAATTGTTTCAGATAGGGCCATTTTACTGATCGATGCGAAATCTGACATCCCACAGAGTAGAATCCCTGTACTTAAATATATATACTAGTACCTCCAAACGTGCCGAATCCCTGTGGTTTACACCACGTGATTGAAATTGCGGGAAACATGAAACCAGCCTTTAATTATCCTATAAGTATCCCAGAAATGAAATAGGAACCAATTCACCAGGTTATCAAATTGGCGCCAATCCATGGAACAAACCTTGCTATGCATATGTATCCGCGAATCATTTGGGAACCAATTATTGTTTTGTTGAATATCAACTGTGTAAATATATTTCTGGATTACATCTCAAGCCTGTATTTCTATGCGCACACAAATGAAAGCTTGGAACTAGTTCCCTGATAAAGGACTGTCAGTCGGACTCTTTTAATAACTACCATACATAGCAGTAATTCTTATCAAATAAATTCCCAATCGTCCAACAGTCTTTCATATGGGACTTTAAACCAGGGTCTCGTGTCGGTGCTTTACACTGCAGGTAAAGGAACCAGAAGAGACTCTGGGACGGGTATCTGTCTGTATCATTGCACTATCCTCCAGAAATCTAAAATGACTAATATCTTCAGGATGCGTCGCTCAAATGGGCAACCTAGCCTGAGAACAGGCGTCGATATATTTTGCCTGGTCAGTCAAATAAATATATTTTAACACCGAGACTATTAATTGGGCTGTATTGAGTTTTTGATCATATCAACACATGCATATGTCATTTTGCCAGAAGTTAAAAAGTGAAAAAATAGACAGAGTGGAACCCAGGCTAGAGCAACCGATAGCGACAATTATATCGATTATAGCGAACCGGCCATATCAGAATGAATACCTGGTGAAGTTCGAACCTTCGATAACCAGATACATGGGCGGACAACTTAACCACTAGGTCAGGGCGACGGTTAATTTATATATTCTCATGACCAAAGCTTAATAGTGTTGCAAATGTGATTGAAGTGTTGTTAGGACCTTACAAATATACCTGAAGAATATACACAAGTATTGGTTCTGCTTAATAATGTGACATTGTTAGGTAATTGTTAATTATAAAGAAGTTTCGTCCATTTCATGTTTCGTAGCATGGATTTCCGTATTCTCTCTTAGTTGCGTCAAATATTTAAGAAAATTCAAGCCATCGGAGACAATTAAAAGTCCAAACAGTGTACACATAAAAGCTAATCCAACGTAACCTATCGACTTTGATGCAACACGTTCATCTTGAGCAGATGTTTTCTTCCTCGTTGTTGAGGATAATTTTGCTTTATCCACACGCAACTTAAGTACAATCTGTGCAACCTTTTCCTCCACTGTCAAGTTGGCCCAAACAGGGTCAATACTGTAACTGCTTATATACTTGGAGAGATCAGAGCACTTGCAATTACAAGTAGAGCTGGTCGTGGTAGTCGTCGTTGTTGTTGTTGTTGGTGGTGCATTAGTTGTTGCTGTTGTCGTTGTCGGTGTGTTCGTTGTTGTTGTCGGTGCATTGGTAGTTGTTGTCGTCGGTGCGTTGGTTGTAGTTGGTGCGTTGGTGGTTGTTGTCGTCGGTGCGTTGGTTGTAGTTGGTGCGTTGGTGGTTGTTGTTGTCGGTGCGTTGGTGGTTGTTGTTGTCGTCGGTGCGTTGGTGGTGGTTGTTGTCGGTGCGTTGGTGGTTGTTGTTGTTGTCGGTGCGTTGGTGGTTGTTGTTATTGTTGTTATCGGTGCGTTGGTGGTTGTTGTTGTTGTCGGTGCGTTGGTGGTTGTTGTTGTTGTCGGTGCGTTGGTGGTTGTTGTTGTTGTCGGTGCGTTGGTGGTTGTTGTTGTCGGTGCGTTGGTGGTGGTGGTTGTTGTCGGTGCGTTGGTGGTGGTGGTGGTTGTTGTATCTGGTGCTATGGTTGTAGTGTTATCACCATACGAAGAACATAGTGTTGTAGGCAGCAATGAGATATCACTTGATACTGCTGTATCATCAGTCGTGTCCAGTGCATCTGTAAGATAAATGTAAACAAACATGTTTCCTTCTTTCCTACAAATCCTATCTAAAACATAGTTAGAAACATTGACTAATGTTTACTTGTTCTTCTTATAGCGACACTACATCGGTGAAAATGAAATTTTCTACGGAATGTGACTTCTAATAACATCGCATAATATGTTACCAATTATTTGCCACACAATTCGAGCATTTCAATTAATAAACAAACGTCGTATACGACTGTTTGTTGACATAGCAAAGTAATGTAAGCAATGTGAACACACTTGCGTAATACAGCGTGTGTATCCTAATCATGCGTAATACAGCGTGTGTATCCTAATCATGCGTAATACAGCGTGTGTATCCTAATCATGCGTAATACAGCGTGTATATCATGAGCATGCGTAATACAGCGTGTGTATCCTAATCATGCATAATACAACGTGTGTATCCTAATCATGCGTAATACAGCGTGTGTATCCTAATCATGCGTAATACAGCGTGTGTATCCTAATCATGCGTAATACAGCGTGTGTATCCTAATCATGCGTAATACAACGTGTATATCCTAATCATGCGTAATACAACGTGTGTATCATAATCATGCGTAATACAACGTGTATATCCTAATCATGCGTAATACAACGTGAATACCCTGCTAATGTGTAATACAACATGAATACCCTGCTTATGCGTAATACGTGTATATCCTGGTCATGCCTAATACAACGTGTATATCCTGGTCATGCGTAATACAACGTGAATACCCTGCTCATGCGTAATACAACGTGTATATCATGAGCATGCGTAATACAACGTGTATATCATGGTCATGCGTAATACAACATGAATACCCTGCTCATGCGTAATACAACATGAATACCCTGGTCATGTGTAATACAACATGAATACCCTGCTTATGCGTAATACAACGTGTATATCCTGGTCATGCCTAATACAACATGAATATCCTGGTCATGCCTAATACAACGTGAATACCCTGCTCATGCGTAATACAACGTGTATATCCTGGTCATGCGTAATACAATGTGTATATCATGAGCATGCGTAATACAACGTGTGTATCCTAATAATGCGTAATACAACGTATATAGCATGGTCATGCGTAATACAACGTGTGTATCCTGGTCATGCGTAATACAATGTGAATACCCTGCTCATGCGTAATACAGCATGAATATCCTGCTCTTGCGTAATACAACATGAATATCCTGCTCATGCGAAATACAATGTGAATATCCTGATCATGCCTAATACAACATGAATACCCTGATCATGCGTAATACAACATGAATACCCTACGCATGCGTAATACAACGTGTATATCCTGCTCATGCGTAATACAACATGAATACCCTACGCATGCGTAATACAATGTGAATACCCTGCTCATGCGTAATACAACATGAATACCCTGATCATGCGTAATACAACATGAATATCCTGCTCATGCGTAATACAACGTGTATATCCTGGTCATGCGTAATACAACATGAATACCCTGCTCATGCGTAATACAACGTGTATATCCTGATCATGCGTAATACAACTGAATACCCTGCTCATGCATAATACAACGTGTATATCCTGGTCATGCGTAATACAACGTGAATACCCTGCTCATGCGTAATACAACGTGTATATCCTGGTCATGCGTAATACAACATGAATACCCTGCTCATGCGTAATACAACGTGTATATCATGATCATGCGTAATACAACGTGTATATCATGATCACGCGTAATACAACATGAATACCCTGCTCATGCGTAATACAACGTGTATATCATGATCATGCGTAATACAACGTATATATCATGATCACGCGTAATACAACATGAATACCCTGCTCATGCGTAATACAACGTGTATATCCTGCTCATGCGTAATACAACATGAATACCCTGCTCATGCGTAATACAACGTGTATATCATGATCACGCGCAATACAACGTGTATATCCTGGTCATGCGTAATACAACGTGAATACCCTGCTCATGCGTAATACAACGTGTATATCCTGGTCATGCGTAATACAACGTGTGTATCCTGAGCATGCGTAATACAACGTGAATACCCTGGTCATGCGTAATACAACATGAATACCCTGCTCATGCGTAATACAACATGAATACCCTGATCATGCGTAATACAACGTGAATACCCTGCTCATGCGTAATACAACGTGAATACCCTGCTCATGCGTAATACAACGTGAATAACCTGATCATGCGTAATACAACGTGAATACCCTGCTCATGCGTAATACAACGTGTATATCATGAACATGCGTAATACAACGTGAATACCCTGCTCATGCGTAATACAACGTGTATATCATGAACATGCGTAATACAACGTGAATACCCTGCTCATGCGTAATACAACGTGTATATCATGAGCATGCGTAATACAACGTGTATACCCTGCTCATGCGTAATACAATGTATATATCCTGGTCATGCGTAATACAACGTGTATATCCTGGTCATGCGTAATACAACGTGTATACCCTGCTCATGCGTAATACAACGTGTATATCATGAACATGCGTAATACAACGTGTATATCCTGCTCATGCGTAATACAATGTATATATCCTGGTCATGCGTAATACAACGTGAATATCCTGCTCATGCGTAATACAATGTATATATCCTGGTCATGCGTAATACAACGTGTATATCCTGGTCATGCGTAATACAACGTGTATACCCTGCTCATGCGTAATACAACGTGTATATCATGAACATGCGTAATACAACGTGTATATCCTGCTCATGCGTAATACAATGTATATATCCTGGTCATGCGTAATACAACGTGAATATCCTGCTCATGCGTAATACAACGTGTATATCATGACATGCGTAATACAACGTGTATACCCTGCTCATGCGTAATACAACGTGTATATCATGAACATGCGTAATACAACGTGAATATCCTGCTCATGCGTAATACAACGTGTATATCCTGGTCATGCGTAATACAACGTGTATATCATGGTCATGCGTAATACAACGTGTATATCATGGTCATGCGTAATACAACGTGTATATCCTGCTCATGCGTAATACAATGTGTATATCCTGGTCATGCGTAATACAACGTGTATATCCTGCTCATGCGTAATACAATGTGTATATCCTGGTCATGCGTAATACAACGTGTATATCATGACATGCGTAAAACAACACGTGTGTCTTGGTCATGCGCACTACAACGTGTATATCTTGGGCATGCGTAATACAGCGTGTGTATCATGACCATGCGTAATACAACGTGTGCACACTGATCATGCGTAATACAACGAGTATATTCTGATTAGCAAAATATATGGTAGATATTTACAGTTATATCTCACATTTGTGCCTCTGCATATTTATTTTTAGACTAATCTCATTGAAATTAACTCTAAACGACAGTATCACGCGTTAGGCATAGGCTCCAATAATAAACAAACGTCAATTCAGGCGCGTAATATACCATTATATGGAATCCTTCTTTCACGTTTGACAGTGACGCTAGACCACAACGCCGCTCTTTATTGGTTGAAAGTTAGCGTTTCGGAAATAATTGTAGTAGCAATGTTATTTATACGTAATAAATGCAGTTTTGCTTTCTGTGATGTATTGTCGCATTTACGAACATCGTTATGGCGCATGCGCATTACGAGAGGTGTTCTGTTTGGACCTCGTGTATCAACAAGGAAACATTGTCCAATGTATCAAGGCACAGATTCGATGCACACACATAGTGCATCATAATCGTTCCATAATGCATAGCGGATTCCACAGAACTATTGTGATATTCGATAGCCCTAACAGAACACCATACATTTTATTTTTGGGTTTAAAGTAGCACCAACAGCTGACGTCATACGGCGACTCTCCATCTATTATTGGTGGAGGAAGACTCCAGGTGACCCTCTGAGCGATTATTCAGACACCTGGGTAGAACCACCGGCTTTCTGCAAGCCCGCTGGATAGCTTCCTCGCATGCACATATGTGACGCCCAAATTGGTTTTCGAAAATACAGTGGTGAGTGGCAAGTGATTTGATGACAACGACCGCAACCACGTAGCCACAGAAGTCACTTCCCTAAAAAGGATCATTAAAACATTTAACATTACCTGCGTAACAGTCCTTTATTGACATTATTACGGCACTGTCATCATATGTTGCTGTGTCAACAAAGTAGAAAGGGTCGTTGGTAAAATATAAGATACAGTTGTCAGTCGTAAGGGATGGGTCAACATTGAAACCCCAGCAGTTAAGACCGCTAGCGGTGCGTGACAAACATTCTGACTCGCATGCGCTGTCGTCTGCCGTTGTGGTGATTAATGTGATGAAGTCCGATGTCATGACTGGACTTCCGGTTCTCTGTTGGAATGTACAACGGTCTGAAAAAAAATGCATTAAACTACATATCGCTTCGTGTCTATTATACACAATTTGATCATTATAAATATATTAATGATGCAATTGACAAAGATGACAAAGATGATTTACTCGGCATACCATGTCAGGCTTGTAGATCCGTAATACATATATATTGAAGTGCCCTGGTGACGGCACAACTATGCAGATCCACCAGGAGTCTACGTGGCCGAGTGGTTACGGTAGTTGACTTTAAATCACTTGGACCTTACCATTGTACGTTCGAATACCATTGGTCGAATTCTTTCATGTGAGGAGCCTATTCAGCTGGTTTCCTGAAAGTCGGTGGATATACCCTTGCAGGCGGACCACCATGGAACAGCTGATAAAGTTAAAGTTAAGGGTTAAATCTGGTGGGTTTTAAGCAACTCCACTACAAGATACCAGGGGAAGCATATTCAAGAGTGTTTGTAGTCATCAATTTATTTAAATAACAAATCATAGAAATGGGATTCAAAGAAATGCGATCAAGTCCACCAAGATAGACGAACTATGATTACAAATTTGGATTTAGTCAGTTCTAAAAATAGAATAATGTAAAGGCCGCCCCCTAAAACATAATGTATTCATTAAGATGTCAAAAATGTACCCACGTTCATGATTGTACTTACAATAGTTAAAAGTATCAAGAATTCATCGCTTCTCGTTCTGGAGAAACTATTCCAAATAATATGGACGAACAGTGGATTTAGTCTGTTCTAAAAATAGAATAATCTAAAGGCCGCCCCCAAAAGCATAATGTATTCATTAAGATGTCAAAAATGTACCCACGTTCATGATTGTACTTCCAAAATTATCAAGAATTTTCACAGTGAAAGAAAACACCATCTTACACCGCTTTGAAACAGTGAAAGATGGCATTTTCTCATCCACCGGTTGCGTTTCGTATTCCTGCGCGTTTGTATTAACAGTTAATTATTAAGTACTATATTCTAATGAATTTGTTTTGTCTGTAGAATTTAATCTTGACTACAAACAGAAACTAACTTGAAAAGTATATAGAAACTTGTTCTTATTACGGACGTTCACGCTAAGAGAGGTGGTTGTGTGGTTGTGTCACGTAGTACAATGAGGATCCAGGCAGGGCAGTTAAATTCAATAAAACAATATGATCCCCTAATATCGCGAAGAAAAAACTCTAAATTGCCAAAATCGATCCATAAAATGCATGCAAAGCAAATCTCAACTTAAAATTGTTCTCAACTTAAGATTCTCAAAGTTAATAATTCCTTAAATGCCTTCATTGAGATATTGTTTCTGAATACTAAACAAAACATATACCCCAACATTGTTCAAGTTTAATGAGTTATCAATGTAAGAAAAGTTGAGCCCAGAGCAATCTCAAAGTGAGAAGTTTGATGAAAGTAGGACCAGAGAGTGCAATGACAAATGGCACAATTCAACAAGCATCCGGCCAGATGGCCACGAATCCTTACATAATTACTTTGTGTGTTTTACGTTTATATATCGTCGCTACCGGTTGCCCATATGAGCGACGCCTCCTGAAGATATTAGTCATTTTAGATTTTTGGAGGATAGTACATGATACAGACAGAAACCCATTCCAGAGTCTCATACGGTTCTTTTACGTGCACGGTGTAAAGCACCGACACGAGACCTCGGTTTAATGTCCCATCTGAAAGACTGTTAATTTTATTAGGGTCAGACGGGGGATCGAACCTGCGATCCCTGGATTACCAGTCCAGCGTGTTACCCCTGTACTACAGATCCGTCTGTCAGAATTACTTATTACCGGCTCAATATTTAACTCGTTGATAACGAAATTATCGTCCATTGTTTGGCCGTTATGTCATGTGTAGTCAAGCGCGCCGATGACCGATACCCACCTGTCGTTTTAACGGACGAAAACCATTTTGTATGGTTAAACGGAATGTTAAATCAAACTGCGTGTTTTCATGTTATGTTGTTGTGATTTGACAAGGCTGTGTGTGAGCGCACAATGAACACGTCGTAATAATTTTCTACCGCGAACGTTTATAAATGACTTGTAGATGGTCCACACTGACAACAATTGTGATTTAGCAAAACATAGGTGACATATTATTAATCAAATGACATTACGCTAGGAATAATTAGCCTAGTGAATTCTGATAAGGTTTCGGAATAAGTATGTACATATTAGTCGCGGAATTGAACTGTAAGCTATGTGTTGGTGCTTGATCTGTCAAACTTTAAGTTCCACTAATTATTAGTTCAATAGCGGGCATATACCGATACAATGGTAAACATGACTGAAGACCCTTTAGCCTATTGTAATTCTGCACGATTGAATTCATTGCTTATTTAAATACACGTACTATGAGTATAATGATGTGTTTCTCTTGTTGCCTAATGCTTACCGTTACAGTTTCAGTGACAATGTCAAATACATGTTATTTTGACCATAGAGATGCCAGAACGACATACAGGCGAATACATAGCATCCAAACTTTAGTCGAGTTCAATATTGATAATAACATGTTTTCATGACAATACTCGCAATATGGAAAGCGCCATAGCAAAATAATCTGACTCATTAGATGATATTGGTTGCAGACAATTTACAACTTTGTATTTACTTTTAATAATATTGTATTGCATTTTTTTATACATTACATTTAAAAAAATACAATAAACTATTATTAATTACAATGGAAAGCAATAACGTGTTGAAAGTGTTTTGGAAATGTAGAAGTCGTAGGGCACTTTAAGCACTCTACTACACGAACCTTAACAACTGAAATGTTGAAAGGTCGTAGGGCACTTTAAGCACTCTACTACACGAACCTTAACAACTGAAATGTAGAAAAGTCGTAGGGCACTTTAAGCACTCTACTACACGAACCTTAACAACTGAAATGTAGAAAAGTCGTAGGGCACTTTAAGCACTCTACTACACGAACCTTAACAACTGAAATGTTGAAAGGTCGTAGGGCACTTTAAGCACTCTACTACACGAACCTTAACAACTGAAATGTAGAAAAGTCGTAGGGCACTTTAAGCACTCTACTACACGAACCTTAACAACTGAAATGTAGAAAAGTCGTAGGGCACTTTAAGCACTCTACTACACGAACCTTAACAACTGAAATGTAGGAAAGTCGTAGGGCACTTTAAGTACTCTACTACACGAACCTTAACAACTGAAATGAGGAAACGACAGAAAGTTCTAAATGTTCCCGAACCTCTGTTACCAAAAAGCCAGATTCCAGACTTTTACTGCGAAGTAAATGAGATAATGACATGTGAGCTTCAACGGACGTCCCAGCGAAGTTAGCATTGCTAATGCTACTACTAAGTAATGACTCTAGTTTTGGCTTCATTACTTAATTCGTGCGCTATAAGAAACCATTTACTATTGGAGCTGAAGCTTCGTCACTACGATTATGAGCCGCCATCGTAAAAGGCCAGGAAGGAACACTTTGAACTTCAATAAACAGTTTCCGTCGCTTGGAGAAGTCGGATGATAACTAACTACATGACTATCCGTTGAGTTGGTGGAGGGAACCTTGAATTAAATTACCCTCGAATTGCCAACATCGCAAGGAAAATATCTGCTATACAGGCTATGGTTGTGCATTCCGTGCCAATTTGTAACAGCACAGTGCTTTTAGCTTCTAAATTAAGAAAGTGATTTAATGGATGACATTTTATTTTTTGCTTTCCAATGAATGAATTATTTTTCTCAGTGAAAGAAAATACTGTTCTTCACCGTTTTGAAACATTGTAAGATGGTGTTTTCTTTCCCATAGTTTGTGTTTTGCATTTCTTCGCGGTTGCATGTACTTTCCCATAGCTTGTGTTTTGCATTCCTCCGCAGTTGCATGTACTTTCCCATATCTTGTGTTTTGCATGCCTCCGCGGTTGCATGTACTTCCCCATATATTGTGTTTTGCATTCCTTCGCGGTTGCATGTAATTTCCCATAGCTTGTGTTTTGCATTCCTCCGCGGTTGCATGTACTTTCCCATAGTTTGTGTTTTGCATTCCTCCGCGGTTGCATGTAATTTCCCATAACTTGTGTTTTGTATTCCTCCGCGGTTGCATGCACTTTGTATTTTAGCTATTTTCTGACAATCATGAACAGTAAAATCATGAACAATACAACAGTTGTTCTAATGAATTTGTTTTGTCTACAGTTTTCAATATTTACGGTAAGCAACAATTATAATGGAACTATTTTTTAGTACGAACGTTCTTCTAACCCGGATATGTATTATAGTGAAATGAGGCTTCTAGCAGGGGCAGTTAAAATGATTACAATTGGATAACAAATATATAACCCAACACAATTGGAAATCACAAAAGAAAAATAGTTGTGCTTAGTAATGTAAGAGTTGATTTTTCCTCGAATATTGGTGATCAATCGATGAAGTGAAATGCCTATGTTGCAGTACAAGAACATAAATAATCTGTGAAATTGTGACGACGCGTGTCAAAAGCGACGACTATTCGCTTGCGATGTGAACTGTTATTGTACAGCTGAACAGTGTATGTATTGTATACATGGAAAGTATGTAGAGGGATTTGTACATTTAGATGTACACATAGCCTATGTTTGGCCAGTGTTTGCAAACTCATTTATTAAATGTCACTGAAGTATAAGGATGAATATGCCAAAACGAAAACGCAATTTTCCTAATGATTTGAATGGAACGCCGTCCCCAAAACGATGTCGTGTAATGCTTTCAATAAAGCAAAATGTGGAGTTAATTAATGCATCCGAAGCAAAGCCACCCGTTACACAGCAACACCCGTTACACAGCAACACCCGTCACACAGCAATACCCGTTACACAGCAACATCCATTACACAGCAACACCCGTTACACAGCAACATTTGGCGGATAAATTTGGCATCAGCGGATCAACCGTGGCAGATATTGTGTTTTACGTTTATTTATCGTCGCTACCGGTTGTCCATATGAGCGACGCCTCCTGAAGAGATTAGTTATTTTAGATTTTGGAGGATATTGCATGATACAGACAGAGACCCATTCCAGAGTCTCCTCTGGTTCTTTTTCGTGCACGGTGTAAAGCACCGACACGAGACCTCGGTTTAACGTCCCATCTGAAAGACTTTTAATTTTATTAGGGTCAGATGGGGGGTCGAACCTGCGATCCCTGGATTACCAGTCCAGCGTGTTACCACTGGACTACAGATCCGTCTGTCGTGGCAGATATTATCAAGCGGAAGGACCTTAATAGGGACCAGCTTACAACTAATGCGAACACATTCATACACGTGTATATATGTAACTAATGTATGTATGCGCATAGAACATGATGCAAATTGGAGAACATTGTTATAACGACAACCTGTGTCATCTGACACCAAATCTTGGTCCGAGTCGATGTCGTTATAGACAGGTTTCACTGTATATAGTTCATGTTTCATAAACACATATCCAATTATATCTCTTACTTTTTAAGTGTGGTGACTAGAAACTTACTTTAACATTTATCCTTGATTAACACAGACAAAACTTTGAACATTTTTGAACTTAGGCTATGCAGTTAAACTATCGCAATAATGTCCGGTTAACCGGTTAGTAATTCTGAACGGTTTCGATACCCCTATCGGTATGTTTGAAATAATGTCCGGTTAACCGGTTAGTAATTCTGAACGGTTTCGATACCCCTATCGGTATGTTTGAAATGATGTCCGGTTAGCCGGTTAGTAATTCTGAACGGTTTCGATACCCCTATCGGTATGTTTGAAATAATGTCCGGTTAACCGGTTAGTAATTCTGAACGGTTTCGATACACCTATCGGTATGTTAGTAATTCTGAACGGTTTCGATACCCCTATCGGTATGTTTGAAATAATGTCCGGTTAGCCGATTAGTAATTCTGAACGGGTTCGATACCCCTATCGGTATGTTCGAAATTATCTGTTGATGATCGGTTCCCATTTGAGGCAATGCCTTAGGTCATATTAGCAAGACGTATATTACACAAACTGGTGTAAAATCAGTTTATTTTTTTACGCATTTCCTGATTGCTTACCACCTGTTGTCTCGCACACAAATGGTTGATTGTCATTGCATGTAGCTGTAATCCAGTCCCCAGACGTTTTATCAGAGAGTATACACCTCTTTATTAATGCCATTTTAGGTTCCGACGCCTTGTAGTTGTCGTATGCGTCCACCCAGTAACAATTTGGCCAGGCAAATATACCACTATAGCCACTTGAGCTTGAGCTAGGGTTGTGTAGACCAATCCATACGTGTTTGTTTCTGAAATGTGTTCAGTTCAATCATATTTCCTTGTATATATAAACACAATCACAATCATACAAGTATTACATACATGCATGCATACCTGGGATGAACCACCATAACAGTAGATGCGGTCCTCCAAATGCGATTATATACACATTTATTTTAGCTCGAATGCGAACAAGTTATTAGAACTTATATTAATCACTCTCCAGACCTCATTCATGATGTAGTCCATCACAATGACGGAGAGAGAAGAAGCAATGCGGACTGTAGATACCTTGCCTAAGGGCACAATCGTAACGGCTACAACTGGAACCTTTCGCACCGGAGCGAACGTGCTATGGCAACTTCCTCCCCATTGTAGCAGGTACTTAAGTTATGGTTTATTTTGCATGTAAAAAGCACTAGAATTGTGTCTAGTGATATACAGTCTACATCCGTTATGTCGAATTCCGTTGGACCGAACAAAATACTTCGAAATAACCGAAGTTTGACTTAACGGAATTCGATATAAACAGAGCCAATTATATGTAAAATGATAGTGTCTGAAACGGGACTTTACTCCAGATAACCGGATAATTCGACATAACCGACTTTGACATAGCGGATGTAGAATGTAAAGGATATAATTAATGTCTTTTAGGGAGAAACAAATGAAGAAATGGGCAAGAATGCTCAGATGTCGTCGCCCCACCAGCGATACCCTTGTTATCAGAGTACACTATATAGTGTCTCGCGATGCTGACAGTATTTACATTATTTTGTTATGTCAACAAACGTTGTATACGAAGCTTTGTTTACTTGTTGGAATACTCAAGTTTGTGAGGAAATTATTTGGACAACAATTTTACCATATAGACGATGATATAGTAGGTAATTACATTCTGTAGAAAGTTTCGATTTCACCGATGTAGTGTCGCTTTAAGGTAAACCGTTAAAGTGCAAATACTAAAATTGATGATTATTAATATAAAGGGAAAATGAAGAAGAAAATTAGCAAAATATAGTTAACAAGAATTTAGAACCAAAAAAAACTAACAATACCAAAAAAGGGATTAAGAAGTGCAATTAATTATAGCTACTCCAATAAAGTGTCCCATCGTACAAAGTTCCCCAGCAAGCCACACCAGTCACCACTCACTGGAATAAATCGTCCTTTGTTACAATCTAATATTTTGGGGAGGGCCGTAACTAATGTTGTTAAAACCTGTGACCCAACCCATTTGCTTCAACATTTATTGACATTTCTTGTGCAAAACAATGTCATAAATCGTATATATACTATGCATAATTATACGCGTGTGTTCATTTGTTTTGTTCTGTACATTGTATATATAGAATGAATGTAATACAATATGATTAAACTAAACTAACTGTTAAAGTTCTTAAATTGATGAGTAATGTTGTCTGTATATATATACTGGTAAATTCTGCAATAACACCCACTCTATATAAGGAAATCAGACTCCTGTATTTCTAGAAAATCATACATTATATTTCTGAACAGGGGGAATAACTTATTGTCTTGCTATTTCTAATCATTAACCCTTTCAACACCAAGTAACTCACATGGACTGGTCCATGATATTCATAAACCAATAAATGAATCAGAAAATCACATTTGGACAAGTTCATTTATCAAAATGGGTAATTATGTCTAAAAATAGTCATATCACTGGCATAAAGTGCAGATCCTGATGAGACGGCTCGTCACGAGCCGGCTCGTCTGGATCTACACTTTTTGTATGCCTATTTAGAGGTCTGTCGTGTTGAAAGGGCTAAGTCATGATGACACGTAACTAAACAAGTGGAACAGCCAATAGTATCGCTTTATTCACTGTGAACTTATCCTGGCTATAAAAATACATCGAGGATTCAACATATTAACCCTTAACATG
The DNA here is from genome assembly GCA_014843695.1 of Archivesica marissinica. NCBI lineage: Eukaryota > Metazoa > Mollusca > Bivalvia > Venerida > Vesicomyidae > Archivesica > Archivesica marissinica. Next base: position 21,276,763 of record CM026393.1, read on the forward strand.
CTAATCACAACCAAAGTCGCTTTTGTAAAAAGCATATGCCAAATCAGACTCTATGTTGTTTGCTATTTGGATCGTGGAGTTAAACACTTTGACTGAATAGCAAATATGATAGATCCTGATCAGGTGAGGTGTTACAATTTCTTCCAATTTATTCAGCATTTTAAGGGTGATTTGTGAGAACATTGGAGATACAATGCAGTAACCCCCGAGTCAAATGCAGAAAACATGACTATACAAAATAACTGTAAGACTGGACAGGTGATAAACAACATTCAATGGATGTAATAAACAACCTTACCTAAACACAGGTGCTATAGTGTTACCATTATACCTGTAAGACCGGACAGGTGATAAACAACATTCAATGGATGTAATAAACAACCATACCTAAACACAGGTTCTATAGTGTTACCATTATACCTGTAAGACCGGACAGGTGATAAACAACATTCAATGAATGTAATAAACAACCATACCTAAACACAGGTTCTATAGTGTTACCATTATACCTGTAAGACCGGACAGGTGATAAACAACATTCAATGAATGTAATAAACAACTGTACCTAAACACAGGTTCTATAGTGTTACCATTATATCAAGTACCTGTAAGACCGGACAGGTGATAAACATCATTCAATGAATGTAATAAACAACTGTACCTAAACACAGGTTCTATAGTGTTACCATTATATCTGTAATACCGGACAGGTGATAAACAACATTCAATGAATGTAATAAACAACTGTACCTAAACACAGGTTCTATAGTGTTACCATTATACCTGTAAGACCGGACAGGTGGTAAACTACTATTAATGAGGTTAATGCAAATTTAACTAGTATTAATGAGATCAATGCAAATTAAACTAGTATTAATGAGGTCAATGCAAATTAAACTAGTATTAATGAGGTCAATGCAAATTAAACTAGTATTAATGAGGTCAATGCAAATTAAACTAGTATTAATGAGGTCAATGCAAATTAAACTAGTATTAATGAGGTCAATGCAAATTAAACTAGTATTAATAAGGTCAATGCAAATTAAATAACAATTAATGAGGTCAATGCAAATTAAACAAGCGATAACAATTTATATTAATCACCCGTTGGCCTGGATAAAAGTGAATACGTGGTATTCCATGTGGGAGGGCACCGAAGTAGCTGGAGAAAGCTCATCAGTCTGATAGTCCCATCTCACATACGTCCCGGTCCGAGGATCGAACAATGGTAGTATTCCATGTGGGAGGGAACCGAAGTAGCTGGAGAAAGCTCATCAGTCTGATAGTCCCATCTCACATACGTCCCGGTCCGAGGATCGAACAATGGTGAGAAACGAGCATATGACCTATATGCAATCATCCGGGCCAACGAGAGTGATTAATATAAGTTGTTAAAATTTGTTTCGAAATCCTTGTAAAGTAACTATACAGTCAAACTTGTGTTAGTGGTCACCTCTATTAAGCAGCCAGTTTCCAAATATATTCTCTTAATATACATTTCTCCTCCATTATGCAGCCACCTGTGCTAAGCAGCCACTTTTGTGAATCCCTTGGCTGGCTGCTTAAGACAGGGTTAGGGTTGACTGTTGTTTAATCTTCTGACTAATTTGTTTTGAAACTGCAGAATTATTTTTTAGAAATGTTAAAAAGCTGAACTAAAATTCCTTGTCATTCCATAATAAATAGAACACAGGTACATGTACCAGAAAATCACCATAATTGACTAAGCCTAACAGACCGAAAAATGGAACAGCCTTGCTGTTAATACATGTCATCAGTAAACAATGCTATAAATAGTATGGAGTATATGATATTCGCAGGTTCGATCCACCGTCTGACCCTTATAGAATTAACGAATTTTAAGCCGAGGTCTTGTGTCGGTGCTGTACATCGTGCACGTAAAAGAACCAGAGGAGACTCTGGAATGGGTCTCTGTCTGTATCATTGCACTATCCTAATACTGGACTAATCTCTTGCCTCATATGCGCAACCGGTAGCGACGATAAATAAACGTAAAACACACATTCATATTCTAAGGCCATACTTATTTGAATAAAGTTTCATGTAAATCATTCAAGAGACAAGGCATAATGATACGGACAGCCAGATTCCAATCATTCAAGATACAAGGCATACTGTTACGGACAGCCAGATTCCAATCATTCAAGAGGCAAGGCATAATGTTACGGACAGCCAGATTCCATTCATTCAAGAGACAAGGCATAATGTTACGGACAGCCAGATTCCAATCATTCAAGAGACAAGGCATAATGTTACGGACAGCCAGATTCCAATCATTCAAGAGGCAAGGCATAATGTTACGGACAGCCAGATTCCAATCATTCAAGAGGCAAGGCATAATGTTACGGACAGCCAGACTCCAATCATTCAAGAGTCAAGGCATCATATTACGGACAGCCAGATTCCAATCCTATGATAGCCCTCTGTTTCACGACGCGGGAATAATAATCAAACACGCCGCAGTACAATCATGAATCCCGAACTGTAATCATTTTGTACTGATGCTGAATTAAATGAAGATATTTCAAAATACAAAGGACAAGAACTCTTGATGTTTTCACTAAAATGATCTACTCTTAGATCCTACCAGCCTGGGAACAGACGTCGATATATTTTGCCTGGACAGTCAAATAAATATATTTTAACACCGAGACTATTAATTGGGCCATATTGATTTTCTGATCATATCATTTTGCCAGAAGTTAAAAAGTGAAATATCGATAGATTTGAACCCAGGCTAGTTGTAGGTGCAAACGAGAGAAATTTACACATGGAAACATGTTGTTTTTGGTCTTAGCTTAGAGGAAGGCCCCTGGTGCCCCTCCGAGCAGTATTGCAGACAATTGACAGACTGGAACCCAGGCTAAGATCCTACCACTGAACAATATAATGTAGCAAGCACGGACAATGTGGTTGGGTTCAGTGAACAAATACTTTGTAATGTGCTGCTCATACAATACTGTTGAGGGGGCGGGAGTCGGCGTGGGTGTGGTCTCTTTACATAGATATATGTCATGGCACTATTCATAGATTTGCAAACAATTAATGGGTGAATTAATTAATCAATTAATGCTGAACCTCCTAGAAGTGCTGTTGTAGTGAATACCACACCCAGATACCACACTCGGAGTGTTGTCCATCAAGATTATATTGTGTTCATTTGCTCTCTAAACATTTATGTACGCCATCTTCAACTGATATTGTTATTCTCAGTTTTAAAGTTTAAACTTTATTTATTGCGAAACAAGTTTTAACAACTTATATTAATCACTCTCGTTGGCGCGGATGAAAGCGTAAATGTGGTCATTCATGTGGTACTCAGTTTTGCAAAGGAAACTAAACAGGCAAAGAACAATCATGACACAAAAAAACAAAATAAGAATAAACCAAAATAGTAACTATACGGTACATGGTTCAACAGAATGTTAGTACTGTATGGCCGGGAATATACGGTATGTGGGTGGAGATCTCCCTTATACATGGTTGTGGAGGTCTCCCTTATACATGGTTGTGGAGTACTCCCTTACACATGGTTGTGGAGATCTCCCTTATACATGGTTGTGGAGATCTCCCTTATACATGGTTGTGGAGATCTCCCTTACACATGGTTGTGGAGATCTCCCTTATACATGGTTGTGGAAATCTCCCTTATACATGGTTGTGGAGATCTCCCTTATACATGGTTGTGGAGATCTCCCTTATACATGGTTGTGGAGACCTCCCTTACACATGGTTGTGGAGGTCTCCCTTATACATGGTTGTGGAGACCTCCCTTACACATGGTTGTGGAGACCTCCCTTATACGTGGTTGTGGAGATCTCCCTTATACATGGTTGTGGAGATCTCCCTTATACATGGTTGTGGAGATCTCCCTTATACATGGTTGTGGAGGTCTCCCTTATACATGGTTGTGGAGACCTCCCTTACACATGGTTGTGGAGGTCTCCCTTACACATGGTTGTGGAAATCTCCCTTACACATGGTTGTGGAGAACTCCCTTATACATGGTTGTGGAGATCTCCCTTATACATGGTTGTGGAGTTCTCCCTTATACATGGTTGTGGAGATCTCCCTTATACATGGTTGTGGAGATCTCCCTTATACATGGTTGTGGAGATCTCCCTTATACATGGTTGTGGAGATCTCCCTTATACATGGTTGTGGAGATCTCCCTTATACATAGTTGTGGAGATCTCCCTTATACATGGTTGTGGAGATCTCCCTTATACATGTTGTGGAGACCTCCCTTACACATGGTTGTGGAGGTCTCCCTTATACATGGTTGTGGAGACCTCCCTTACACATGATTGTGGAGACCTCCCGTATACATGGTTGTGGAGACCTCCCTTACACATGGTTGTGGAGACCTCCCTTATACATGGTTGTGGAGAACTCCCTTATACATGGTTGTGGAGATCTCCCTTATACATGGTTGTGGAGATCTCCCTTATACATGGTTGTGGAGACCTCCCTTATACATGGTTGTGGAGGTCTCCCTTACACATGGTTGTGGAGATCTCCCTTACACATGGTTGTGGAGATCTCCCTTACACATGGTTGTGGAGATCTCCCTTATACATGGTTGTGGAGATCTCCCTTACACAGGGTTGTGGAGATCTCCCTTACACATGGTTGTGGAGATCTCCCTTATACATGGTTGTGGAGATCTCCCTTATACATGGTTGTGAAAATCTCCCTTGCAGAAAGGGTTAAATCTAAATAGAGATATATCTCTGTCTCTTTACAGTCATTTGAATGTTATTAGGTACTCAGGATATGCTTGTGTGTCATGGAATACGATATACATCCCTGGGCTTTTTGGGTTGTCGACCACAGAATCATACAGAGCTGTGTTACTACAACCACTTTTGTTCGGCGGTACACGCATTCCTCGCGCGCCTTGCCTGTACTCGCCGGTCAACACACGGCAATAATACATTCTCTTCACCCCACTGATATCTGGACGGGAGTATGCGTTGCTGGCGGAATACTGGGCACTTACTGCAAAGTACACACCATCTCCAAACACAGTAGCTGAAAGTACAATGTTACATGTATAACAAAGGAAATCGGACCTTCTTTGAGCAAAGAACACAGTAATGGGGAGACTTGTATCTAATCAGGATAGCTTGTAAGTTTAAACCTGATATCTAACATCAAGGTTACGATTGTGTCCTTAGGAAAGCAAGACACTCATATTCCTCATTGCCTCTTCTCTCTCCCTCATGGCAATGGTTTACTTCAGGAATGAGGTCTCAAACGCGATTAAACAAACTTATTTCGCAATCGAGCTAATATAAATTTTGTAAAAAACTTAATATGAAGAGACATTTCGACAGACCGATAATAACCATGTTTGATGAGGAACTTCAAATTTGTCTTTCAGATGGGACGTTAAACCGAGGTCTCATGTCGGTGCTTTACACTGTGCACGCAAAAGAACCAGAGAAGACTCTGGACTTGGTCTCTATCTGTATCATTGCACTATCCTCCACAAATCTAAAATGACTAATCTCTTCAGGAGGCATTTTGATAAATGAACTGACAAAATGTAATTTTCTTATTAATTTATTGGTCTAAAGATATCATGCACCAGTCCATGTCAGTTACTTGGTGTTAAATGGGTTAATCAGACTACACCACTTTCAGCACTTTGTGGTGAGAACAAAATTGTGTTTTGTATTAATTAGTATCTACCGTTTTTGCCACAATAGCTTCTATTAAATCCATGAGCATTTATATTGTCCACTGTCTCTACAGCAGTTCCGTGCCACAGTAAATTTTCATTCTTCGTAGTTGCTGGATTTTGGTCTTCTAGCTGTTTCTTCTTGGCTTGGTACTGTGCCCACAAGGTCTTGTTTTGCACACGTTCAATCTGAATGATAGTCATTTATTTATTTATAGTGGTTTCTCTCGAATACAGTCAAACCTCCCCAGAGCAAACACCATCCGGATACACCCAGATTGAGGGTGTTGCTCTTGGGAGGTGACGTTTCGGGAGGTGGGACTGTAGTATATACAGAATAGTGCAGTGGTTAGTACGCTAGCTTCTCAACAATAAAACCCGTGTTCGATCCTTGGACTGTGTAGTATGTTGATGGTACAGTGGTCGCCAGAAAGGATAGGTGGGTTTTCTCCAGGTACTCTAGTTTCTGCCCACACTAATGACCACATATATGCTTTCATCCACGCCAACAAGCATGATTAATATAAGTTAATTAATTGGTGATAAAAAAATACCCGTGCATAATCTTTGCCCCCTAAGTATACTATATAGGTTATGGGTGGGGGGGGGCTTAAATGGCCGACAGACACAATAAAATAACGTCCTATTTCAAGATTTATTACTTCAACAACACAAGATTTATTACTTCAACAACATGTCTAATTGGGAAAATCTAAATACAGTAAAACCCCTATAATAAGACCACCTATGGGACTTCCAAAAAGTGGTCTTATTAGCGGGGTGGTCTCTTTATCGAGTTTGGTCAAGAAGACCAAATTATGATAATTTTACACTGTACTTTCACACATGATAATTTCTTGGTGTTTCTGTTTTAATTACAGAAGGGTTGGTTGTTTCTATGGTTTAGGAGTGTACTTCTGAAATCCATTCATATACAACTGTATATCACAATTAATTAATAAATAATAAAATAAAGAACAATGTAAATGAGTTAATCCATTTATTTTCAAAATTTATTTTCTTGTTTTCATTAATTATATTGTGTATAACAAGCACAGTAGTTTCCTTGAAAAGTACATATCATTATCAATCATTCATTATTTAAAAACAACGTTTAATGGTTGACTGCTTATTTAAACTCTTCACTTTCACCCGTGGATTGTTTCTAGATCTCATCTTGGATGTTTTAGCTAAGTTGTACTAATGAGAAAACATATTATTGTAAATATAAGGAATGGACCGTGGTCATTGGTGTATGAACAGCATCCAGTGTGCTTAATGTTGGGTAAAATAAAGGCCATAAATAGTTCAAATTCTTGCAGCAGACGACAATTCATTAATCTGTTTTTCTTATTTGTAATTGGAAACTCTGGGAATATGTCATGGACTTTCATTAAAATTGCATGACATATTTGAGTGTTTTATCACCGCTAGCATGCAATAAGTTAAAGCAATGACATATTTGATTGTTTTATCAACGCTAGCATGCAATAAGTTAAAGCAATGATTCTATTTCATGCTCCAATGAATCCTACTGGACAACATTTCTCAATATAACAATAACAGAAAATAACTGTCAAATATGTCATGGAATGTGATTAGAACTGTGTTGAACGTGTAGCAACGACACAATTCTACGTGTAGCAACGACACAATTATACGTAGCAACAACACGTGTAGCAACGACACAATTATACGTAGCAACAACACGTGTAGCAACGACACAATTATACGTAGCAACAACACGTGTAGCAACAACACAAGTCTACGTGTAGCAACAACACAATTCTACGTGTAGCAATGACACAATTTTACGTGTAGCAACAACACAATTCTACGTGTAGCAACAACACACTTCTACGTGTAGCAACGACACAATTCTACGTACAGCAACGACACAATTCTACGTGTAGCAACGACACAATTCTACGTGTAGCAACGACACAATTCTATGTGTAGCAACGACACAATTCTACGTACAGCAACGACACAATTCTACGTGTAGCAACGACACAATTCTACGTACAGCAACGACACAATTGTACGTGTAGTAACGACACAATTCTCCGTGTAGCAATGACACAATTGTACGTGTAGCAACGACACAATTGTACGTGTAGCAACGACACAATTCTACGTGTAGCAACGACACAATTCTACATGTAGCAACGACACAATTCTACATGTAGCAATGACACAATTCTATGTGTAGCAACAACATGTGCAGCAACGACACAATTTTATGTGTAGCAACAACATGTGCAGCAACGACACAATTCTACATGTAGCAACAACACAATTCTACGTGTAGCAACGACACAATTTTACGTGTAGCAACGACACAATTTTACATGTAGCAACGGCACAATTCTATGTGTAGCAACAACACAATTCTACGTGTAGCAACGACACAATTCACCGTGTAGCAATGACATTATTGTACGTGTAGCAATGACACAATTCTACGTGTAGCAACGACACAATTCTACGTGTAGCAACGACACAATTATACATGTAGCAACGACACAATTCTACATGTAGCAATGACACAATTCTATGTGTAGCAACAACATGTGCAGCAACGACACAATTCTATGTGTAGCAACAACATGTGCAGCAACGACACAATTCTATGTGTAGCAACAACATGTGCAGCAACGACACAATTCTACATGTAGCAACAACACAATTCTACGTGTAGCAACGACACAATTCTACGTGTAGCAATGACACAATTCTACATGTAGCAACGGCACAATTCTACATGTAGCAACAACACAATTCTACGTGTAGCAACGACACAATTCTATGTGTAGCAATGACACAATTCTATGTGTAGCAACAACATGTGCAGCAACGACACAATTCTACATGTAGCAACAACACAATTCTACGTGTAGCAACGACACAATTCTACATGTAGCAATGACACAATTCTATGTGTAGCAACAACATGTGCAGCAACGACACAATTCTATGTGTAGTAACAACATGTGCAGCAACGACACAATTCTACATGTAGCAACAACACAATTCTACGTGTAGCAACGACACAATTCTACGTGTAGCAACGACACAATTCTACATGTAGCAATGGCACAATTCTATGTGTAGCAACAACACAATTCTACGTGTAGCAACGACACAATTCTATGTGTAGCAATGACACAATTCTATGTGTAGCAACGACACAATTCTATGTGTAGCAACAACACAATTCTACGTGTAGCAATGACACAATGCAAGGACATAATTCTATGTGTAGCAACGATACAATTCTACGTGTAGCAATGACACAATTCTATGTGTAGCAACGACACAATTCTAAGTGTAGCAATGACACAATTATACGTGTAGCAATGACACAATTCTACGTGTAGCAACAACACAATTCTACGTGTAGCAACGATACAATTCTACGTGTAGCAACGATACAATTATATGTGTAGCAACGACACAATTCTACGTGTAGCAACGACACAATTCTAATGAACGTCCTTGACATATTTCCTCCACAGTTTCAGTTGCAAATACATTATAAAATTGTCGTCTGCAAACATTATTTGAACTATATATATCCTTTATTTTACCCAGCATGCAGATTATTAAATGAAACACCCGCCCAACTATGAAGAGATGGTATTAAACTTGCTAGTTGCATTCTACTGAGAGTTAACACCGTCTATGCATTTCGTGGCATGTGTCGGACTTGGGTAACATTTAATATATATTTAACACACGTTCGCCTCCGTGGTCGAGTGGTTAATGTCGCTTGTATACCACTGTAACCACACTCAGACCGTGTCTCTTTATATGAAAAAAGTTGGCAGTTTCTTACGGAGGTTGGTGCACTGGTTAATCGCTGGAGCCTGCACAGGAAAGGTGTTGTTAGGTAAACTGCCTATTGCTCAAATGGGCAACTGGTAGCGACGTTAAATAAACATATTATTTTTTTTAACACAACTTGTTTATTGAAACTTCAAATATATGGCAACTGCATAAGCACCATTCACACGAGCTAGAGATTTTTTTAATAAGGCCCGAAAACATTCTATCCTAGGACCCATCCCCCCTAAAAAGATAGATGCATCATGGGCATACAGGTTTTCGGACCTCGATGGTTTGCTGGTGACTAATTTCTAGTCAGTCTTAAAGCCTTTTTATAGCATACATACCTTATGGAAAACATCTCAAGTACCTGTTACTGACAGCAATGATGTCATTCACAAACATACCTTATGGAAAACATCTCAAGTACCTGTTACTGACAGCAATGACGTCATTCGCAAACATACCTTATGGAAAACATCTCAAGTACCTGTTACTGACAGCAATGATGTCATTCACAAACATAACTTATGGAAAACATCTCAAGTACCTGTTACTGACAGCAATGACGTCATTCGCAAACATACCTTATGGAAAACATCTCAAGTACCTGTTACTGACAGCAATGATGTCATTCCTAAACATACCTTATGGAAAACATCTCAAGTTCCTATACGACATATATTGACAATGTAGTAGCCAAACAAATGCTCATAACCCTTTCCCTCATAGAAGCACCTCTTGACGCCATTACCAATACGACATACATCGACAATGTAGTAGCCAAACCAATATTCATAATAAAGGCCAGACTCTCATGTAGTTCCAATAATATCTATGGAGGTGGGATAGATATGGTGACTACTTATCCACTGCATGATAGCTAAATGACTGTCGTTCGTATGCAGATATAATAGTTATGTTATATTTCGGGTCTTACACCTGCATCAGCACCATTTTGGGCTATATCGCCGGCGGGCAGTTTATCTAACAACACCTTTCCTGGGCAGGCTCCTGTGGTTAAACAGTACTTGGGTGCACCAACCTCCGTAAGAAACTGCCAACTTTTTCATATAAATGTGAGATATAATAGTATATTAATCTAAATCTCTATGTAGGAAAGGGTTAAATGGCTGTTGTTTGTATGGAGATATAATAGTATATTAACCTAAATCTCTATGAAGGAAAGGGATAAATCAATGATGATCATGAATTCGTGAAACTTACTTTGAATTAGCTACAACAGTTTGCAAAGAAAGCAAATAATTCAGTAAATTTTAAGAAAACTTGAAATATGGTTTATACCTTTACAACAGATAACCCACCAACAGAGTTAACAAATGTCTTTTCAATATCCTGATACTCCTGATCAGAGGCCTGTAACACTACAACTCTCAGATTTCCAGTCATGTATGTCCACTGCGCCGGTTGTTCAAATGAACCCTCTATTATATATAAAGAGAAACAGGCATTTGAAGCTTCAAAGATAAAGAAAAGAATATGCAAACATTACCATACCCCACCCACCTGCCAACACAATTATGATAAATTCACAACTAAATTGCTTTTAAAAGTTTCTAGTCACATGGTATATACTTTTCTAATCCACGGGAGACAACCCATGTATTCTGGACTTGACAACAATCTTTAGCCCATAACTTGCCAATCACATGTCTCTTTTGTAACCAGCACAGAGACAGATCAGACAACACAGTCAGGTTCTATGCTGTTTGCTATTCGGGTAGTGGAGGTAAAACACTTGTCTGAATAGTTTAAACTTTATTTATTTTACAACGATTGCGAAGCAAGTTCTAACAACTTATATTAATCACTCTCGTTGGCGCGGATGAAAGCGTAAATGTGGTCAATCGTGTGGGAGGAAACCGGAGTACCCAGAGAAAACCCACATGGCGATCACCGTACCATCTCACATACTTCCCGGTCCGAGGATGGAACCCGGGTTGCATTGGTGAGAAACGAGCGTGCTAACCACTGCACTAATCGGAGAGCCAAACAACATAGCAGGTTAAGGACTTGATTCTGTATAAACAAACAATGGCTGTCCGATTAGCGCAGTGGTTAGCTTCTCGCCAATGCAACCTGGGTTCGATCCTCGTGCAGCACAAACTTTTAAAGTGATGATTAAAAGCATCGTTTTTTTAACGGAAAAGGGTCGCCAACCAGTAGAGTCCATGTGAGGTCCCTTATACAGTATGTTATATATGTGTAAGAGGTTTCAAATTATAAACTTATATTGTGGCCCATGGTGACATAATTAAGTTCTATATTTCCAAATGTGCATTCAATTTCAAACACTTCAGGCACTACGATACTCAAATTTGTATTCACTAGTTGGGTAGAAAGCACACAAATACAAAATACACACAAAAATATACACAAAAATACACACACAAATAGATATCTACGATAAACTATTGGCAAGTCCAATTTTACCTATATTTTAGGTAAGACAGTCTAGAAAACACCCTAAAAAATATTCATATGCTTTACACGGTCTCTGTGTACATGTATAACTGTAGTCTAGAGAACAAACACCCTAAAAAATATACATACGCTTAACAAGGTCTATGCGTATAACTGTAACAACATCCTTCGTATCATTCTCTGGAAATTCTTCCATCCTCCCAAAGTCCAGAATATACCCTACTTTATTGGCGCTAGAATTTACAAAATTCATATAAACAATCAATAAAACATTTTGTAAGTTGAAGCGGACTTCCTAACGTTTCAATTAATCAATAAAACATGTTGTAAAACGAAGCGGACTTCCTAACATTTCAATTAATCAATAAAACATGTTGTAAAATGAAGCGGACTTCCTAACATTTCAATTAATCAATAAAACATGTTGTAAGTTGAAGCGGACTTCCTAACATTTCAATTAATCAATAAAACATGTTGTAAATTGAAGCGGACTTCCTAACATTTCAAACAATCAATAAAACTTGTTGTAAATTGAAGCGGACTTCTTACCATTTCAAATACAATAAAGCATGTTGTAAATTGAAGCGGACTTCCTAACATTTCAATTAATCAATAAAGCATGTTGTAAATTGAAGCGGACTTCCTAACATTTCAAATACAATAAAGCATGTTGTAAATTGAAGCGGATTTCCTAACATTTCAAACAATCAATAAAACTTGTTGTAAATTGAAGCGGACTTCTTACCATTTCAAATACAATAAAGCATGTTGTAAATTGAAGCGGACTTCCTAACATTTCAAACAATCAATAAAACTTGTTGTAAATTGAAGCGGACTTCTTACCATTTCAAATACAATAAAGCATGTTGTAAATTGAAGCGGACGTCCTAACATTTTAAACAATCAATAAAACTTGTTGTAAATTGAAGCGGACTTCTTACCATTTCAAATACAATAAAGCATGTTGTAAATTGAAGCGGACTTCCTAACATTTCAAACACAATAAAGCATGTTGTAAATTGAAGCGGACTTCCTAACATTTCAAACACAATAAAGCATGTTGTAAATTGAAGCGGACTTCCTAACATTTCAAACACACTAAAGCATGTTGTAAATTGAAGCGGACTTCCTAACAATGTGAAGAAAGCCTCCACTTTCAGGGAATGAAATTATTCCTTATTCCAATATTAGTATGCACCAAATAAGAATGGTCTTAACAAGCAGTGACTCTCTTGTTCGTTTGTTTTGAAACTCGCAAGGCAGCATGGCAGCTTAGATCATATGTCCACTCTGCAGTTATTTTTGGTTTAGAAATATCACGGATGCCCCTCCAAGCAGTATTTCAGGCACGGACGGCACACACAGGTAGAACCACCAACCTACCGCAAGTCAGCTGGATAGCTTCCTCACTTGAAAGAATATGACACCCCTATTGGGATTCGAACCTACAGAGGTGAGTGATCTGGCTGAGGGCTACCTACTGGATAATGCATGCAGTTTCTTCGGTTGTACTTTATGTAAATGTATATAGTAAAGTAAATATATAAAAACAAGGCACTTTTTTTATAGTATAGCTGGTGTATGACCCACCCTATCCTGCACCAAATAACATGTCCATGTTCCAACTGTAGAGCAGAGAGGAAGTATGACAAAATGTATTGTTTGACACCCAGTTGTATTTCACTGTGCAGGTATGAATTCAAGACCTTCAGGTTATCAAAGAATCATCCCCTTTGACGTTTGCAAATGCACCACAATTTTAACCATTTAATAATTATACATATTCATACATTTAATAATTATACATATTCATACATTTAATAATTATAATAATTATACATATTCATACATTTAATAATTATACATATTCATACATTTAATAATTATACATGTTCATATATTTAATAATTATACATATTCATACATTTAATAATTATACATATTCATACATTTAATAATTATACATATTCATACATTTAATCACTGCACTATCAGTAAAATAAAAGGTGTGACACAAATAAATCTTATTTCCATTATCATAGACAACTTAGAACTGGCACACGTGTGCTTTCATTTCACTGCATAGCATAAAAGACACTATATTACAATGTAGACAAATGTGAATTTATTTAAAAACTAACGTTACATGAAACTATTAAAAATATATACACGCACGAGTGGAAAATACCGATTTCACAGTTAATGTGGTTTTCCTAACCGATGTTTAACGTCACAACATCTGTTGAAACAGCTGTCTAAGATATTTGTGCCAATTGCCAATAGAGAGCATTGCTTTCTGAGAGCATGCAGGGTGTGGAAAACAGATTCCAGAGTCCTACTTTCACTTTCAGTTTATTATATTGCTAAAATCACTGCTTACTGAGGGAAAATAATTATACAAATTAGAATGTAAGAATGTGTAGTAGCTACTTGTACGTAAAATTTCAAGCTTTATAATATTTTATATACGATATAGTTTCGCTTTAATAAAACAAAATTGTCTAAATTTCAAATTAGTATTCGAAGGGGGGGTATTTGAAGGAGTAAGTAAGCAAGAGATGCAAGGCTACTACCACTTTATGGGTAATATATCTTTATGGGTAATATTTCTTTATGGGTAATATTTCTTCATAAACCACAAACAAAACGGGGTAATATTTCTATTGGGGGTAATATTTCTATAGGGGATAACATTTCAAGCTCCAGTGACTGCACTCACCTGAATTTCACATTTGGGGCTTTCTGTATGTAGGCTTTTTCTATCCTGTAGTTCAATTCCACATCATACGGCGTCAAAGTCTGTGCAGTATCTCCAACTTCAATATAATTCCACTGCACAAGGTTGATCATAAAAGATGCAGCACTCTTCTGTTGTTCCCGTTCAACAGCATCTCGCATTAACCTATATCATAATAGTAATAATAGTATTAATACTAGTAGTATTATAGTAATACTAATATATAGTATAATAGTAGTAATAGTAGAAATAATACAAGTAGTGGAAGCAGCGATCTACCAGAAACATTACAGATATGGTGCTATAAATCTACAAGAAACATTACAGATATGGTGCTATAAATCTACAAGAAACATTACAGATATGGTGCTATAAATCTACCAGAAACATTACATACATGGTGCTATAAATCTACCAGAAACATTACAGATATGGTGCTATAAATCTACAAGAAACATTACAGATATGGTGCTATAAATCTACAAGAAACATTACATATATGGTGCTATAAATCTACAAGAAACATTACAGATATGGTGCTATAAATCTACAAGAAACATTACAGATATGGTGCTATAAATCTACCAGAAACATTATATATGGTGCTATA
The DNA here is from genome assembly GCA_014843695.1 of Archivesica marissinica. NCBI lineage: Eukaryota > Metazoa > Mollusca > Bivalvia > Venerida > Vesicomyidae > Archivesica > Archivesica marissinica. Next base: position 21,292,090 of record CM026393.1, read on the forward strand.
AATCTACAAGAAACATTACAATATGGTGCTATAAATCTACCAGAAACATTACAGAATGGTGCTATAAATCTACCAGAAACATTATAGATATGGTGCTATAAATCTACAAGAAACATTACATATATGGTGCTATAAATCTACAAGAAACATTACATATATGGTGCTATAAATCTACAAGAAACATTACAGATATGGTGCTATAAATCTACAAGAAACATTACAGATATGGTGCTATAAATCTACAAGAAACATTACAGATATGGTGCTATAAATCTACAAGAAACATTACAGATATGGTGCTATAAATCTACCAGAAACATTATATATGGTGCTATAAATCTACAAGAAACATTACAGATATGGTGCTATAAATCTACCAGAAACATTACAGATATGGTGCTATAAATCTACCAGAAACATTACAGATATGGTGCTATAAATCTACAAGAAACATTACATATATGGTGCTATAAATCTACAAGAAACATTACAGATATGGTGCTATAAATCTACAAGAAACATTACAGATATGGTGCTATAAATCTACAAGAAACATTACATATATGGTGCTATAAATCTACCAGAAACATTACAGATATGGTGCTATAAATCTACAAGAAACATTACAGATATGGTGCTATAAATCTACCAGAAACATTACAGATATGGTGCTATAAATCTACCAGAAACATTACAGATATGGTGCTATAAATCTACCAGAAACATTACAGATATGGTGCTATAAATCTACCAGAAACATTACAGATATGGTGCTATAAATCTACAAGAAACATTACAGATATGGTGCTATAAATCTACCAGAAACATTACAGATATGGTGCTATAAATCTACCAGAAACATTACAGATATGGTGCTATAAATCTACAAGAAACATTACAGATATGGTGCTATAAATCTACCAGAAACATTACAGATATGGTGCTATAAATCTACCAGAAACATTACAGATATGGTGCTATAAATCTACAAGAAACATTACAGATATGGTGCTATAAATCTACCAGAAACATTATATATGGTGCTATAAATCTACAAGAAACATTACAGATATGGTGCTATAAATCTACAAGAAACATTACAGATATGGTGCTATAAATCTACCAGAAACATTACAGATATGGTGCTATAAATCTACAAGAAACATTACAGATATGGTGCTATAAATCTACCAGAAACATTACAGATATGGTGCTATAAATCTACAAGAAACATTACAGATATGGTGCTATAAATCTACCAGAAACATTACAGATATGGTGCTATAAATCTACCAGAAACATTATATATGGTGCTATAAATCTACCAGAAACATTACAGATATGGTGCTATAAATCTACCAGAAACATTACAGATATGGTGCTATAAATCTACCAGAAACATTACAGATATGGTGCTATAAATCTACAAGAAACATTACAGATATGGTGCTATAAATCTACCAGAAACATTACAGATATGGTGCTATAAATCTACCAGAAACATTACAGATATGGTGCTATAAATCTACCAGAAACATTACAGATATGGTGCTATAAATCTACCAGAAACATTACAGATATGGTGCTATAAATCTACAAGAAACATTACAGATATGGTGCTATAAATCTACCAGAAACATTACAGATATGGTGCTATAAATCTACAAGAAACATTACAGATATGGTGCTATAAATCTACCAGAAACATTACAGATATGGTGCTATAAATCTACCAGAAACATTACAGATATGGTGCTATAAATCTACAAGAAACATTACAGATATGGTGCTATAAATCTACCAGAAACATTACAGATATGGTGCTATAAATCTACAAGAAACATTACAGATATGGTGCTATAAATCTACCAGAAACATTACATATATGGTGCTATAAATCTACCAGAAACATTACAGATATGGTGCTATAAATCTACCAGAAACATTACAGATATGGTGCTATAAATCTACCAGAAACATTACAGATATGGTGCTATAAATCTACCAGAAACATTACAGATATGGTGCTATAAATCTACCAGAAACATTACAGATATGGTGCTATAAATCTACCAGAAACATTACAGATATGGTGCTATAAATCTACAAGAAACATTACAGATATGGTGCTATGCTATAAATCTACCAGAAACATTACATATATGGTGCTATAAATCTACAAGAAACATTACAGATATGGTGCTATAAATCTACCAGAAACATTACAGATATGGTGCTATAAATCTACAAGAAACATTACAGATATGGTGCTATAAATCTACCAGAAACATTACAGATATGGTGCTATAAATCTACCAGAAACATTACAGATATGGTGCTATAAATCTACCAGAAACATTACAGATATGGTGCTATAAATCTACCAGAAACATTACAGATATGGTGCTATAAATCTACCAGAAACATTACATATATGGTGCTATAAATCTACCAGAAACATTACAGATATGGTGCTATAAATCTACCAGAAACATTACAGATATGGTGCTATAAATCTACCAGAAACATTACAGATATGGTGCTATAAATCTACCAGAAACATTACAGATATGGTGCTATAAATCTACAAGAAACATTACAGATATGGTGCTATAAATCTACCAGAAACATTACAGATATGGTGCTATAAATCTACCAGAAACATTACAGATATGGTGCTATAAATCTACAAGAAACATTACAGATATGGTGCTATAAATCTACCAGAAACATTATATATGGTGCTATAAATCTACCAGAAACATTACAGATATGGTGCTATAAATCTACCAGAAACATTACAGATATGGTGCTATAAATCTACCAGAAACATTACAGATATGGTGCTATAAATCTACAAGAAACATTACATATATGGTGCTATAAATCTACAAGAAACATTACAGATATGGTGCTATAAATCTACCAGAAACATTACAGATATGGTGCTATAAATCTACAAGAAACATTACAGATATGGGATGCTATAAATCTACCAGAAACATTACAGATATGGTGCTATAAATCTACAAGAAACATTACAGATATGGTGCTATAAATCTACCAGAAACATTACAGATATGGTGCTATAAATCTACAAGAAACATTACAGATATGGTGCTATAAATCTACCAGAAACATTATAGATATGGTGCTATAAATCTAACAGAAACATTACAGATATGGTGCTATAAATCTACCAGAAACATTACAGATATGGTGCTATAAATCTACCAGAAACATTACAGATATGGTGCTATAAATCTACCAGAAACATTACAGATATGGTGCTATAAATCTACCAGAAACATTACAGATATGGTGCTATAAATCTACAAGAAACATTACATATATGGTGCTATAAATCTACAGAAACATTACAGATATGGTGCTATAAATCTACCAGAAACATTAC
>CM026393.1:21296504-21377876 GCA_014843695.1 Archivesica marissinica
CAATATATACATAAATACAAATACATAGCATTTATATAGCGCAAACATTATTCTATTGCGCTTTACAATATATACATAAATACAAATACATAGCATTTATATAGCGCAAACATTATTCTATTGCGCTTTACAATATATACATAAATACAAATACATAGCATTTATATAGCGCAAACATTATTCTATTGCGCTTCACAATATATACATAAATACAAATACATAGCATTTATATAGCGCAAACATTATTCTATTGCGCTTTACAATATATACATAAATACAAATACATAGCATTTATATAGCGCAAACATTATTCTATTGCGCTTAACAATATATACATAAATACAAATACAGAGCATTTATATAGCGCAAACAGTATTCTATGCGCTTCACAATATATACATAAATACAAATACATAGCATTTATATAGCGCAAACATTATTCTATTGCGCTTTACAATATATACATAAATACAAATACATAGCATTTATATAGCGCAAACAGTATTCTATTGCGCTTTACAATATATACATAAATACAAATACATAGCATTTATATAGCGCAAACATTATTCTATTGCGCTTCACAATATATACATAAATACAAATACATAGCATTTATATAGCGCAAACAGTATTCTATTGCGCTTTACAATATATACATAAATACAAATACAGAGCATTTATATAGCGCAAACAGTATTCTATTGCGCTTTACAATATATACATAAATACAAATACATAGCATTTATATAGCGCAAACAGTATTCTATTGCGCTTTACAATATATACATAAATACAAATACATAGCATTTATATAGCGCAAACAGTATTCTATTGCGCTTTACAATATATACATAAATACAAATACATAGCATTTATATAGCGCAAACAGTATTCTATTGCGCTTCACAATATATACATAAATACAAATACATAGCATTTATATAGCGCAAACATTATTCTATTGCGCTTTACAATATATACATAAATACAAATACATAGCATTTATATAGCGCAAACATTATTCTATTGCGCTTTACAATATATACATAAATACAAATACATAGCATTTATATAGCGCAAACAGTATTCTATTGCGCTTCACAATATATACATAAATACAAATACATAGCATTTATATAGCGCAAACATTATTCTATTGCGCTTTACAATATATACATAAATACAAATACATAGCATTTATATAGCGCAAACAGTATTCTATTGCGCTTTACAATATATACATAAATACAAATACATAGCATTTATATAGCGCAAACAGTATTCTATTGCGCTTTACAATATATACATAAATACAAATACATAGCATTTATATAGCGCAAACATTATTCTATTGCGCTTTACAATATATACATAAATACAAATACATAGCATTTATATAGCGCAAACATTATTCTATTGCGCTTCACAATATATACATAAATACAAATACATAGCATTTATATAGCGCAAACATTATTCTATTGCGCTTTACAATATATACATAAATACAAATACATAGCATTTATATAGCGCAACCATTATTCTATTGCGCTTTACAATATATACATAAATACAAATACATAGCATTTATATAGCGCAAACATTATTCTATTGCGCTTTACAATATATACATAAATACAAATACATAGCATTTATATAGCGCAAACAGTATTCTATTGCGCTTTACAATATATACATAAATACAAATACATAGCATTTATATAGCGCAAACAGTATTCTATTGCGCTTTACAATATATACATAAATACAAATACATAGCATTTATATAGCGCAAACATTATTCTATTGCGCTTCACAAATATACATAAATACAAATACATAGCATTTATATAGCGCAAACAGTATTCTATTGCGCTTCACAATATATAAATAAATACAAATACATAGCATTTATATAGCGCAAACATTATTCTATTGCGCTTCACAATATATACATAAATACAAATACATAGCATTTATATAGCGCAAACATTATTCTATTGCGCTTTACAATATATACATAAATACAAATACATAGCATTTATATAGCGCAAACATTATTCTATTGCGCTTCACAATATATACATAAATACAAATACATAGCATTTATATAGCGCAAACATTATTCTATTGCGCTTCACAATATATACATAAATACAAATACATAGCATTTATATAGCGCACACATTATTCTATTGCGCTTCACAATATATACATAAATACAAATACATAGCATTTATATAGCGCACACATTATTCTATTGCGCTTCACAATATATACATAAATACAAATACATAGCATTTATATAGCGCAAACATTATTCTATTGCGCTTCACAATATATACATAAATACAAATACATAGCATTTATATAGCGCACACATTATTCTATTGCGCTTCACAATATATACATAAATACAAATACATAGCATTTATATAGCGCAAACATTATTCTATTGCGCTTCACAATATATACATAAATACAATTACATAGCATTTATATAGCGCAAACATTATTCTATTGCGCTTCACAATATATACATAAATACAAATACATAGCATTTATATAGCGCAAACATTATTCTATTGCGCTTCACAATATATACATAAATACAATTACATAGCATTTATATAGCGCAAACATTATTCTATTGCGCTTCACAATATATACATAAATACAAATACATAGCATTTATATAGCGCAAACATTATTCTATTGCGTTTCACAATATATACATAAATACAATTACATAGCATTTATATAGCGCAAACATTATTCTATTGCGCTTCACAATATATACATAAATACAAATACATAGCATTTATATAGCGCAAACATTATTCTATTGCGCTTCACAATATATACATAAATACAAATACATAGCATTTATATAGCGCACACATTATTCTATTGCGCTTCACAATATATACATAAATACAAATACATAGCATTTATATAGCGCAAACATTATTCTATTGTGCTTTACAATATATACATAAATACAAATACATAGCATTTATATAGCGCAAACATTATTCTATTGCGCTTCACAATATATACATAAATACAATTACATAGCATTTATATAGCGCAAACATTATTCTATTGCGCTTCACAATATATACATAAATACAAATACATAGCATTTATATAGCGCAAACATTATTCTATTGCGCTTCACAATATATACATAAATACAAATACAGAGCATTTATATAGCGCAAACATTATTCTATTGCGCTTACAATATACATAAATACAAATACATAGCATTATATAGCGCAAACATTATTCTATTGCGCTTCACAATATATACAATACAAATACATAGCATTTATATAGCGCAAACATTATTCTATTGCGCTTCACAATATATACATAAATACAAATACATAGCATTTATATAGCGCACACATTATTCTATTGCGCTTCACAATATATACATAAATACAAATACATAGCATTTATATAGCGCAAACATTATTCTATTGCGCTTTACAATATATACATAAATACAAATACATAGCATTTATATAGCGCAAACATTATTCTATTGCGCTTCACAATATATACATAAATACAAATACAGAGCATTATATAGCGCAAACATTATTCTATTGCGCTTCACAATATATACATAAATACAAATACATAGCATTTATATAGCGCAAACATTATTCTATTGCGCTTCACAATATATACATAAATACAAATACAGAGCATTTATATAGCGCAAACATTATTCTATTGCGCTTCACAATATATACATAAATACAAATACATAGCATTTATATAGCGCAAACATATTCTATTGCGCTTCACAATATATACATAAATACAATACAGAGCATTTATATAGCGCAAACATTATTCTATTGCGCTTCACAATATATACATAAATACAAATACATAGCATTTATATAGCGCAAACATTATTCTATTGCGCTTCACAATATATACATCAATACAAATACATAGCATTTATATAGCGCAAACATTATTCTATTGCGCTTCACAATATATACATAAATACAAATACATAGCATTTATATAGCGCACACATTATTCTATTGCGCTTCACAATATATACATAAATACAAATACAGAGCATTTATATAGCGCAAACATTATTCTATTGCGCTTCACAATATATACATAAATACAAATACATAGCATTTATATAGCGCAAACATTATTCTATTGCGCTTCACAATATATACATAAATACAAATACAGAGCATTTATATAGCGCAAACATTATTCTATTGCGCTTCACAATATATACATAAATACAAATACATAGCATTTATATAGCGCAAACATTATTCTATTGCGCTTTACAATATATACATAAATACAAATACATAGCATTTATATAGCGCACACATTATTCTATTGCGCTTTACAATATATACATAAATACAAATACATAGCATTTATATAGCGCACACATTATTCTATTGCGCTTTACAATATATACATAAATACAAATACATAGCATTTATATAGCGCAAACATTATTCTATTGCGCTTCACAATATATACATAAATACAAATACAGAGCATTTATATAGCGCAAACATTATTCTATTGCGCTTCACAATATATACATAAATACAAATACATAGCATTTATATAGCGCAAACATTATTCTATTGCGCTTCACAATATATACATAAATACAAATACATAGCATTTATATAGCTCACACATTATTCTATTGCGCTTCACAATATATACATAATACAAATACATAGCATTTATATAGCGCAAACATTATTCTATTGCGCTTCACAATATATACATAAATACAAATACATAGCATTTATATAGCGCAAACATTATTCTATTGCGCTTCACAATATACATAAATACAAATACATAGCATTTATATAGCGCACACATTATTCTATTGCGCTTCACAATATATACATAAATACAAATACAGCATTTATATAGCGCAAACATTATTCTATTGCGCTTCACAAATATACATAAATACAAATACATAGCATTTATATAGCGCAAACATTATTCTATTGCGCTTCACAATATATACATAAATACAAATACAGAGCATTTATATAGCGCAAACATTATTCTATTGCGCTTCACAATATATACATAAATACAAATACATAGCATTTATATAGCGCAAACATTATTCTATTGCGCTTTACAATATATACATAAATACAAATACATAGCATTTATATAGCGCACACATTATTCTATTGCGCTTTACAATATATACATAAATACAAATACATAGCATTTATATAGCGCAAACATTATTCTATTGCGCTTTACAATATATACATAAATACAAATACATAGCATTTATATAGCGCAAACATTATTCTATTACAGATGCAAATTTAAACTATGACAATAATATATGGAAATATAAATGTATACATATATAGATATAGATATACCTAGGATTCTAGTAACTGGATAAGAACATATTTTATCGTGATATCTACACCATTACAGTATATAAGTGAGTGATCGGATTAGCGATAAAAGTGGCAATATGAACCATAGACCCAAACACCTCCGTAAGAATGACAACCATGATGTGGTCAGTACAGTGATTGGGCCGGTACAGTGATCCGCCCATCACCACATGACAGAGCACGAACCCAAGAGAATGCCCATACAACACTTTACTCATCAATCCAATACACTTATATACAAATAAACAAGTGATCAATATAGAGTTTATTCTTTGCCCATTTTGTATACTAGTAGTTTACATCACGTTTATTTAGTGTCCTCACGATGGCTAGCCTGGGAACAGGCGTCGATATATGTCGCCTGGTCAGTCAAATAAATATAGTTTAACACCGATACTATTAATTGGGTCGTATTGGGTTTCTGATCATACCAACGTGTCAATTTGTGAGAAGCTAAAAAGTGAAACATCGACAGACTGGCACCCAGGCTACATGATGGCATTAGCGAAGAGTAAGAAGAAGACGAGTCGTTTATTAACAACACATACATACATTTGTATACAAATAAACAAGTGCTCAATAAAGCTATCGTATTGATACTGTGGTCTAATTTACCGTAATATAGAGTATGAACATTCGTGTTGGTGTATTTTGTGTAATTAAGAAGACAACGCCTTCAGTATGGAGTCCCTATGGGTTACAGTATTCTTAAGAAAACGAGTCAAACATTATATTGTGTGTTTTACGTTTATTTATCGTCGCTACCGGTTGCCCATATGAGCGACGCCTCCTGAAGAGATTAGTCATTTTATGTTTTGGAGGATAGTGCATGATACAGACAGACACCCATTCCAGAGTCTCCTCTGGTCCTTTTATGTGCACTGTGTAAAGCACCGACACGAGACCTCGGTTAAACGTCCCATCTGAAAGACTGTTAATTTTATTAGGGTCAGACGGGGGATCGAACCTGCGATCCCTGGATTACCAGTCCAGCGTGTTACCACTGTACTACAGATCCGTCTGTAGCCAAACGTGATAACACCTTTCTATTATAATTGTTGATTATATTACAAACGATATACATGCTTTTATTAATATTATATTGTAATAATATGCTTCGAAATCGAGCTAAAATAAATTTGTATAAATCAACAGCTACCTTTAGTTTATACAACTTTTAGCTCGATTGCGAAACAAGTTCTTTCAAATTATATTAATCACTCTCGAGACCTCATTCCTGATTGAATCCATCGCCACGAGAGAGAGAGAGAATATTATCCTACAGATATGCGACACCATAAACAACGTATTTATAAGATGTCACAGCGATTCTATATTCCCATAAATAAATAGTTATATAATGTCGTATTCGGAACATTACCTGCCTATTCATACCATAGAGATTCTAGTATAATTCCATAGCAATTATCGTGTAACATATTAGATTCCAGGCATAATGTGCGATGCGACTATCGTAACATTAATATGTATGAGTTATTAATATGAAATAGACATTACTAGTGATTGTCTTTATTTTAATCTCATTACAGCAAACATAAACACATATCAAATTAACACCGGACTATGAGGCCTGCTGTAATCTAGATTTTAGTTTATACAAATTTATTTTAGCTCGATTGCGAAACAAGTTCTTTCAACTTATATTAATCACTATCGAGACCTCATTCCTGGTGTAATCCATCGCCATGAAGGAGAGAGAAAAGGCAATGTGGAATTTAAATGCCTTGCCTAAGGGCACAATCGTAACTGCTCCAGCGGGGTTCGAACTCCGGAAGCGAGCGCGCATCCACTGCGCTATGTGTGTGGTGTGTGTGTGTGTGTTCAGTTCAGTTCAGTTCAGTTCAGTTCAGTTCAGTTCAGTTCAGATTTTATATCTCCGACTGGCACCACGCACGAATTTGTGCCAGCGAGAGTCTGGGGTAGACCGGGTGAATACATTACACGGTACCGTTATTCTTCTAAGATGCCTAAGCTTGCATTATAATTACCATTTCTACTAAGGTTATGTGATGAGAGGCAGTACTAATAGTGGGGCAGATAACAGCAATTTTTGAGAGGAATCGTGCAAATGATGATACAAGCATCAAATTTGGCACACTTGTTCTCCAAGTGATACTAATCAAATCTGCTCGATTGGCCAATTGAAAATCCAAGATGGCCGCCCGAAGTTGACGTTTTGCTTAGAAGTATTTGTAGTTGTCCGATTTGCATGATCTAGGTGTGGATTCCTATGTTTTCAAGCCTGCTGAAGTAGACTTTCCTGTTTATAAAGCACACTGACACATATTTTTCAAGATGGCCACCAGATTGTCTGTTTTTCATTACGTAAGCTTTGCCCCGGCTAGTAAATGTTCAAAGTTATGCATACCATGCCACTGGTCCTCCAGCTGCTACTGTTCACATATGCAGCTGCAGAGTGATGTGCAGGGGAGCTCTGACTGAAATCACTTGCATCTTCCTTTGCAACCTTTCTTACAGGAACATTTCGTCAGTTCCCGACAGCTCGCTGCAATAGGGGGTAGTGTTGTCCAACATATCTGCCATGTCTCTCCTTTCTGTGTCCACCCCCATTCAGCGGGACTGCTCGTGTCTGGATTGGAGATGGTTGCCTGGCCCCAGATGATCCCAGCCTGATAGGCCGCACGCTTTGCATGTTCTCTGAGGGCTGCCTGTGTTGGTGGAATTGAGTTGTACGGCCTCTGCTTGCGGGCAAAGAGATCTAGTCTTGCTTCGTCCACACCAGTGGCTGCGCTTGATCTGTCGTACATGAGGACAACGAATCTCTCCAGCCTCTGCAGGTCAAGATCACGAATCAATGTTGGATGCTGGCTGAGATTAGTGAATGTTTCAGAAACATCATCAAATACGTTCCAAGTCTGCCATGCAGATTTCTTCGCTTTCCCACGGAAGGCAGACACGACGTCACATCCAGTGAACGCATGAACGTATGGGATCCCTCCAGCTTTCTCAAGCCCTATTGCAGAAACTACCTCATGGACTGGAATCCATCGCATCTTGGCTCCTTGGCCAAAGGCAATCCACATTTTCTCAAGACCTAGTTCCTGTAATATAAGGATGGCAGTACAGATATTGCTATGACTAGCACGTCCGTGTCATTAGCCTTATTGATAATAGACTTTCTCCCATGAGTCGTTGCATCCCTGGTGTGTACACATATTCGATTGTCAGCTTCTTCATGACAACATGGGGACACAGCATCCAGAGACTTCCTTGTGTTGCTAATGGCATCTTCTCCTTTTGTGACGATGACTGTGCTTGTCGTCTCTGCTTCACACATCTTTTCCGCAAGGAAGTGAAACAGCTCAGTCTTGTTGCTGGCGTCACGAAGGAAGCTTTGCCAGTTACCTGGTGTCTTACTCGTTCCTGTCACTCTTCTTCTGATTCCTTGCCCCCTTTTCGACCTCGTCTCGGATTTCAGACTTGACTTCTTGTACACATCAAAGACTGCGTCCACCCGCTCGTACCTGGCACCATAGGATTCCACCTTTGGGATGATGTCTTCTTTAGCATAGTCAGAAAATGTCTTTGATGTACGTGGAGGTAAGGCATTGATAAGTGCTGAGCCATGAATGATGATTGCATCTTCCTTTGGTTCTCTGTCTGGGATGTTCACTTGCGCTTCAAGAATTTCAACCAGCTGTGACTTCTGACACGTATGAAGCTTGCCGCTGTCACTGAAAGATGCAGGGTGTGACTGATTCTCGTGCTTGAAGAATTATTGCAAGTCACACTGCCTGTTCTGGCACGAGATGAACAGTCGCGAGAATAACTGACAGTCGTCTTCCAGGACTTTCACCTTAGCAATTCCCTCAGCCTGCTCTTCTTTGAAGAAAGAAACAAGGTTTTTCTTGATTGGATGATAAATAGGACTTTTCATCCTCTAGCCCCTCCATGAATGATTGGAACTGCTCTTTTCCCTGCCAGTGATGTGTAGCTACCATTTCAGCTAGAGTTGGGTCTGCAATGTTCTTCGTGTCTAGCACCAGCAGGTCGGCTGATTCTTCTTGGATGGGTTGCCCATCTCCTGCATCACTGCAGAGAGTGATTTCACCTTTTCAAAGAAAGATGTCTGGGCACTCAGTGTCTGCTCATGGTGTCTGCTGATGTAGGTGGCAACTTTCATACCAGACACGGCCTCGTATCCAGCTACTAGACGACTAACTTCGGGTCCAGCGACCATCCACCTACGAAGTGCTGCCGGGTCTTCTGTCAACCCAATTGCTCCTCCGTCACCTTTGATCACTGCATTATTGTGCTCGTGTGCTTGGTCGATCGCCAAGGCAGAGAATTCTCTTCTTGACTTGTGGATGGCGAAGTTCCCTTTGTGAAACTCCCTGGCCACATATGGATGTTGTTGCTCAAGTGATATCATATCTCGGAGGTGAATTGGGATCCATCGCGCATAGTTGACATTGTTATTCGCAAAGAAGTAAGGCACAAGTTCTGAAAGTGCTTCACGGTACACGTTGAAGTCTCCTTCTCTGAATGAGCGGATCAGGGTGAATATGGTGAGCTCCATGTCCAGCACCAGACTCCAGAACTGGAACTGCGGACTCTCATTCCTCCGTTGTTCACACCAATCCTCAAAGGTTATATCTGATATGCTAGACTCTTCAGAGCGGTAATCATGGTATGCCTTCTTCATCAGTTTGTACAAGCTGCATGCAGTGATCTGGTGTGCTTGTCTGGTCCTGGTGACACTGGATGCAGACAGGTAAGACTCTGTTGTACCAGATGAGGCCACCTCTGCTTCCACAATGGCACTGGTCCAGCCACTGTCCCGTAGTAATGTTCCTATCGATCTCAGTGCAGCCATTTCTATATGAAGTCCACCGAACATGATCACGAACTTGTCCTCTCCATATTCTGGCCACTTCCATTGTATTTGTTTTGCCAGAGCATACAACGGTTGGTCAGCAGCAATGACAGGTGTCTGCCCTGGGTTCAGGAAAGCCACTGTATCACGGACCTTCGCCATGGCATGCTTGATCGTTGCAACAGAGTGAGCCTGGTCTCGCCACGGAGGCATCATTGCTGAAATGCTCACTTCAAATGGATGGCTCCTTTTCTGCGTTGCATGATGGGCTGACCATGTGATGCTGACTGCATCAGCCACATCCTCAGTGAGGAAGACTTCCTCCAACCAAGAATATTCTTCTTTCAAGTGTGACCAGATCGACTCGGGTGCTGGTAAGGATTGGCTTGCTACTGGAGGAGGATTGGGGTTTATCGTGATGTATGCTGGTCGAATATTGGTGTATGCTTCTGGAAGCTCTGGAACTTTCTTAACCTTCATTTCTGACTCTAATTTGAGCGGCTCACGTTCATCGACAGCATTTTCAGTGCTTGGATGTTGGAAAATGGACACACTTGTACCATGGAAAGATGTTTGAGCTGTGGTCGCAGTCGGATTATGATCTATGTTTTCCACTGCTACAGTTGTGAACAACTGCTTTCTCAAGACTGGGGGACAGATTACTCCATCTTCCACATACTGTGCAACAACTGCTTCTCCTAACTGTGCTGAGATTTCTAGGACTCTGTCGTATGATATGCTGAGCCTATTCTCATGGAGCATTTCAATGATTTGTCTCTTCCTCGTCTTTGCAAACACATACAGACCCATGTAAACTGCAAAAGGTGGCTCACGGTCCTTGGAATGCCTGTGGACATCCGTTCCTTCCTTGTATTTGGCAAAGCAGTTGTACTGTAGGAGTTGTGATATAGAAAGGTCAGATTTCGATGCTCCATGCTGGAGTTGGGACTTGATGTCTGCACCATATTCGATCATGCATACAAATTGCAGCAGTGATGGTGGTACAACCTGTGCTGGGTCTGTGTCGTGAAAGCTGCTGCTGAAATTTGACTTTTGATGGAGCATGTCTCGTCTTATTATCCCAGCAGCTTTCGCTAGATGGATCGCTTCACCGTACTTGGATGCTTGTGAGAGGATTGAGCCTACATCATTTTCAAAAGCCAGCAGAACATCTCGTCCTTGCGATGAGCTTGCAGCTTGGGAATGTGAAAAAGCAGCTGGTCCTTGAGTCGAGTAGGATGAACATCAGGCGATTCAACACCAAGCTGCTCCAGCCTCTTCTTGTAAAGCATGGTTAAATCAGCAAGCTTGAAAATGAGTGGATCTCTACTATCACTGGCATTTTTCATCTCACTAATGTAGGTGACTAGTTCGGAGAAAGCAATTGGATATGCTTCCTTCCAGAGCTCCTGTGCTTTCTCTTGCTCCTGCACCTTTAGGTAGGCTCGTTCTCGGATATACAATGCCACCAAGCAGCCATGGTGATAATTCAGTTCTTGTGCTATGACATCTCCTACACTTAGTTTGGCAAGGAGTTTTCTATCACTGAGTGTTTTTGCACATTCGTTTATTCTCTTATTCACTTGCATTGTCATTGCTTCTCTAAGCTCCCCCCCTTTGGTTTCGCAAATGAAACATTCTTGTGTTTTAGCTTCTTGGACCTTTCGTGGGATCTTACTTCTACCGCCCTCATCACCTGCAGGGGTTGATCTTTTTTCAGCTCTGTGTAACTTTGTGTTGTTAAATAGAAGCCTGCAACTCTCATGATATCGTGCCTTCTTTTGTCTCAAGGCTTCATCTATCCCACCACCTTCGTCAAGTCTTGCAGGGTCTAGCTTGATTGGTAGTGCATTGAGTGAGTGAAACAGAGGAATATTCGTTGCCAAGTTCATATATCCATCATCGCCTCTTCTGGCAGGATTGGCCTGGGGGGACTTTAGATCTTCTTTCTTAACCTCCTGACATAGGTAATACTTGGTCAAGTCAGTGTTCCACGATTTTCCAGTAGAACTCGCGTCCATGGTCAGTATGACGTTCAGGGTCGAGGGTTTATCCTTTTAACACCCTGTACATGTAAAATAGACACTTTCCTGTATGGGATACAACTAGGTTCTTGCACCGTGCCCTACACCTAGTCCGATCGTTCATTCAGTGTCACAAGTCCCATGCGATCTGTACACCATCCAGATAACTAAAACCCCATTATCCTTGGCTCGGCTCTCCCGTGCTGGCACATCCTGTCCATTCAGGTGCAGCTGCCTAACTGATCCGGGGTTGATTAGGCAGCATTTGGGACACTAGTAGGTTGTTGCAGTATGATGCCAACATACATTTCCTACTTAGCTGACACTGAACCCCATGCTGAGTTTCACAGCAGTGATGTCACCAATGTGCCTTGGTAGTGCCCGACAATCACTCCTTCAAGAACTTCATCAACTTCATGCACTTGAACGTTTTGGAGCTAGATGTACTCCATCACACGCAGAGACCTTCTGTGTGCTACCCTCATCGAGCCAACGCGGTTTACCAGGGTGTGGCCGATGCCGTACACTAGCATCTTCTTGGAGCCATAGATGAGAGTTGGGCTAGTGGTGAGGACCAGTGCCAGTAGTCCATCCAATGGATGTGGCTGACTGCTGAAACAAACAGCAGACTGCTGCTAACACTACACCCCTACACCCCATAGCCATGCAAACGTATGAAAATCATAAACAAATGTGCGAAGTGATAAAAATATGTGTCAGTGTGCTTTATAAACAGGAAAATCTACTTCAACAGGCTTGAACACATAGGAATCCACACCTAGATCATGCACATCGGACAACTACAAATACTTCTAAGCAAAACGTCAACTTCGGGCGGCTAATTTGGCGGCCATCTTGAAAAATGGCCGCCATCTTGGATTTTCAATTGGCCAATCGGGCAGATTTGATTAGTATCACTTGGAGAACAAGTGTGCCAAATTTGATGCTTGTATCATCATTTGCACGATTTTTCTGCTATCTCCCACACTATAAGCTAATCAACGGGGAAAACTAATACAGGGCTAAGTCAAAAATCAATTACTGAAATAGACATTATACATATACATTTACAAGAAAATGGGAAACAATTGCTGAAATAGACATTATACATGTACAAGAAAATGGGAAACAATTGCTGAAATAGACATTATACATATACAAGTAAATGGGAAACAATTGCTGAAATAGACATTACATGTATACATGTACAAGAAAATGGGAAACATAAAAAATGCATCTTGCCATTTTAGGAAAAATAAGACGTATTATTTCCTCCGCAATATTGTTGGCGTATGCATATTTTGAATAGCTTAACCCATTCAACGCCAAGTAACTGACATGGAACCCTCGTACTGTCTGGACGATTTTTGGACAGACAGACAGACAGACAGACAGACAGACAGACAGACAGACAGACAGACAGACAGACAGACAGACAGACAGACAGACAGACAGACAGACAGACAGACAGACAGACAGACAGACAGACAGACAGACAGACAGACAGACAGACAGACAGACAGACAGACAGACAGACAGACAGACAGACAGACAGACAGACAGACAGACAGACAGACAGACAGACAGACAGACAGACAGACAGACAGACGACAGACAGACAGACAGACAGACAGACAGACAGACAGACAGACAGACAACAGACAGACAGACAGACAGACAGACAGACAGACAGACAGACAGACAGACAGACAGACAGACAGACAGACAGACAGACAGACAGACAGACAGACAGACAGACAGACAGACAGACAGACAGACAGACAGACAGACAGACAGACAGACAGACAGACAGACAGACAGACAGACAGACAGACAGACAGACAGACAGACAGACAGACAGACAGACAGACAGACAGACAGACAGACGTAGTAAGTAAGTAAGTAAGTAAGTAAGTAATTTGTTTATTATAGTGACATGTGTACATATCAGACAATATTTACATACAAATTATACAATTAAATACACCCGGCCCAATGGGCCTATAAGTCACTTACAAATATAATACTAGAAACATATCACATGATAAAACACATACAATATTATTTCTCTGACAAACAAAATAGTCGATTATAGTAGTTATATCAAAACTAGAAATGTGGCCAAGGGACATAGATGTTCCACTTCGTCTCTTCTCTGCAGAGTATATGACCATAAATCAGTATTGTATAACATATCACAGTGAGGTTTAAATAGAACTAAAGGGTTGAGTTACCCGTAACACAGAATACAGACGGATGCACCGACGGACGGATGGACAAGATCACATGTATGTACCATCAAACTGGGGCACACACCATGGGACATAACTAGTCCAGGTTTCATTGTGCAAAGTTTGGTTGAGCATAATACACAAAACAACATCATCAACAACAAGATCATCTATAAATACGGTTTCTTCTTCTAATATACGCTTTCACTAGATATTTGGAGCCTTTTCTTGGATAATTGGTAATCAAGAATACCATTTTGCTATCACATGTCATACGAATATATTGTTCATTATAAGCATCACAAAATGTTTCATGTCTAATATCTTCATAAACTGGGCACTTGGTCAAAAAGTGTGTCTCATTTTCAATCACTTGCATATCACAACATTGGCATAGTCTTTGCTCTGGGGTTTCTCCCACATACCGACCAGTTTCAATTCGTAGCGGTAAAATACCACATCTAAACATCTATATGTAATTATAAAATGAGCTCAAAGATTTATACGATCTCAAATCTGCATGCCATTCTGTAGAAATCCATCAATTAATATTTACTCAATTAACACTATGTCTTGTTACTGATTCATTTTGGAGTGTGTCTACCATCCGATTGCAATAAAAGTACACTTAATACATTAGTAACAAGCACTAATGCATCCGACAATATTTAATTAGAAATAGAAGTGTTCATTAGAACTAAACATTCATAATTTACACAACGCATACGTCTAGGATGTAACGTGAAGATTTATGCCTCCATGGACAATATCCATACATTTAACTTGAATAATAGATTATGATATGGTTCGGTGTTTGGGGAGTGCATAGCCACATCGTCATGTTGTGTTTATGTGTGTGTGTGTGCAAAAAATACTTTAATCATTGAGGCTCATGAATGAAATTACACAACGACCTACACACGACATTTTTCATAAAGTTTGATTTTTCATACATATGAATGAGCTAGCATGAGAAATACTCATATATCATTCATTTATTTGCTTTGAACTGATCCTTTTCAAAGATCATACGTACACGCTTCTCCGAAACTACTCCATTATAGACCATGTTTTCACTTTTTCACAATACATGTATATGTATTTTATCTGTATAATTATGCTATAAGCATCAGCTGATGTCTTAATGCAATAAATGTTGTTGTTGTTGTTGGTGTATATGTGTAATTTTAACACTTTCAATTGTTCCGTGCTTCCGCAAATTATTAACTGCTTAGTAAAAAATGTTGGTGTTTTTTTCGTTCAATCAGATCTTGCATGTACATGTATGCATGTCGATAGAAATATTTATATGAAAATAATGAAATACTTCACTATTTGAATACATGACCAGGCGTATATATGTAATAGGCATACATGTACACTAGTAATATAGTGTTTGTTTATTATAGTGTCACCCCTATTTAAAGGGCCAGCCATTTCTGACTTATGAGACACCTCTTTTTGTAAACATTAGTATTTCCCGAATCCTATGCTTGTATGCCTGGCGCCAGGCTGGTAGGCAATCAGTAACCATTATTTAACTAGCTGGCGGCTCACCAACCGGCCATATCAGAACGAACCCCTGGCGAACCTTCGACCTCCCGCTCCGTAGGAGGACGCCTTAACCACTAGGCCAGTGACGAGACGGTGAATATACTATGAAGGAATATACATTGTATATAAACATGTGTACTTTATCAGTCTCATATCGAATGCAGAAACACATCTTCCGCATGACTTTGCAGTATTATTTGGAAGTAGATATTTGTGTGCGCTTTACGTTTATTTATCGTCGCTACCGGTTGCCCATATGAGCAACGCCTCCTGAAGAGATTAGTCAGTTTCGATTTTTGGAGCATAGTGCAATGATACAGACAGAGACCCATTCCAGAGTCTCGTCTTGTTCGTTTACGTGCACGGTGTAAAGCACCGACACGAGACCTTGGTTTAACGTTCCATCTGAAAGACTGTTAATTGTATTAGGGTCAGAGGGGGGATCGAACCTGTGATCACTGGATTACCAGTCCAGCGTGTGGAAGTAGATATTGCTTCAATGTAAGATATACATTAGTGTATGCATATGAATGACACAAACAACCATTGCTTGCTCCGTATATACCCTCTGGATAGTCTTATTTATTGCATACGTTACTATAAATAGTAACACATTTAATGGTAGAAAAGCAAAATATCTGGTCGACGCGAGCAATATATTTCGATTTTCGGCTTTGCCGTGCCAATATCGGATATTGGCCCGCGCTTGCCGGGCCAATATTCGATATTGGCCCGGCACGCGCCGAGAACGAATCACGAGCACGTGTCACAGGTAGCAACAACATAGTAACTATATTGTGTAAACATGGCCGCCGAAGCAACACTAAAGTCGTTGTCTGACAGATTGTTGTCTCTTGATGGTAAGATGGCTAAGCGAAATAAGCAAATAACAGCAGAAGAAACATACGGCTATGTATGCAATAAAGAAGTTATTAAACAGCTGCGGTGGGCCATTTGTGGATATTGGCGCACCTAGCCCTCGGACCAATATCTCCATAGGGTGCGCCATTATCCACAAATGGCCCACCTCCGCGGTTTAATAAACTCTAATTATTTCACACCGTTGTTGGGTCGTTGTCTATGTGCGATTCCTACATGCCAGGGCCCGGCTTTCCGCTAACTCCTATTCACCCCCAAAGGACTACGGAGACAATCAATACGTGTTTGATGTAAATATATTATGTATGATTATGTAATATGTACAAGTCTGATAATAAAATGTTGTTCTGTTCGTGTTTGATGTTTATTTGTAATAACTCTTAACAAAAACCTTGAACTTGGTAGCATAGCATAATATAATTACTTAGGAATAGTAATAGCAATGGTAAACACATACAGTCACCTGTGTACCGTGAATATATTCACTTGCCCTCTCGATAAAATGAGATGAGCAACATTAAACTTTCACTTATTATTTTAATCCCACGAGCATAACACAAAATAATTCCAAGTCACTTTTAGTCTTTGGTTAACACACACGCTGATTTAAGTCACATTTAGTCTTTGGTTAACACACTCGCTGATTTAAGTCACTTTAAGTCTTTGGTTAACACACTCGCTGATTTAAGTCACTTTTAGTCTTTGGTTAACACACTCGCTGATTTAAGTCACTTTTAGTCTTTGGTTAACACACTCGCTGATTTAAGTCACTTTTAGTCTTTGGTTAACACACTCGCTGATTTAAGTCACTTTTAGTCTTTGGTTAACACACTCGCTGATTTAAGTCACTTTTAGTCTTTGGTTAACACACTCGCTGATTTAAGTCACTTTTAGTCTTTGGTTAACACACTCGCTGATTTAAGTCACTTTTAGTCTTTGGTTAACACACTCGCTGATTTAAGTCACTTTTAGTCTTTGGTTAACACACTCGCTGATTTAAGTCACTTTTAGTCTTTGGTTAACACACTCGCTGATTTAAGTCACTTTAGTCTTTGGTTAACACACTCGCTGATTTAAGTCACTTTTAGTCTTTGGTTAACACACTCGCTGATTTAAGTCACTTTTAGTCTTTGGTTAACACACTCGCTGATTTAAGTCACTTTTAGTCTTTGGTTAACACACTCGCTGATTTAAGTCACTTTTAGTCTTTGGTTAACACACTCGCTGATTTAAGTCACTTTTAGTCTTTGGTTAACACACTCGCTGATTTAAGTCACTTTTAGTCTTTGGTTAACACACTCGCTGATTTAAGTCACTTTAAGTCTTTGGTTAACACACTCGCTGATTTAAGTCACTTTTAGTCTTTGGTTAACACACTCGCTGATTTAAGTCACTTTTAGTCTTTGGTTAACACACTCGCTGATTTAAGTCACTTTTAGTCTTTGGTTAACACACTCGCTGATTTAAGTCACTTTTAGTCTTTGGTTAACACACTCGCTGATTTAAGTCACTTTTAGTCTTTGGTTAACACACTCGCTGATTTAAGTCACTTTTAGTCTTTGGTTAACACACTCGCTGATTTAAGTCACTTTTAGTCTTTGGTTAACACACTCGCTGATTTAAGTCACTTTTAGTCTTTGGTTAACACACTCGCTGATTTAAGTCACTTTTAGTCTTTGGTTAACACACTCGCTGATTTAAGTCACTTTTAGTCTTTGGTTAACACACTCGCTGATTTAAGTCACATTTAGTCGTTGGTTAACACACTCGCTGATTTAAGTCACTTTTAGTCTTTGGTTAACACACTCACTGATTTAAGTCACTTTTAGTCTTTGGTTAACACACTCGCTGATTTAAGTCACTTTTAGTCTTTGGTTAACACATTCGCTGATTTAAGTCACTTTTAGTCTTTGGTTAACACACTCGCTGATTTAAGTCACATTTAGTCTTTGGTTAACACACTCGCTGATTTAAGTCACTTTAAGCCTTTGGTTAACACACTCGCTGAATTAAGTCACTTTGAGTTAACACACTCGCTGATTTAAGTCACTTTAAGTCTTTGGTTAACACACTCGCAGATTTAAGTCACTTTAAGTCTTTGGTTAACACACTCGCTGAAGGAAGTCACTTTAAGTATTTGGTTAACACACTCGCTGATTTAAGTCACTTTTAGTCTTTGGTTAACACACTCGCTGATTTAAGTCACTTTTAGTCTTTGGTTAACACACTCGCTGATTTAAGTCACTTTTAGTCTTTGGTTAACACACTCGCTGATTTAAGTCACTTTTAGTCTTTGGTTAACACACTCGCTGAATTAAGTCACTTTTAGTCTTTGGTTAACACACTCGCTGATTTAAGTCACTTTGAGTTAATACACTCGCTGATTTAAGTCACTTTTAGTCTTTGGTTAACACACTCGCTGATTTTAGTCACTTTGAGTCAACACACTCGCTGATTTAAGTCACTTTTAGTCTTTGGTTAACACACTCGCTGATTTAAGTCACTTTAAGTCTTTGGTTAACACACTCGCTGATTTAAGTCACTTTAAGTCTTTGGTTAACACACTCGCTGAAGGAAGTCACTTTAAGTATTTGGTTAACATACTCGCTGATTTAAGTCACTTTTAGTCTTTGGTTAACACACTCGCTGATTTAAGTCACTTTTAGTCTTTGGTTAACACACTCGCTGATTTAAGTCACTTTAAGCCTTTGGTTAACACATTCGCTGAATTAAGTCACTTTGAGTTAACACACTCGCTGATTTAAGTCACTTTTAGTCTTTGGTTAACACACTCGCTGATTTTAGTCTTTGGTTAACACACTCGCTGATTTAAGTCACATTTAGTCTTTGGTTAACACACTCGCTGATTTAAGTCACTTTAAGCCTTTGGTTAACACACTCGCTGAATTAAGTCACTTTGAGTTAACACACTCGCTGATTTAAGTCACTTTAAGTCTTTGGTTAACACACTCGCAGATTTAAGTCACTTTAAGTCTTTGGCTAACACACTCGCTGAAGGAAGTCACTTTAAGTATTTGGTTAACACACTCGCTGATTTAAGTCACTTTTAGTCTTTGGTTAACACACTCGCTGATTTAAGTCACTTTTAGTCTTTGGTTAACACACTCGCTGATTTAAGTCACTTTTAGTCTTTGGTTAACACACTCGCTGATTTAAGTCACTTTTAGTCTTTGGTTAACACACTCGCTGAATTAAGTCACTTTTAGTCTTTGGTTAACACACTCGCTGATTTAAGTCACTTTGAGTTAATACACTCGCTGATTTAAGTCACTTTTAGTCTTTGGTTAACACACTCGCTGATTTTAGTCACTTTGAGTCAACACACTCGCTGATTTAAGTCACTTTTAGTCTTTGGTTAACACACTCGCTGATTTAAGTCACTTTAAGTCTTTTGTTAACACACTCGCTGATTTAAGTCACTTTAAGTCTTTGGTTAACACACTCGCTGAAGGAAGTCACTTTAAGTATTTGGTTAACATACTCGCTGATTTAAGTCACTTTTAGTCGTTGGTTAACACACTCGCTGATTTAAGTCACTTTTAGTCTTTGGTTAACACACTCGCTGATTTAAGTCACTTTAAGCCTTTGGTTAACACATTCGCTGAATTAAGTCACTTTGAGTTAACACACACGCTGATTTAAGTCACTTTTAGTCTTTGGTTAACACACTCGCTGATTTAAGTCACTTTTAGTCTTTGGTTAACACACTCGCTGATTTAAATTTAAGTCTTTGGTTAACACACTCGCTGATTTAAGTCACTTTGAGTTAACACACTCGCTGATTTAAGTCACTTTTAGTCTTTGGTTAACACACTCGCTGATTTAAGTCACTTTTAGTCTTTGGTTAACACACTCGCTGATTTAAGTCACTTTTTGTCTTTGGTTAACACACTCGCTGATTTAAGTCACTTTTAGTCTTTGGTTAACACACTCGCTGATTTAAGTCACTTTTAGTCTTTGGTTAACACACTCGCTGATTTAAGTCACTTTTAGTCTTTGGTTAACACACTCGCTGATTTAAGTCACTTTTAGTCTTTGGTTAACACACTCGCTGATTTAAGTCACTTTTTGTCTTTGGTTAACACACTCGCTGATTTAAGTCACTTTTAGTCTTTGGTTAACACACTCGCTGATTTAAGTCACTTTTAGTCTTTGGTTAACACACTCGCTGATTTAAGTCACTTTTAGTCTTTGGTTAACACACTCACTGATTTAAGTCACTTTTAGTCTTTGGTTAACACACTCGCTGATTTAAGTCACATTTAGTCGTTGGTTAACACACTCGCTGATTTAAGTCACTTTTAGTCTTTGGTTAACACACTCACTGATTTAAGTCACTTTTAGTCTTTGGTTAACACACTCGCTGATTTAAGTCACTTTTAGTCTTTGGTTAACACATTCGCTGATTTAAGTCACTTTTAGTCTTTGGTTAACACACTCGCTGATTTAAGTCACATTTAGTCTTTGGTTAACACACTCGCTGATTTAAGTCACTTTAAGCCTTTGGTTAACACACTCGCTGAATTAAGTCACTTTGAGTTAACACACTCGCTGATTTAAGTCACTGTTAGTCTTTGGTTAACACACTCGCTGATTTAAGTCACTTAGAGTCTTTGTTTAACACACGCGCTGATTTAAGTCACTTTGAGTTAACACACTCGCTGATTTAAGTCACTTAGAGTCTTTGGTTAACACACGCGCTGATTTAAGTCACTTTGAGTTAACACACTCGCTGATTTAAGTCACTTTGAGTTAACACACTCAACACACTCGCTGATTTAAGTCACTTTGAGTTAACACACTCGCTGATTTAAGTCACTTTGAGTTAACACACTCGCTGATTTAAGTCTTAATGTTATATAGTCTCTTGTATTTCTCTGGTGAATGGTCATGTACTGTTGTTAGTGTTTAAGGGTATCTAATGTGATGTACATGAATGAGACTCTAATACTTTGAGTGCGTTACGTTTATTTATCATCGCTACCGGTTGCCCATATGAGCGACGCCTCCTGAAGAGATTAGTCATTGGAGGATAGTGCAATGATACATTCCAGAGTCTCCCCTGGATCTTTTACGTGTACGGTGTAAAGCACCGAACGAGACCTCGGTTTAACGTCCCATCTGAAAGACTGTTAATTTTATTAGGGTCAGACGGTGGATCGAACCTGCGATCCCTGGATTACCAGTCCAGCGTGTTACCACTGGACTACAGATCCGTCTGTGATTCTAATACGGATTTAACATATATATATACTGAGTCAACTAAGAAACGATACATGGTTATAAACATATATATATATGTATTTTAATTACTTTTTTTATGTTATGATTCGGGTTTTACGCCTGCATCAGCACCATTTTGGGCTATATCGCCGGCGGGCAGTTTACCTAACAACACCTTTCCTGGGCAGGCTCCAGCGGTTAACCAGTACTTGGGTGCACCAACCTCCGTAAGAAACTGCCAACTTTTTCATATAAATGAGACACGGCCTGAGCGGGGCTCGAACCCGTGACCATCAGTGATGATAGGTTACAGTGGTATACAAGTCAGCGACCTTAACCACTCGACCACGGAGGCGGACATTTTAATTACTAAATAAGCAATTCATCTGAAATTTCGTGTACCGAGATTGAAACATATGAGACACTGTTACAAGTTTAAAATTCGATCATACCATCATTATCTGTTACGTTGTGGCGTCATTTGTGACCAAGGGGTCAAGTGGAATATTCACACAATAGTTAATACCGTGTATGACCTCCATTGGCATCTGTCACTGCAATGCATCGCCGTCGCACGGAACGAATAAGTGTCACAATCTCATATTGGTCAATATTGTTCCACTCCTGACGCAGAATATCCCTCAGTTGGTGTAACGTCGCCGGCTGACGGAGTCTTACACGACGGTCCTAGGTATCCCATACATGTTCTATCGGAGACAAGTATGGTGACAATGCTGACCACGGTAAACGTTCAATGTTCCCCTGCTCCAATAATTGAGTGCATCTGGCGTTGTCCTGTTGGAACAGTGTGACGCATCGATTGACGTTAAAGAATGGCAAAACAACGGGCGTAATAATTTCGTCGCAGTACCGCTGTGCGGTTATGTTTCCGTCAACAATAATCAGTTGTGTGCGGCCGTCGAATGTGATGCCGTCCCATATAATAACGCTACCGCCTCCAAACCGATCCACCTCACGTACACACGCATCGGCGTAACGTTCTCCCTGCCGACGGTATACTCGAGCCCTGCCATCCGCACGCCGTAAACAGAAACGCGATTCGTCACTAAACATAACGGAATTCCACTGTAAGCGAGTCCAACGTGCATGTTCACCCGTCCACTCACGACGTTCGTTCCGGTGACGTCGCGTCAACATGGGCCCGGTGTACGGTCTGTAAGGACGGATTCCACGTTCAGCGAGCCTGTTCCGAACTGTTTGAGCACTGATTCAATTGTTGGTACTCCCAGGAGTAACGATGGTGGTATGAGTAGCGGGCAGGAAACGGTCGCGTAAATGTGACGTCCGAATATGACGGTCCTGTTCTGGCGTCGTCACGCGTGGTCGACCAGTAAATGGGCGGTTGTCAGTTGATCCACGTGTTCGGTACCGTCCAAGTAGACGTGTGATCGTGATCCGGGACACACCGAGGCGATTAGCGATGTCGTTATGACGTAAACCAGCTTCAACCATCCCAATTGCTCGCATTCTCGCATTTTTTTCCAGTCTGGGCATTTTTTTGAAGGAAAATGCAGATCGTTTTGGTGTTTTTGCTCGAAGTAATTATAATATGAGTACAACAAACTGGTTTATGGATCTATCCATGTATAGCAAATCGTGTTCCTCGAGGATCACGTGCAAAACGGAAATTCGGCGTTAGGAAAATATGGATGCATTATTTACCTGTGTATATGGATGAATATCATAGTCATACGTCACTCCGAACTGAAAAGTGGTGGCTTATCACAGGCATTTATATGTTTGCATCTTTTTCGTCAAAGTTGGTTTGGTATCGTTTCTTTTTTGACTCAGTATAGTTCAAATTTACCCAAAAATATGATGCAAGTTTATCTATGCAAGTATGCAGAAATGGAGGCCCGCATATCAACTGTGTGACAAATGCAATAGTACAAACACCCTTACCTATTGCCTCGCCCGAAGATTGTTGTGGCTATCCAATACACACGTTGGCTGATCATCATGGACACGCACACACCAATATCCTTAGTCCTTCCTACTTTATTTAATTAACCACTTTATAATTCACAATTGTAAATGCTCCAACAATTGTATAACTTGTCCTAGAATTATGTGTACCACCAAACCTGCTATCCAACTATGGTGTTGAACTTGCTAAGCTCATTTATCCTAATGCCCTCATCATAACAAATTCAACTATACCTACTAACGAAGTTATGTTATTGCTCGTTCATTCATTTCTTCATTCATTCAATTATTATATTCAACCACCCCCCCACTGAATTGCACTAAATGAGCTCATCCATGCATCCAGTTCATTCATGCATTCATCCATCCATCCATCCATCCATCCATCCATTCATTCATTCATTCACATTCATTCATTTATTCATTCAATCATTCAATCACTCAACCATGTAATCATTCGGATTGTATATATAGGTGGTTTTGACTTATATGAGGTTTAATAACTACTGCTGATTCACTTTCTGCTACATTATTTTGTTCATTCATTCATGTAATTTATCCGGATTGTACTTATATGTGTATATATGCGTCTGGTTGATTATAATGTTTAATAACCATTGCCGATTTAAAAATAATTGCACATTACTGTGTTCATTCATTCATTCATTCATCCATTCGTTCGTTCGATCAGTCATTCATTCACGAGAGTCACTGTTCAAATTGAGTTATGGAGCTGTATATTTACATCAGTATAACTGAGTGTTCGTTGAAAGGGAATGAATGAATACTATATATACTGGAATGCATATACACCTACCTAATGCATTACTTGATGGACTGGTGGCTCTGTTGTGTGACTGGGTGATCGTTGGAGAGAATGACTGAACACTGTATATACTGGAATGAATATACAACTACCTAATGCATTACTTGATGAACTGGTGACTCTGTTGTGTGACTGGGTGATCGTTGGAGAGAATGAATGAACACTATATATACTGGAATGCATATACAACTACCTAATGCATTACTTGATGGACTGGTGGCTCTATTGTGTGACTGAGTGATAGTTGGAGAGAATGACTGAACACTGTATATACTGGAATGAATATACAACTACATAATGCATTACTTGATGAACTGATGGTTCTGTTGTGTGACTGGGTGATCGTTGGAGAGAATGACTGAACACTGTATATACTGGAATGAATATACAACTACATAATGCATTACTTGATGAACTGATGACTCTGTTGTGTGACTGGGTGATCGTTGGAGAGAATGACTGAACACTGTATATACTGGAATGAATATACAACTACATAATGCATTACTTGATGAACTGATGGTTCTGTTGTGTGACTGGGTGATCGTTGGAGAGAATGACTGAACACTGTATATACTGGAATGAATATACAACTACCTAATGCATTACTTGATGAACTGGTGGCTCTGTTGTGTGACTGGGTGATCGTTGGAGAGAATGACTGAACACTATATATATATATATACTGGCATGAATATACAACTACCTACTGCATTACTGGATGAACTGGTGACTCTGTTGTGTGACTGGGTGATCGTTGGTTGGAGAGAATGACTGAACACTGTATATACTGGAATGAATATACAACTACCTACTGCATTACTGGATGAACTGGTGACTCTGTTGTGTGACTGGGTGATCGTTGGTTGGAGAGAATGACTGAACACTGTATATACTGGAATGAATATACAACTACATAATGTATTACTGGATGAACTGGTGACTCTGTTGTGTGACTGGGTGATCGTTGGAGAGAATGACTGAACACTGTATGTACTGGAATGAATATACAACTACATAATGCATTACTTGATGAACTGGCGACTCTGTTGTGTGACTGGGTGATCGTTGGTTGGAGAGAATGCATGAACAATGTATATACTGGAATGAATAAATATACAACTACATAATGCATTACTTGATGGACTGGTGGCTCTGTTGTGTGACTGGGTGATAGTTGGAGAGAATGACTGAACACTGTATATACTGGAATGAATATACAACTACCTAATGCATTACTGGATGAACGGGTGGCTCTGTTGTGTGACTGGGTGATCGTTGGAGAGAATGACTGAACACTGTATATACTGGAATGAATATACAACTACATAATGCATTACTGGATGAACTGGTGACTCTGTTGTGTGACTGGGTGATCGTTGGAGAGAATGACTGAACACTGTATATACTGGAATGAATATACAACTACATAATGCATTACTTGATGAACTGGTGACTCTGTTGTGTGACTGGGTGATCGTTGGAGAGAATAACTGAATACCAAATGAAATGAAGATATAACTTGTAGTAATCAATTTGTGAGCTGTTAATCGTGTTGTTCTGCTAACCCACACTTTACTAGCTTAGCAATTCTGAATTACACGTATCACGCCATGCCTAACTATGTTATAGTTCGGGTTTTACGCCTGCATTAGCACCATATTTGGGCTATATCGCCGGCGGGCAGTTTACCTAACAGCACCTTTCCTGGGCAGGCTCCAGCGGTTAACCAGTACTTGGGTGTACCAACCTCCGTACGAAACTGCCAATTTTGTCATATAAATGAAACACGGTCTGAGCGGGGCTCGAACCCGTGACCATCAGTGATGATAGGTTACAGTGGTATACAAGTCAGCAACCGTAACCACTCGACCACGGAGGCGGACAGTGCCAAACCAGAGAACCATACACGTGTATATATCCGCTATGGAGGTTCCATTACACTAAACGGTATTCCATTGTTGTTAAGGTAAATTGGAAATCCCATCACGAAGTGTGTTTTTACGTTTATTTATCGTCGCTACCGGATGCCCATATGAGAGACGCCTCCTGAAGAGATGTAAAGCACCGACACGAGACCTCGGTTTAACGTCCCATCTGAAAGACTATTAATTTTATTAGGGTCAGACGGTGGATCGAAGCTGCGATCCCTGTCCCATCACGAAGTTAATCCACACGATGTTTATACACACAATAGAGTAGTAACACATTAAATCAGATATTTACATACCGTTTTGTGTCTATAGTTATAATTCACCACTCATTCACGTACTATGCGTGGGTGTGTTATTACAGACGCTTTGCAACTAAAGGGAAATAATAATTATGTAAACTAACTATGGTTCAAAGAGTTTATTACCCTTGCTCCATATCCCCACAAACAAGCAACATATTATCAGATACTTCATAAGGAAAGAGAAATAATCACTTCCTCAATGCATTATAGTTTGAATAGTTTTACTCGCAATAGTATGTTGTTATATGTATTTTAGTATTTGTGTGTGTACAAATGTATATATACGGGTGTATATATGTATGTGTGTGGGTACATGTGTACGTATATATATATATTTAGACAACGACTAAGTCACATGGTCCAATGAAAAAGCCACATTTCTGGCTTCTAAATCGTATAGACTCGACCTACTCATGTACGTTGTCTAAATCAGATAGCTCGCTCGGTGTATATTTCGTTAAGACGGGCCAATTCGTGATCTATCCTATACATATGTATATATGTGTATGTACATATGTATATTTCTCCCCTTTTTCCTTTTCATAAAACTAGTATGTGCGTGTAAATATTTTTAGATTATACCTACGAAACCTAACATGTAACATCACCTATGTATCCTCAGATAACAGTTAACTCTTTTCTCCATTTTGTGCATTGAAATGTTTTGTTCATCACTTGATTTTATTGATATGGTCACATGATTCCGCCTGATGCTAACTTGTACTTTACCGGTTAACTACAGGCCCGTATCATTAATAAGATGTGTGTGTAAAGTAATGGAACGAGTCGTTTTTAAATATATATATATATAACCATCTGTTTTTCAATGATCTAATCGATTAGAACCAATCAGGATTTTCTCCTGTTCACTCAACTGTATATCAACTTATAGATATATATAATGAAATATGTAAATGTTTCGATGAGAGAAAAGCAACGTGTATGGTATTTTGCGATATATCTAAAGCCTTTGACCGAGTTTGGCACAAAGGTTTTTTTATTCAAATTAAAACAAAACAGAGTTTCAGGAAATGTGTTAAAATGAAATGCAGACTATCTTCTATCTTCACAATCGCGAACAAAGAGTATTTGTAGGCCAATCCTTCTCTTCCAAAACAATTACTACCGGAGTACCCCAATGTACGGTTCTCGGGCCACTTTTATTTCTTGTTTATGTTAATGACATAGCCGAATCTCTCATAAGTACTACTAGGTTTGCTGTATCTACATCAGATTGTGCTGTTATGGAAACTGTTTTAAATTCTGATTTAGAATTAATATCTAATTGGGCCAAACAGTGGCTAGGTAAATTTAATACAGCAAAAACTGAAGTTATGTTCTTCTTACTCAGAAATATTACTCGTCCTTCACTCAGGTTCCAAATCGTTCCGCTATATTTTGTTAATGATCATAAACATTTAGGCATCAAGTTACGCCATGATGGGTCATGGCATACGCACATCAACACTATTACTGCTTCTGCTTCTAAAGTTCTTGGTTCGGTGAGAATGCTTAAATACACATTTAAACGGTCTATTCTCAATACTATTTACATTGTAAAAACAGTGTCGCGTCTTGTCAAAAGAATGTTATCTGTGTGTTTTACGTTTATTTATCGTCGCTACCGGTTGCCCATATGAGCGACGCCTCCTGAAGAGATTAGTCATTTAAGATTTTTGGAGGATAGTGCAATGATACAGACAGAAATCCATTCCAGAGTCTCCTTTGTTTCTTTTACGTCCACGGTATAATGCACCGACACGAGACCTCGGTTTAAAGTTCCATCCGAAAGACTTAATTTTAATAGGGTTAGACGGGGATCGAACCAGCTATCCCTGGATTACAAGTCGAGCGTGGACTACATATCCGTCTAGGGCTTCATATTACGGAACATACATTTTAAACAAATACTTACTAACAAAATTGTATGTATCCCATTATGTTCACATTGTTTACACCACGGGGATTCGGCACGTTTGGGAGTACTAGTATATATATTTAAGTACAGGGATTCTACTCTGTGGGATGTCAGATTTCGCATCGATCAGTAAAATGGCCCTATCTGAAACAATTTTGTACAAATCTGTCCAAATATAACGCCTATCCCGAGTCTTTATATTGCTCGTTTCAACGCGAACTGCGCCGCCTGAGAAATTTTCAAAACAAATAGAAACATTCTCCGAAATCTCTTTTTGACGTACATTTTTGCCAAATAAACCTACACGTTAGTGGAAACACATTTTATTGATAATGTTATTCACTGTTAAAACTCTCCCGTCGAAGATTTTTTGTTGTTGCTGACAGAACCCGTGTCCTAGTATGGAAATGTGACCTGCTATGGCCAATGTCTGTGGCAATTGTTTGCAAAGTATACATGCACGCAGCTTAAAGTTGTGTTTTATTTGAAGAACAATATAAAGACTCGGGATAGGCGTTATATTTGGACAGATGTGTACACAATTGTTTCAGATAGGGCCATTTTACTGATCGATGCGAAATCTGACATCCCACAGAGTAGAATCCCTGTACTTAAATATATATACTAGTACCTCCAAACGTGCCGAATCCCTGTGGTTTACACCACGTGATTGAAATTGCGGGAAACATGAAACCAGCCTTTAATTATCCTATAAGTATCCCAGAAATGAAATAGGAACCAATTCACCAGGTTATCAAATTGGCGCCAATCCATGGAACAAACCTTGCTATGCATATGTATCCGCGAATCATTTGGGAACCAATTATTGTTTTGTTGAATATCAACTGTGTAAATATATTTCTGGATTACATCTCAAGCCTGTATTTCTATGCGCACACAAATGAAAGCTTGGAACTAGTTCCCTGATAAAGGACTGTCAGTCGGACTCTTTTAATAACTACCATACATAGCAGTAATTCTTATCAAATAAATTCCCAATCGTCCAACAGTCTTTCATATGGGACTTTAAACCAGGGTCTCGTGTCGGTGCTTTACACTGCAGGTAAAGGAACCAGAAGAGACTCTGGGACGGGTATCTGTCTGTATCATTGCACTATCCTCCAGAAATCTAAAATGACTAATATCTTCAGGATGCGTCGCTCAAATGGGCAACCTAGCCTGAGAACAGGCGTCGATATATTTTGCCTGGTCAGTCAAATAAATATATTTTAACACCGAGACTATTAATTGGGCTGTATTGAGTTTTTGATCATATCAACACATGCATATGTCATTTTGCCAGAAGTTAAAAAGTGAAAAAATAGACAGAGTGGAACCCAGGCTAGAGCAACCGATAGCGACAATTATATCGATTATAGCGAACCGGCCATATCAGAATGAATACCTGGTGAAGTTCGAACCTTCGATAACCAGATACATGGGCGGACAACTTAACCACTAGGTCAGGGCGACGGTTAATTTATATATTCTCATGACCAAAGCTTAATAGTGTTGCAAATGTGATTGAAGTGTTGTTAGGACCTTACAAATATACCTGAAGAATATACACAAGTATTGGTTCTGCTTAATAATGTGACATTGTTAGGTAATTGTTAATTATAAAGAAGTTTCGTCCATTTCATGTTTCGTAGCATGGATTTCCGTATTCTCTCTTAGTTGCGTCAAATATTTAAGAAAATTCAAGCCATCGGAGACAATTAAAAGTCCAAACAGTGTACACATAAAAGCTAATCCAACGTAACCTATCGACTTTGATGCAACACGTTCATCTTGAGCAGATGTTTTCTTCCTCGTTGTTGAGGATAATTTTGCTTTATCCACACGCAACTTAAGTACAATCTGTGCAACCTTTTCCTCCACTGTCAAGTTGGCCCAAACAGGGTCAATACTGTAACTGCTTATATACTTGGAGAGATCAGAGCACTTGCAATTACAAGTAGAGCTGGTCGTGGTAGTCGTCGTTGTTGTTGTTGTTGGTGGTGCATTAGTTGTTGCTGTTGTCGTTGTCGGTGTGTTCGTTGTTGTTGTCGGTGCATTGGTAGTTGTTGTCGTCGGTGCGTTGGTTGTAGTTGGTGCGTTGGTGGTTGTTGTCGTCGGTGCGTTGGTTGTAGTTGGTGCGTTGGTGGTTGTTGTTGTCGGTGCGTTGGTGGTTGTTGTTGTCGTCGGTGCGTTGGTGGTGGTTGTTGTCGGTGCGTTGGTGGTTGTTGTTGTTGTCGGTGCGTTGGTGGTTGTTGTTATTGTTGTTATCGGTGCGTTGGTGGTTGTTGTTGTTGTCGGTGCGTTGGTGGTTGTTGTTGTTGTCGGTGCGTTGGTGGTTGTTGTTGTTGTCGGTGCGTTGGTGGTTGTTGTTGTCGGTGCGTTGGTGGTGGTGGTTGTTGTCGGTGCGTTGGTGGTGGTGGTGGTTGTTGTATCTGGTGCTATGGTTGTAGTGTTATCACCATACGAAGAACATAGTGTTGTAGGCAGCAATGAGATATCACTTGATACTGCTGTATCATCAGTCGTGTCCAGTGCATCTGTAAGATAAATGTAAACAAACATGTTTCCTTCTTTCCTACAAATCCTATCTAAAACATAGTTAGAAACATTGACTAATGTTTACTTGTTCTTCTTATAGCGACACTACATCGGTGAAAATGAAATTTTCTACGGAATGTGACTTCTAATAACATCGCATAATATGTTACCAATTATTTGCCACACAATTCGAGCATTTCAATTAATAAACAAACGTCGTATACGACTGTTTGTTGACATAGCAAAGTAATGTAAGCAATGTGAACACACTTGCGTAATACAGCGTGTGTATCCTAATCATGCGTAATACAGCGTGTGTATCCTAATCATGCGTAATACAGCGTGTGTATCCTAATCATGCGTAATACAGCGTGTATATCATGAGCATGCGTAATACAGCGTGTGTATCCTAATCATGCATAATACAACGTGTGTATCCTAATCATGCGTAATACAGCGTGTGTATCCTAATCATGCGTAATACAGCGTGTGTATCCTAATCATGCGTAATACAGCGTGTGTATCCTAATCATGCGTAATACAACGTGTATATCCTAATCATGCGTAATACAACGTGTGTATCATAATCATGCGTAATACAACGTGTATATCCTAATCATGCGTAATACAACGTGAATACCCTGCTAATGTGTAATACAACATGAATACCCTGCTTATGCGTAATACGTGTATATCCTGGTCATGCCTAATACAACGTGTATATCCTGGTCATGCGTAATACAACGTGAATACCCTGCTCATGCGTAATACAACGTGTATATCATGAGCATGCGTAATACAACGTGTATATCATGGTCATGCGTAATACAACATGAATACCCTGCTCATGCGTAATACAACATGAATACCCTGGTCATGTGTAATACAACATGAATACCCTGCTTATGCGTAATACAACGTGTATATCCTGGTCATGCCTAATACAACATGAATATCCTGGTCATGCCTAATACAACGTGAATACCCTGCTCATGCGTAATACAACGTGTATATCCTGGTCATGCGTAATACAATGTGTATATCATGAGCATGCGTAATACAACGTGTGTATCCTAATAATGCGTAATACAACGTATATAGCATGGTCATGCGTAATACAACGTGTGTATCCTGGTCATGCGTAATACAATGTGAATACCCTGCTCATGCGTAATACAGCATGAATATCCTGCTCTTGCGTAATACAACATGAATATCCTGCTCATGCGAAATACAATGTGAATATCCTGATCATGCCTAATACAACATGAATACCCTGATCATGCGTAATACAACATGAATACCCTACGCATGCGTAATACAACGTGTATATCCTGCTCATGCGTAATACAACATGAATACCCTACGCATGCGTAATACAATGTGTATATCCTGGTCATGCGTAATACAACTGATCTGTCATGCGTAATACAACATGAATACCCTGTCATGCGTAATACAACGTGTATATCCCGTGTATACATCGTAATACAACATGAATACCCTGCTCATGCATAATACAACGTGTATATCCTGGTCATGCGTAATACAACGTGAATACCCTGCTCATGCGTAATACAACGTGTATATCCTGGTCATGCGTAATACAACATGAATACCCTGCTCATGCGTAATACAACGTGTATATCATGATCATGCGTAATACAACGTGTATATCATGATCACGCGTAATACAACATGAATACCCTGCTCATGCGTAATACAACGTGTATATCATGATCATGCGTAATACAACGTATATATCATGATCACGCGTAATACAACATGAATACCCTGCTCATGCGTAATACAACGTGTATATCCTGCTCATGCGTAATACAACATGAATACCCTGCTCATGCGTAATACAACGTGTATATCATGATCACGCGCAATACAACGTGTATATCCTGGTCATGCGTAATACAACGTGAATACCCTGCTCATGCGTAATACAACGTGTATATCCTGGTCATGCGTAATACAACGTGTGTATCCTGAGCATGCGTAATACAACGTGAATACCCTGGTCATGCGTAATACAACATGAATACCCTGCTCATGCGTAATACAACATGAATACCCTGATCATGCGTAATACAACGTGAATACCCTGCTCATGCGTAATACAACGTGAATACCCTGCTCATGCGTAATACAACGTGAATAACCTGATCATGCGTAATACAACGTGAATACCCTGCTCATGCGTAATACAACGTGTATATCATGAACATGCGTAATACAACGTGAATACCCTGCTCATGCGTAATACAACGTGTATATCATGAACATGCGTAATACAACGTGAATACCCTGCTCATGCGTAATACAACGTGTATATCATGAGCATGCGTAATACAACGTGTATACCCTGCTCATGCGTAATACAATGTATATATCCTGGTCATGCGTAATACAACGTGTATATCCTGGTCATGCGTAATACAACGTGTATACCCTGCTCATGCGTAATACAACGTGTATATCATGAACATGCGTAATACAACGTGTATATCCTGCTCATGCGTAATACAATGTATATATCCTGGTCATGCGTAATACAACGTGAATATCCTGCTCATGCGTAATACAATGTATATATCCTGGTCATGCGTAATACAACGTGTATATCCTGGTCATGCGTAATACAACGTGTATACCCTGCTCATGCGTAATACAACGTGTATATCATGAACATGCGTAATACAACGTGTATATCCTGCTCATGCGTAATACAATGTATATATCCTGGTCATGCGTAATACAACGTGAATATCCTGCTCATGCGTAATACAACGTGTATATCTGAACATGCGTAATACAACGTGTATACCCTGCTCATGCGTAATACAACGTGTATATCATGAACATGCGTAATACAACGTGAATATCCTGCTCATGCGTAATACAACGTGTATATCCTGGTCATGCGTAATACAACGTGTATTATGGTCATGCGTAATACAACGTGTATATCATGGTCATGCGTAATACAACGTGTATATCCTGCTCATGCGTAATACAATGTGTATATCCTGGTCATGCGTAATACAACGTGTATATCCTGCTCATGCGTAATACAATGTGTATATCCTGGTCATGCGTAATACAACGTGTATATCATGACATGCGTAAAACAACACGTGTGTCTTGGTCATGCGCACTACAACGTGTATATCTTGGGCATGCGTAATACAGCGTGTGTATCATGACCATGCGTAATACAACGTGTGCACACTGATCATGCGTAATACAACGAGTATATTCTGATTAGCAAAATATATGGTAGATATTTACAGTTATATCTCACATTTGTGCCTCTGCATATTTATTTTTAGACTAATCTCATTGAAATTAACTCTAAACGACAGTATCACGCGTTAGGCATAGGCTCCAATAATAAACAAACGTCAATTCAGGCGCGTAATATACCATTATATGGAATCCTTCTTTCACGTTTGACAGTGACGCTAGACCACAACGCCGCTCTTTATTGGTTGAAAGTTAGCGTTTCGGAAATAATTGTAGTAGCAATGTTATTTATACGTAATAAATGCAGTTTTGCTTTCTGTGATGTATTGTCGCATTTACGAACATCGTTATGGCGCATGCGCATTACGAGAGGTGTTCTGTTTGGACCTCGTGTATCAACAAGGAAACATTGTCCAATGTATCAAGGCACAGAGTCGATGCACACACATAGTGCATCATAATCGTTCCATAATGCATAGCGGATTCCACAGAACTATTGTGATATTCGATAGCCCTAACAGAACACCATACATTTTATTTTTGGGTTTAAAGTAGCACCAACAGCTGACGTCATACGGCGACTCTCCATCTATTATTGGTGGAGGAAGACTCCAGGTGACCCTCTGAGCGATTATTCAGACACCTGGGTAGAACCACCGGCTTTCTGCAAGCCCGCTGGATAGCTTCCTCGCATGCACATATGTGACGCCCAAATTGGTTTTCGAAAATACAGTGGTGAGTGGCAAGTGATTTGATGACAACGACCGCAACCACGTAGCCACAGAAGTCACTTCCCTAAAAAGGATCATTAAAACATTTAACATTACCTGCGTAACAGTCCTTTATTGACATTATTACGGCACTGTCATCATATGTTGCTGTGTCAACAAAGTAGAAAGGGTCGTTGGTAAAATATAAGATACAGTTGTCAGTCGTAAGGGATGGGTCAACATTGAAACCCCAGCAGTTAAGACCGCTAGCGGTGCGTGACAAACATTCTGACTCGCATGCGCTGTCGTCTGCCGTTGTGGTGATTAATGTGATGAAGTCCGATGTCATGACTGGACTTCCGGTTCTCTGTTGGAATGTACAACGGTCTGAAAAAAAATGCATTAAACTACATATCGCTTCGTGTCTATTATACACAATTTGATCATTATAAATATATTAATGATGCAATTGACAAAGATGACAAAGATGATTTACTCGGCATACCATGTCAGGCTTGTAGATCCGTAATACATATATATTGAAGTGCCCTGGTGACGGCACAACTATGCAGATCCACCAGGAGTCTACGTGGCCGAGTGGTTACGGTAGTTGACTTTAAATCACTTGGACCTTACCATTGTACGTTCGAATACCATTGGTCGAATTCTTTCATGTGAGGAGCCTATTCAGCTGGTTTCCTG
The DNA here is from genome assembly GCA_014843695.1 of Archivesica marissinica. Classification (NCBI taxonomy): domain Eukaryota; kingdom Metazoa; phylum Mollusca; class Bivalvia; order Venerida; family Vesicomyidae; genus Archivesica; species Archivesica marissinica. The sequence continues at coordinate 21,332,889 of CM026393.1, forward strand.
AAAGTCGGTGGATATACCCTTGCAGGCGGACCACCATGGAACAGCTGATAAAGTTAAAGTTAAGGGTTAAATCTGGTGGGTTTTAAGCAACTCCACTACAAGATACCAGGGGAAGCATATTCAAGAGTGTTTGTAGTCATCAATTTATTTAAATAACAAATCATAGAAATGGGATTCAAAGAAATGCGATCAAGTCCACCAAGATAGACGAACTATGATTACAAATTTGGATTTAGTCAGTTCTAAAAATAGAATAATGTAAAGGCCGCCCCCTAAAACATAATGTATTCATTAAGATGTCAAAAATGTACCCACGTTCATGATTGTACTTACAATAGTTAAAAGTATCAAGAATTCATCGCTTCTCGTTCTGGAGAAACTATTCCAAATAATATGGACGAACAGTGGATTTAGTCTGTTCTAAAAATAGAATAATCTAAAGGCCGCCCCCAAAAGCATAATGTATTCATTAAGATGTCAAAAATGTACCCACGTTCATGATTGTACTTCCAAAATTATCAAGAATTTTCACAGTGAAAGAAAACACCATCTTACACCGCTTTGAAACAGTGAAAGATGGCATTTTCTCATCCACCGGTTGCGTTTCGTATTCCTGCGCGTTTGTATTAACAGTTAATTATTAAGTACTATATTCTAATGAATTTGTTTTGTCTGTAGAATTTAATCTTGACTACAAACAGAAACTAACTTGAAAAGTATATAGAAACTTGTTCTTATTACGGACGTTCACGCTAAGAGAGGTGGTTGTGTGGTTGTGTCACGTAGTACAATGAGGATCCAGGCAGGGCAGTTAAATTCAATAAAACAATATGATCCCCTAATATCGCGAAGAAAAAACTCTAAATTGCCAAAATCGATCCATAAAATGCATGCAAAGCAAATCTCAACTTAAAATTGTTCTCAACTTAAGATTCTCAAAGTTAATAATTCCTTAAATGCCTTCATTGAGATATTGTTTCTGAATACTAAACAAAACATATACCCCAACATTGTTCAAGTTTAATGAGTTATCAATGTAAGAAAAGTTGAGCCCAGAGCAATCTCAAAGTGAGAAGTTTGATGAAAGTAGGACCAGAGAGTGCAATGACAAATGGCACAATTCAACAAGCATCCGGCCAGATGGCCACGAATCCTTACATAATTACTTTGTGTGTTTTACGTTTATATATCGTCGCTACCGGTTGCCCATATGAGCGACGCCTCCTGAAGATATTAGTCATTTTAGATTTTTGGAGGATAGTACATGATACAGACAGAAACCCATTCCAGAGTCTCATACGGTTCTTTTACGTGCACGGTGTAAAGCACCGACACGAGACCTCGGTTTAATGTCCCATCTGAAAGACTGTTAATTTTATTAGGGTCAGACGGGGGATCGAACCTGCGATCCCTGGATTACCAGTCCAGCGTGTTACCCCTGTACTACAGATCCGTCTGTCAGAATTACTTATTACCGGCTCAATATTTAACTCGTTGATAACGAAATTATCGTCCATTGTTTGGCCGTTATGTCATGTGTAGTCAAGCGCGCCGATGACCGATACCCACCTGTCGTTTTAACGGACGAAAACCATTTTGTATGGTTAAACGGAATGTTAAATCAAACTGCGTGTTTTCATGTTATGTTGTTGTGATTTGACAAGGCTGTGTGTGAGCGCACAATGAACACGTCGTAATAATTTTCTACCGCGAACGTTTATAAATGACTTGTAGATGGTCCACACTGACAACAATTGTGATTTAGCAAAACATAGGTGACATATTATTAATCAAATGACATTACGCTAGGAATAATTAGCCTAGTGAATTCTGATAAGGTTTCGGAATAAGTATGTACATATTAGTCGCGGAATTGAACTGTAAGCTATGTGTTGGTGCTTGATCTGTCAAACTTTAAGTTCCACTAATTATTAGTTCAATAGCGGGCATATACCGATACAATGGTAAACATGACTGAAGACCCTTTAGCCTATTGTAATTCTGCACGATTGAATTCATTGCTTATTTAAATACACGTACTATGAGTATAATGATGTGTTTCTCTTGTTGCCTAATGCTTACCGTTACAGTTTCAGTGACAATGTCAAATACATGTTATTTTGACCATAGAGATGCCAGAACGACATACAGGCGAATACATAGCATCCAAACTTTAGTCGAGTTCAATATTGATAATAACATGTTTTCATGACAATACTCGCAATATGGAAAGCGCCATAGCAAAATAATCTGACTCATTAGATGATATTGGTTGCAGACAATTTACAACTTTGTATTTACTTTTAATAATATTGTATTGCATTTTTTTATACATTACATTTAAAAAAATACAATAAACTATTATTAATTACAATGGAAAGCAATAACGTGTTGAAAGTGTTTTGGAAATGTAGAAGTCGTAGGGCACTTTAAGCACTCTACTACACGAACCTTAACAACTGAAATGTTGAAAGGTCGTAGGGCACTTTAAGCACTCTACTACACGAACCTTAACAACTGAAATGTAGAAAAGTCGTAGGGCACTTTAAGCACTCTACTACACGAACCTTAACAACTGAAATGTAGAAAAGTCGTAGGGCACTTTAAGCACTCTACTACACGAACCTTAACAACTGAAATGTTGAAAGGTCGTAGGGCACTTTAAGCACTCTACTACACGAACCTTAACAACTGAAATGTAGAAAAGTCGTAGGGCACTTTAAGCACTCTACTACACGAACCTTAACAACTGAAATGTAGAAAAGTCGTAGGGCACTTTAAGCACTCTACTACACGAACCTTAACAACTGAAATGTAGGAAAGTCGTAGGGCACTTTAAGTACTCTACTACACGAACCTTAACAACTGAAATGAGGAAACGACAGAAAGTTCTAAATGTTCCCGAACCTCTGTTACCAAAAAGCCAGATTCCAGACTTTTACTGCGAAGTAAATGAGATAATGACATGTGAGCTTCAACGGACGTCCCAGCGAAGTTAGCATTGCTAATGCTACTACTAAGTAATGACTCTAGTTTTGGCTTCATTACTTAATTCGTGCGCTATAAGAAACCATTTACTATTGGAGCTGAAGCTTCGTCACTACGATTATGAGCCGCCATCGTAAAAGGCCAGGAAGGAACACTTTGAACTTCAATAAACAGTTTCCGTCGCTTGGAGAAGTCGGATGATAACTAACTACATGACTATCCGTTGAGTTGGTGGAGGGAACCTTGAATTAAATTACCCTCGAATTGCCAACATCGCAAGGAAAATATCTGCTATACAGGCTATGGTTGTGCATTCCGTGCCAATTTGTAACAGCACAGTGCTTTTAGCTTCTAAATTAAGAAAGTGATTTAATGGATGACATTTTATTTTTTGCTTTCCAATGAATGAATTATTTTTCTCAGTGAAAGAAAATACTGTTCTTCACCGTTTTGAAACATTGTAAGATGGTGTTTTCTTTCCCATAGTTTGTGTTTTGCATTTCTTCGCGGTTGCATGTACTTTCCCATAGCTTGTGTTTTGCATTCCTCCGCAGTTGCATGTACTTTCCCATATCTTGTGTTTTGCATGCCTCCGCGGTTGCATGTACTTCCCCATATATTGTGTTTTGCATTCCTTCGCGGTTGCATGTAATTTCCCATAGCTTGTGTTTTGCATTCCTCCGCGGTTGCATGTACTTTCCCATAGTTTGTGTTTTGCATTCCTCCGCGGTTGCATGTAATTTCCCATAACTTGTGTTTTGTATTCCTCCGCGGTTGCATGCACTTTGTATTTTAGCTATTTTCTGACAATCATGAACAGTAAAATCATGAACAATACAACAGTTGTTCTAATGAATTTGTTTTGTCTACAGTTTTCAATATTTACGGTAAGCAACAATTATAATGGAACTATTTTTTAGTACGAACGTTCTTCTAACCCGGATATGTATTATAGTGAAATGAGGCTTCTAGCAGGGGCAGTTAAAATGATTACAATTGGATAACAAATATATAACCCAACACAATTGGAAATCACAAAAGAAAAATAGTTGTGCTTAGTAATGTAAGAGTTGATTTTTCCTCGAATATTGGTGATCAATCGATGAAGTGAAATGCCTATGTTGCAGTACAAGAACATAAATAATCTGTGAAATTGTGACGACGCGTGTCAAAAGCGACGACTATTCGCTTGCGATGTGAACTGTTATTGTACAGCTGAACAGTGTATGTATTGTATACATGGAAAGTATGTAGAGGGATTTGTACATTTAGATGTACACATAGCCTATGTTTGGCCAGTGTTTGCAAACTCATTTATTAAATGTCACTGAAGTATAAGGATGAATATGCCAAAACGAAAACGCAATTTTCCTAATGATTTGAATGGAACGCCGTCCCCAAAACGATGTCGTGTAATGCTTTCAATAAAGCAAAATGTGGAGTTAATTAATGCATCCGAAGCAAAGCCACCCGTTACACAGCAACACCCGTTACACAGCAACACCCGTCACACAGCAATACCCGTTACACAGCAACATCCATTACACAGCAACACCCGTTACACAGCAACATTTGGCGGATAAATTTGGCATCAGCGGATCAACCGTGGCAGATATTGTGTTTTACGTTTATTTATCGTCGCTACCGGTTGTCCATATGAGCGACGCCTCCTGAAGAGATTAGTTATTTTAGATTTTGGAGGATATTGCATGATACAGACAGAGACCCATTCCAGAGTCTCCTCTGGTTCTTTTTCGTGCACGGTGTAAAGCACCGACACGAGACCTCGGTTTAACGTCCCATCTGAAAGACTTTTAATTTTATTAGGGTCAGATGGGGGGTCGAACCTGCGATCCCTGGATTACCAGTCCAGCGTGTTACCACTGGACTACAGATCCGTCTGTCGTGGCAGATATTATCAAGCGGAAGGACCTTAATAGGGACCAGCTTACAACTAATGCGAACACATTCATACACGTGTATATATGTAACTAATGTATGTATGCGCATAGAACATGATGCAAATTGGAGAACATTGTTATAACGACAACCTGTGTCATCTGACACCAAATCTTGGTCCGAGTCGATGTCGTTATAGACAGGTTTCACTGTATATAGTTCATGTTTCATAAACACATATCCAATTATATCTCTTACTTTTTAAGTGTGGTGACTAGAAACTTACTTTAACATTTATCCTTGATTAACACAGACAAAACTTTGAACATTTTTGAACTTAGGCTATGCAGTTAAACTATCGCAATAATGTCCGGTTAACCGGTTAGTAATTCTGAACGGTTTCGATACCCCTATCAGTATGTTTGAAATAATGTCCGGTTAACCGGTTAGTAATTCTGAACGGTTTCGATACCCCTATCGGTATGTTTGAAATAATGTCCGGTTAACCGGTTAGTAATTCTGAACGGTTTCGATACCCCTATCGGTATGTTTGAAATGATGTCCGGTTAGCCGGTTAGTAATTCTGAACGGTTTCGATACCCCTATCGGTATGTTTGAAATAATGTCCGGTTAACCGGTTAGTAATTCTGAACGGTTTCGATACACCTATCGGTATGTTAGTAATTCTGAACGGTTTCGATACCCCTATCGGTATGTTTGAAATAATGTCCGGTTAGCCGATTAGTAATTCTGAACGGGTTCGATACCCCTATCGGTATGTTCGAAATTATCTGTTGATGATCGGTTCCCATTTGAGGCAATGCCTTAGGTCATATTAGCAAGACGTATATTACACAAACTGGTGTAAAATCAGTTTATTTTTTTACGCATTTCCTGATTGCTTACCACCTGTTGTCTCGCACACAAATGGTTGATTGTCATTGCATGTAGCTGTAATCCAGTCCCCAGACGTTTTATCAGAGAGTATACACCTCTTTATTAATGCCATTTTAGGTTCCGACGCCTTGTAGTTGTCGTATGCGTCCACCCAGTAACAATTTGGCCAGGCAAATATACCACTATAGCCACTTGAGCTTGAGCTAGGGTTGTGTAGACCAATCCATACGTGTTTGTTTCTGAAATGTGTTCAGTTCAATCATATTTCCTTGTATATATAAACACAATCACAATCATACAAGTATTACATACATGCATGCATACCTGGGATGAACCACCATAACAGTAGATGCGGTCCTCCAAATGCGATTATATACACATTTATTTTAGCTCGAATGCGAACAAGTTATTAGAACTTATATTAATCACTCTCCAGACCTCATTCATGATGTAGTCCATCACAATGACGGAGAGAGAAGAAGCAATGCGGACTGTAGATACCTTGCCTAAGGGCACAATCGTAACGGCTACAACTGGAACCTTTCGCACCGGAGCGAACGTGCTATGGCAACTTCCTCCCCATTGTAGCAGGTACTTAAGTTATGGTTTATTTTGCATGTAAAAAGCACTAGAATTGTGTCTAGTGATATACAGTCTACATCCGTTATGTCGAATTCCGTTGGACCGAACAAAATACTTCGAAATAACCGAAGTTTGACTTAACGGAATTCGATATAAACAGAGCCAATTATATGTAAAATGATAGTGTCTGAAACGGGACTTTACTCCAGATAACCGGATAATTCGACATAACCGACTTTGACATAGCGGATGTAGAATGTAAAGGATATAATTAATGTCTTTTAGGGAGAAACAAATGAAGAAATGGGCAAGAATGCTCAGATGTCGTCGCCCCACCAGCGATACCCTTGTTATCAGAGTACACTATATAGTGTCTCGCGATGCTGACAGTATTTACATTATTTTGTTATGTCAACAAACGTTGTATACGAAGCTTTGTTTACTTGTTGGAATACTCAAGTTTGTGAGGAAATTATTTGGACAACAATTTTACCATATAGACGATGATATAGTAGGTAATTACATTCTGTAGAAAGTTTCGATTTCACCGATGTAGTGTCGCTTTAAGGTAAACCGTTAAAGTGCAAATACTAAAATTGATGATTATTAATATAAAGGGAAAATGAAGAAGAAAATTAGCAAAATATAGTTAACAAGAATTTAGAACCAAAAAAAACTAACAATACCAAAAAAGGGATTAAGAAGTGCAATTAATTATAGCTACTCCAATAAAGTGTCCCATCGTACAAAGTTCCCCAGCAAGCCACACCAGTCACCACTCACTGGAATAAATCGTCCTTTGTTACAATCTAATATTTTGGGGAGGGCCGTAACTAATGTTGTTAAAACCTGTGACCCAACCCATTTGCTTCAACATTTATTGACATTTCTTGTGCAAAACAATGTCATAAATCGTATATATACTATGCATAATTATACGCGTGTGTTCATTTGTTTTGTTCTGTACATTGTATATATAGAATGAATGTAATACAATATGATTAAACTAAACTAACTGTTAAAGTTCTTAAATTGATGAGTAATGTTGTCTGTATATATATACTGGTAAATTCTGCAATAACACCCACTCTATATAAGGAAATCAGACTCCTGTATTTCTAGAAAATCATACATTATATTTCTGAACAGGGGGAATAACTTATTGTCTTGCTATTTCTAATCATTAACCCTTTCAACACCAAGTAACTCACATGGACTGGTCCATGATATTCATAAACCAATAAATGAATCAGAAAATCACATTTGGACAAGTTCATTTATCAAAATGGGTAATTATGTCTAAAAATAGTCATATCACTGGCATAAAGTGCAGATCCTGATGAGACGGCTCGTCACGAGCCGGCTCGTCTGGATCTACACTTTTTGTATGCCTATTTAGAGGTCTGTCGTGTTGAAAGGGCTAAGTCATGATGACACGTAACTAAACAAGTGGAACAGCCAATAGTATCGCTTTATTCACTGTGAACTTATCCTGGCTATAAAAATACATCGAGGATTCAACATATTAACCCTTAACATGCTAATCACAACCAAAGTCGCTTTTGTAAAAAGCATATGCCAAATCAGACTCTATGTTGTTTGCTATTTGGATCGTGGAGTTAAACACTTTGACTGAATAGCAAATATGATAGATCCTGATCAGGTGAGGTGTTACAATTTCTTCCAATTTATTCAGCATTTTAAGGGTGATTTGTGAGAACATTGGAGATACAATGCAGTAACCCCCGAGTCAAATGCAGAAAACATGACTATACAAAATAACTGTAAGACTGGACAGGTGATAAACAACATTCAATGGATGTAATAAACAACCTTACCTAAACACAGGTGCTATAGTGTTACCATTATACCTGTAAGACCGGACAGGTGATAAACAACATTCAATGGATGTAATAAACAACCATACCTAAACACAGGTTCTATAGTGTTACCATTATACCTGTAAGACCGGACAGGTGATAAACAACATTCAATGAATGTAATAAACAACCATACCTAAACACAGGTTCTATAGTGTTACCATTATACCTGTAAGACCGGACAGGTGATAAACAACATTCAATGAATGTAATAAACAACCTTACCTAAACACAGGTGCTATAGTGTTACCATTATACCTGTAAGACCGGACAGGTGATAAACAACATTCAATGGATGTAATAAACAACCATACCTAAACACAGGTTCTATAGTGTTACCATTATACCTGTAAGACCGGACAGGTGATAAACAACATTCAATGAATGTAATAAACAACCATACCTAAACACAGGTTCTATAGTGTTACCATTATACCTGTAAGACCGGACAGGTGATAAACAACATTCAATGAATGTAATAAACAACTGTACCTAAACACAGGTTCTATAGTGTTACCATTATATCAAGTACCTGTAAGACCGGACAGGTGATAAACATCATTCAATGAATGTAATAAACAACTGTACCTAAACACAGGTTCTATAGTGTTACCATTATATCTGTAATACCGGACAGGTGATAAACAACATTCAATGAATGTAATAAACAACTGTACCTAAACACAGGTGCTATAGTGTTACCATTATACCTGTAAGACCGGACAGGTGGTAAACTACTATTAATGAGGTTAATGCAAATTTAACTAGTATTAATGAGATCAATGCAAATTAAACTAGTATTAATGAGGTCAATGCAAATTAAACTAGTATTAATGAGGTCAATGCAAATTAAACTAGTATTAATGAGGTCAATGCAAATTAAACTAGTATTAATGAGGTCAATGCAAATTAAACTAGTATTAATGAGGTCAATGCAAATTAAACTAGTATTAATAAGGTCAATGCAAATTAAATAACAATTAATGAGGTCAATGCAAATTAAACAAGCGATAACAATTTATATTAATCACCCGTTGGCCTGGATAAAAGTGAATACGTGGTATTCCATGTGGGAGGGCACCGAAGTAGCTGGAGAAAGCTCATCAGTCTGATAGTCCCATCTCACATACGTCCCGGTCCGAGGATCGAACAATGGTAGTATTCCATGTGGGAGGGAACCGAAGTAGCTGGAGAAAGCTCATCAGTCTGATAGTCCCATCTCACATACGTCCCGGTCCGAGGATCGAACAATGGTGAGAAACGAGCATATGACCTATATGCAATCATCCGGGCCAACGAGAGTGATTAATATAAGTTGTTAAAATTTGTTTCGAAATCCTTGTAAAGTAACTATACAGTCAAACTTGTGTTAGTGGTCACCTCTATTAAGCAGCCAGTTTCCAAATATATTCTCTTAATATACATTTCTCCTCCATTATGCAGCCACCTGTGCTAAGCAGCCACTTTTGTGAATCCCTTGGCTGGCTGCTTAAGACAGGGTTAGGGTTGACTGTTGTTTAATCTTCTGACTAATTTGTTTTGAAACTGCAGAATTATTTTTTAGAAATGTTAAAAAGCTGAACTAAAATTCCTTGTCATTCCATAATAAATAGAACACAGGTACATGTACCAGAAAATCACCATAATTGACTAAGCCTAACAGACCGAAAAATGGAACAGCCTTGCTGTTAATACATGTCATCAGTAAACAATGCTATAAATAGTATGGAGTATATGATATTCGCAGGTTCGATCCACCGTCTGACCCTTATAGAATTAACGAATTTTAAGCCGAGGTCTTGTGTCGGTGCTGTACATCGTGCACGTAAAAGAACCAGAGGAGACTCTGGAATGGGTCTCTGTCTGTATCATTGCACTATCCTAATACTGGACTAATCTCTTGCCTCATATGCGCAACCGGTAGCGACGATAAATAAACGTAAAACACACATTCATATTCTAAGGCCATACTTATTTGAATAAAGTTTCATGTAAATCATTCAAGAGACAAGGCATAATGATACGGACAGCCAGATTCCAATCATTCAAGATACAAGGCATACTGTTACGGACAGCCAGATTCCAATCATTCAAGAGGCAAGGCATAATGTTACGGACAGCCAGATTCCATTCATTCAAGAGACAAGGCATAATGTTACGGACAGCCAGATTCCAATCATTCAAGAGACAAGGCATAATGTTACGGACAGCCAGATTCCAATCATTCAAGAGGCAAGGCATAATGTTACGGACAGCCAGATTCCAATCATTCAAGAGGCAAGGCATAATGTTACGGACAGCCAGACTCCAATCATTCAAGAGTCAAGGCATCATATTACGGACAGCCAGATTCCAATCCTATGATAGCCCTCTGTTTCACGACGCGGGAATAATAATCAAACACGCCGCAGTACAATCATGAATCCCGAACTGTAATCATTTTGTACTGATGCTGAATTAAATGAAGATATTTCAAAATACAAAGGACAAGAACTCTTGATGTTTTCACTAAAATGATCTACTCTTAGATCCTACCAGCCTGGGAACAGACGTCGATATATTTTGCCTGGACAGTCAAATAAATATATTTTAACACCGAGACTATTAATTGGGCCATATTGATTTTCTGATCATATCATTTTGCCAGAAGTTAAAAAGTGAAATATCGATAGATTTGAACCCAGGCTAGTTGTAGGTGCAAACGAGAGAAATTTACACATGGAAACATGTTGTTTTTGGTCTTAGCTTAGAGGAAGGCCCCTGGTGCCCCTCCGAGCAGTATTGCAGACAATTGACAGACTGGAACCCAGGCTAAGATCCTACCACTGAACAATATAATGTAGCAAGCACGGACAATGTGGTTGGGTTCAGTGAACAAATACTTTGTAATGTGCTGCTCATACAATACTGTTGAGGGGGCGGGAGTCGGCGTGGGTGTGGTCTCTTTACATAGATATATGTCACAGCAATATTCATATTCATTTGCAAAAAAGTAATGGGTGATTTAATTAATCAATTAATGCTGAACCTCCTAGAAGTGCTGTTGTAGTGAATACCACACTCAGATACCACACTCAGAGTGTTGTCCATCAAGATTATATTGTGTTCATTTGCTCTCTTAAACATTTATGTACGCCATCTTCAACTGATATTGTTATACTCAGTTTTAAAGTTTAAACTTTATTTATTGCGAAACAAGCTTTATCAACTTATATTAATCACTCTCGTTGGCGCGGATGAAAGCGTAAATGTGGTCATTCGTGTGGTACTCAGTTTTGCAAAGGAAACTAAACAGGCAAAGAACAATCATGACACAAACAAACAAATTAAGAATAAACCAAAATAGTAATTATACGGTACATGGTTCAACAGAATGTTAGTACTGTATGGCCGGGAATATATGGTATGTGGGTGGAGATCTCCCTTATACATGGTTGTGGAGATCTCCCTTATACATGGTTGTGGAGATCTCCCTTATACATAGGTGTGGAGGTCTCCCTTATACATGGTTGTGGAGGTCTCCCTTATACATGGTTGTGGAGATCTCCCTTATACATGGGTGTGGAAATCTCACTTATACATGGGTGTGGAAACCTCCCTTACACATGGGTGTGGAGATCTCTCCCTTATACAAAGGTGTGGAAATCTCCCTTGCAGAATATTTGTAGCAACTAAACAACACTTAATCTACCATAGATTTCTCTAGTAATATCTTCTTGACGTACACAAACATGAAAATGCTCACTTTTAATACATCTATCTGACAAAGGCATAAATGCATTAAATTCACAATTCTACATAATAATGTCAACAAATTTGTCAACCGTAAAATAATTTGCACCAAGCATCATACAATACACATTTTGCAAAATATCAGATTTCTATTGACTTTCCAGAAAATATCAAATTTCTATTGACTTTCCAGAAAATATCAAATTTCTATTGACTTTCCAGAAAATATCAGATTTCTATTGACTTTCCAGAAAATATCAGATTTCTATCGACCTTCCAGAAAATATCAGATTTCTATTGAAACCAGTGTCAAAGTAACACTGACAGTGTTCAATGAGAGACATCGGTGAGTTACTGCCCCTGACTACCTAAAAGTATAAGATCCTCTTAATTGGTGTCCTCTGTTTTTATTGTTGCTCCCTTTGCACAACATGCTATCAATTATCATCCACTTTCTCATCTTATAATTATATGATGTTCATAATAAAGGCCAGAATCTCACGTAGTCCCAGTAATATCTATGGAGGTGGGATATATATATAGCGACTACTTATCCACTGCATGATAGCTAAATGGCTGTCATTTGTATGCAGATATAATAGTATTACTAAATCTCTATGAAGGAAAAGGTTAAATCTAAATAGAGATATATCTCTGTCTCTTTACAGTTATTTGAATGTTATTAGGTACTCAGGATATGCTTGTGTGTCATGGAATACGATATACATCCCTGGGCTGTTTAGGTTGTCGACCACAGAATCATACAGAGCTGTGTTACTACCACCACTTTTGCTCGGCGGTACACGCATTCCTTGCTTGCCTTGCCTGTACTCGCCGGTCAACACACGGCAATAATACATTCTCTTCACCCCATTGGTATCTGGACGGGAGTATGTGTTCCTGGCGGAATACTGAGCACTTACTGCAAAGTACACACCATCTCCAAACATAGTAGCTGAAAGTACAATGTTACATGTATAACAAAGGAAATCGGACCTTCTACGAAGAAAGAACAGGCTGTCTGATTAGCGTAGTGGTTAGCGCACTCGCTTCTCACCAATGCAACCCATGTTCGAAGTATGTGAGATGGTACGGTGGTCGCAAGATCTGACAGGTGGGTTTTCCCCGGGTACTCCCACACGAATGACCACATATATGCTTTCATCCGCACAAATGAGAGTGATTAATATAAGTTGTTAAAAAACTTGCTTTGCAATCGTTGTAAAATAAATAAAGTTTAAACTAGAAAGAACATGACAATGAGGGGATTTGTATTTAACCAGGCTAGCTTGTAATTGTAAACTGTCAAATATCAAGGTATCTAAGAGACATTTCAGCACATCGATAATAAAATGTGATTAATTAAGTGAATTAGTTTATACAAATTTATTTTAGCTCGATTGCGAAACAAGTTCTATAACTTATATTAATCACTCTCGAGACCTCATTCCTGATGGAATCCATCGCCACGAGGGAGAGAGAAGAGGAAACGTGGAATTTAAATGCCTTGCCTAAGAGCACAATCGTAATGGCTCCAGTGGGGCTCGAACTCCGGACCTTTTGCACCTGATGCGAACGCGCATCCACTGCGCTATCACGACTTCCACTTTTAGTGGATTCATATTGGTCTTGTTATTGGGATGAAGACAGTCATATTGGACAGGTGTCGAAGGCCGAGGCTGAACCCCAATAACAAGGCCAATATGAAATCATTTAATTAATGACAATTTTATTAATTAACTATAGAATATTTTCAACAAGTAACGACTAACGGTAACAAATCTCACCTTCATCGTCACTCATCACTACCTTGTATTTATAAAATTTAATTAAATGTAGATCTACTTTCTACTTAGTGTTTACCCAGCCAGACGACAGTTTGCACATGGCGTGAGAAGTTCTGAACTGTGCGAATTGCAAACGCTAGGCTTATCACAACTATAATTTAATAAACACTAAATACAGTCTACATCCGTTATGTCAAAAGTCGGTTATGTCGAATCCTCCAGTTATCTCGAAGTCGGATCAAAGTCCAGTTTCAGACACTATCATTTTATATATCACTGGCTACGTTATATCGAATTTCGTTAAGTAAAATTTGGGTTTTGTATTTTGTTAGGTCCGGTAGAATTCGACATAATGACTGTAGCTGTGACCAAATTAAGATTGATTATACACTCTTTTTTAAAGATTCTAACTAGCATGAAAGAGTTACTTTTCCAAGATGGCAACTGCAAAATAATTTTGCCAAGGCAATCTCATACAGGCCGAGGTCCAACAACCAATCAGATTTGACGTTTTCATATAATCCCATATTGGCAGTGCTAGCTCCATATTGACCAGTTAAGCATCGATACTCAGTTCAGAGTTCATGCTCGTATTGAACTAGCAAATTACGTCAAGTTGCAGACAATATTCTATTATCAATTAATAATAATTAATTAATATATAAGAGGAATTTTGAATCTACCGTCCATGCTCGCCTATAAGGAAAACTTGCATATAAGACGACACCCCCACCTTGGTCATGAAATCTATGGGTCTTGGCATGCACTCGCATATAAGACGGGTTGATAAAATGGACACCAGACCATGTATAAATTGCATGTTTGGTCCGTGCAAGTTGAAGAAATGTTCAGTGTCAGAATGATTTCTTTTCTATGGATACCATAAATTTTAACACATTTCCAAAATTATTTTTTTTACCACTCGGTTATAAGACGGGAAAGCCACTTTGAGGTCATAATTTGGTGGTAAAAAATGTGTCTTATAGGCGAATATGGACCGTACACTAAATGCTAAGCACATGCTCAGATGAGCACGAAATTATGATTTGGATAAATCAGTATCTACCGTTTTTGCCACAATAGCTTCTATTAAACCCATGAGCATTTATATTGTCCACTGTCTCTATAGCAGTTCCGTGCCACAGTAAATTTTCATTCTTCGTAGTTGCTGGATTTTGGTCTTCTAGCTGTTTCTTCTTGGCTTGGTACTGTGCCCACAAGGTCTTGTTTTGCACACGTTCAATCTGAATGATAGTCATTTATTTATTTATAGATACAGTCAAACCTCTCCAGAGCAAACACCATCCGGATACACCCAGATTGAGGGTGTTGCTCTTGGGAGGTGACGTTTCGGGAGGTGGGACTGTAGTATATACAGATCAGTGCAGTGGTTAGTACGCTAGCTTCTCAACAATGAAACCTGTGTTCGATCCTTGGACTGGGTAGTATGTTGATGGTACAGTGGTCGCCAGAAAGGACAGGTGGGTTTTCTCCAGGTACTCTAGTTTCTGCCCACACTAATGACCACATATATGCTTTCATCCACGCCAACAAGCATGATTAATATAAGTTAATTAATTGCTGATAAAAAAATACCCGTGCATAACCGTTGCCCCCTAAGTATACTATATAGGTTATGGGTGGGGGGCTTAATCGGCCGACAGTCACAATAAAATAACGTCCTATTTCAAGATTTATTACTTCAACAACACAAGATTTATTACTTCAACAACATGTCTAATTGGGAAAATCTAAATACAGTAAAACCCCTATAATAAGACCACCTATGGGACTTCCAAAAAGTGGTCTTATTAGCGGGGTGGTCTCTTTATCGAGTTTGGTCAAGAAGACCAAATTATGATAATTTTACACTGTACTTTCACACATGATAATTTCTTGGTGTTTCTGTTTTAATTACAGAAGGGTTGGTTGTTTCTATGGTTTAGGATTGTACTTCTGAAATCCATTCATATACAACTGTATATCACAATTAATTAATTATTAATAAAATAAAGAACAATGTAAATGAGTTAATCCATTTATTTTCAAAATTTATTTTCTTGTTTTCATTAATTATATTGTGTATAACAAGCACAGTAGTTTCCTTGAAAAGTACATATCATCATCAATCATTCATTATTTAAAAACAACGTTTAATGGTTGACTGCTTATTTAAACACTTCACTTTCACCCGTGGATTGTTTCTAGATCTCATCTTGGATGTTTTAGCTAAGTTGTACTAATGAGAAAACATATTATTGTAAATATAAGGAATGGACCGTGGTCATTGGTGTATGAACAGCATCCAGTGTGCTTAATGTTGGGTAAAATAAAGGCCATAAATAGTTCAAATTCTTGCAGCAGACGACAATTCATTAATCTGTTTTTCTTATTTGTAATTGGAAACTCTGGGAATATGTCATGGGCTTTCATTAAAATTGCATGACATATTTCATTGTTTTATCACCGCTAGCGTGCAATAAGTTAAAGCAATGGCATATTTGATTGTTTTATCACCATTAGCATGCAATAAGTTAAAGCAATGACATATTTGATTGTTTTATCACCGCTAGCATGCAATAAGTTAAAGCAATGACATATTTGATTGTCTTATCACCGTTGGCATGCAATAAGTTAAAGCAATGACATATTTGATTGTCTTATCACCACTAGCATGCAATAAGTTAAAGCAATGACATATTTGATTGTTTTATCACCGCTAGTGTGCAATAAGTTAAAGCAATGACATATTTGATTGTTTTATCACCGCTAGCATGCAATAAGTTAAAGCAATGACATATTTGATTGTTTTATCACCGGTAGCATGCAATAAGTTAAAGCAATGACATATTTGATTGTTTTATCACCGCTAGCATGCAATAAGTTAAAGCAATGACATATTTGATTGTTTTATCACCGCTAGCATGCAATAAGTTAAAGCAATGACATATTTGATTGTTTTATCACTGGTAGCATGCAATAAGTTAAAGCAATGGCATATTTGATTGTTTTATCACCGCTAGCGTGCAATAAGTTAAAGCAATGACATATTTGATTGTTTTATCACCAGTAGCATGCAATAAGTTAAAGCAATGGCATATTTGATTGTTTTATCACCGCTAGCGTGCAATAAGTTAAAGCAATGACATATTTGATTGTTTTATCACCGCTAGCATGCAATAAGTTAAAGCAATGACATATTTGATTGTTTTATCACTGGTAGCATGCAATAAGTTAAAGCAATGGCATATTTGATTGTTTTATCACCGCTAGCGTGCAATAAGTTAAAGCAATGACATATTTGATTGTTTTATCACCAGTAGCATGCAATAAGTTAAAG
This sequence comes from Archivesica marissinica, assembly GCA_014843695.1. NCBI lineage: Eukaryota > Metazoa > Mollusca > Bivalvia > Venerida > Vesicomyidae > Archivesica > Archivesica marissinica. The sequence continues at coordinate 21,349,994 of CM026393.1, forward strand.
CAATGGCATATTTGATTGTTTTATCACCGCTAGCGTGCAATAAGTTAAAGCAATGACATATTTGATTGTTTTATCACCGCTAGCATGCAATAAGTTAAAGCAATGACATATTTGATTGTTTTATCACTGGTAGCATGCAATAAGTTAAAGCAATGGCATATTTGATTGTTTTATCACCGCTAGCATGCAATAAGTTAAAGCAATGACATATTTGATTGTTTTATCACTGGTAGCGTGCAATAAGTTAAAGCAATGACATATTTGATTGTTTTATCACCGGTAGCATGCAATAAGTTAAAGCAATGACATATTTGATTGTTTTATCACCGCTAGCGTGCAATAAGTTAAAGCAATGACATATTTGATTGTTTTATCACCAGTAGCATGCAATAAGTTAAAGCAATGGCATATTTGATTGTTTTATCACCGCTAGCGTGCAATAAGTTAAAGCAATGACATATTTGATTGTTTTATCACCAGTAGCATGCAATAAGTTAAAGCAATGACATATTTGATTGTTTTATCAATGCTAGCATGCAATAAGTTAAAGCAATGACATATTTGATTGTTTTATCACCGGTAGCATGCAATAAGTTAAAGCAATGACATATTTGACTGTTTTATCACCGCTAGCATGCAATAAGTTAAAGCAATGACATATTTGATTGTTTTATCACCGCTAGTGTGCAATAAGTTAAAGCAATGACATATTTGATTGTTTTATCACCGCTAGCATGCAATAAGTTAAAGCAATGACATATTTGATTGTTTTATCACCGGTAGCATGCAATAAGTTAAAGCAATGACATATTTGATTGTTTTATCACCGCTAGCATGCAATAAGTTAAAGCAATGACATATTTGATTGTTTTATCACCGCTAGCATGCAATAAGTTAAAGCAATGACATATTTGATTGTTTTATCACCGCTAGCGTGCAATAAGTTAAAGCAATGATTCTATTTCATGCTCCAATGAATCCTACTGGACAACATTTCTCAATATAACAATAACAGAAAATAACTGTCAAATATGTCATGGAATGTGATTAGAACTGTGTTGAACGTGTAGCAACGACACAATTCTATGTGTAGCAACGACACAATTCTACGTGTAGCAACGACACAATTCTACGTGTAGCAACGACACAATTCTACGTGTAGCAATGACACAATTCTACGTGTAGCAATGACACAATTCTACGTGTAGCAACAACACAATTCTACGTGTAGCAACGACACAAGTCTACGTGTAGCAACGACACAATTCTACATGTAGCAACGACACAATTCTACATGTAGCAACGACACAATTCTACGTGTAGCAACGACACAATTCTAATGAACGTCCTTGACATATTTCCTCCACAGTTTTCAGTTGCAAATACATTATAAAATTGTCGTCTGCAAACATTATTTGAACTATATATATCCTTTATTTTACCCAGCATGCAGATTATTAAATGAAACACCCGCCCAACTATGAAGAGATGGTATTAAACTTGCTAGTTGCATTCTACTGAGAGTTAACACCGTCTATGCAATTCGTGGCATGTGTCTGACTTGGGTAACATTTAATATATATTTAACACAAGTTCGCCTCCGTGGTTGAGTGGTTAATGTCGCTTGTATACCACTGTAACCACACTCGGACCGTGTCTCTTTATATGAAGAAAGTTGGCAGTTTCTTACGGAGGTTGGTGCACTAGTTAATCACTGGAGCCTGCACAGGAAAGGTGTTGTTAGGTAAACTGCCCATTGCTCAAATGGGCAACTGGTAGCGACGTTAAATAAACATATTATTTTTTTTAACACAACTTGTTTATTGAAACTTCAAATATATGGCAATTGCATAAGCACCATTCACAGGAGCTAGAGATTTTTTTAATAAGGCCCGAAAACATTCTATCCTAGGACCCCTACCCTAAAAAGATAGATGTATCATGGGCATACAGGTTTTCGGACCTCGTGGTTTACTGGTGACTAATTTCTAGTCAGTCTTAAAGCCTTTTTATAGCAAACATACCTTATGGATAACATCTCAAGTACCTGTTACTGACAGCAATGATGTCATTCGCAAACATACCTTATGGATAACATCTCAAGTACCTGTTACTGACAGCAATGATGTCATTCGCAAACATACCTTATGGATAACATCTCAAGTACCTGTTACTGACAGCAATGATGTCATTCGCAAACATACCTTATGGATAACATCTCAAGTACCTGTTACTGACAGCAATGATGTCATTCGCAAACATACCTTATGGATAACATCTCAAGTACCTGTTACTGACAGCAATGATGTCATTCGCAAACATACCTTATGGATAACATCTCAAGTACCTGTTACTGACAGCAATGATGTCATTCGCAAACATACCTTATGGATAACATCTCAAGTTCCTATACGACATATATTGACAATGTAGTAGCCAAACAAATGCTCATAACCCTTTCCCTCATAGAAGCACCTCTTGACGCCATTACCAATACGACATATATTGACAATGTAGTAGCCAAACAAATGCTCATAACCCTTTCCCTCATAGAAGCATCTCTTGACGCCATTACCAATACGACATACATTGACAATGTAGTAGCCAAACCAATGTTCATAATAAAGGCCAGACTCTCATGTAGTTCCAATAATATGGAGGTGGGATAGATATGGCGACTACTTATCCACTGCATGATAGCTAAATGACTGTCGTTTGTATGCAGATATAGTAGTTATGTTATATTTCGGGTCTTACGCCTGCATCAGCACCATTTTGGGCTATATCGCCGGCAGGCAGTTTATCTAACAACACCTTTCCTGGGCAGGCTCCTGTGGTTAACCAGTACTTGGGTGCACCAACCTCCATAAGAAACTGCCAACTTTTTCATATAAATGTGAGATATAATAGTATATTAATCTAAATCTCTATGTAGGAAAGGGTTAAATGGCTGTTGTTTGTATGGAGATATAATAGTATATTAACCTAAATCTCTATGAAGGAAAGGGTTAAATGGCTGTTGTTTGTATGGAGATATAATAGTATATTAACCTAAATCTCTATGAAGGAAAGGGATAAATCAATGATGATCATGAATTCGTGAAACTTACTTTGAATTAGCTACAACAGTTTGCAAAGAAAGCAAATAATTCAGTAAATTCTTAGAAAACTTGAAATATGGTTTATACCTTTACAACAGATAACCCACCAACAGAGTTAACAAATGTCTTTTCAATATCCTGATACTCCTGATCAGAGGCCTGTAACACTACAACTCTCAGATTTCCAGTCATGTCTGTCCACTGCGCCGGTTGTTCAAATGAACCCTCTATTATATATAAAGAGAAACAGGCATTTGAAGCTTCAAAGATAATGAAAAGATTATGCAAACATTACCATACCCCACCCACCTGCCAACACATTTATGATAAATTCACAACTAAATTGCTTTTAAAGGTTTCTAGTCACATGGTATATACTTTTCTAATCCACGGGAGACAACTCATGTATTGATGACTTGATTCTGTATAAACAAACAATGGCTGTCCGATTAGCGCAGTGGTTAGCTTCTCGCCAATGCAACCCGGGTTCAATCCTCGTGCAGCACAAACTTTTAAACTGATGATTAAAAACATCGTTTTTTTAACGGAAAAGGGTCGCCAACCAGTAGAGTCAGTAATATGTGAGGTCCCTAACAGTATGTTATATATGTGTAAGAGGTTTCAAATTATAAACATATTTTGTGGCCCATGGTGACAAAATTAAGTTCTATGTTTCCAAATGTGCATTCAATTTCAAACACTTCAGGCACTACGATACTCAAATTTGTATTCACTAGTTGGGTAGAAAGCACACAAATACAAAATACACACAAAAATATACACAAAAATACACACACAAATAAATATCTACGATAAACTATTGGCAAGTCCAATTTTACCTATATTTTAGGTCTAGAAAACACCCTAAAAAATATTCATATGCTTTACACGGTCTCTATGTACATGTATAAATGTAGTCTAGAGAAAAACACCCTAAAAAATATACATACGCTTAACAAGGTCTCTGCGTATAACTGTAACAACATCGCTCGCATTATTCACTGGAAACTCTTCCATCTTCCCAAAGTCCAGAATATACCCTACTTTATCGGCGCTAGAATTTACAAAATTTATATAAACAATCAATAAAACATTTTGTAAGTTGAAGATGACGTCCTATCGTTTCAATTAATCAATAAAACATGTTGTAAAATGAAGCGGACTTCCTAACATTTCAATTAATCAATAAAACATGTTGTAAATTGAAGCGGACTTCCTAACATTTCAAACTATCAATAAAACATGTTGTAAATTGAAGCGGACTTCCTAACATTTCAAACTATCAATAAAACTTGTTGTAAATTGAAGCGGACTTCCTAACATTTCAATTAATCAATAAAGCATGTTGTAAATTGAAGCGGACTTCCTAACATTTCAAACACAATAAAGCATGTTGTAAATTGAAGCGGACTTCCTAACATTTCAAACAATCAATAAAACTTGTTGTAAATTGAAGCGGACTTCTTACCATTTCAAATACAATAAAGCATGTTGTAAATTAAAGCGGACTTCCTAACATTTCAAACAATCAATAAAACTTGTTGTAAATTGAAGCGGACTTCTTACCATTTCAAATACAATAAAGCATGTTGTAAATTGAAGCGGACGTCCTAACATTTTAAACAATCAATAAAACTTGTTGTAAATTGAAGCGGACTTCTTACCATTTCAAATACAATAAAGCATGTTGTAAATTGAAGCGGACTTCCTAACATTTCAAACACAATAAAGCATGTTGTAAATTGAAGCAGACTTCCTAACATTTCAAACACAATAAAGCATGTTGTAAATTGAAGCGGACTTCCTAACATTTCAAACACACTAAAGCATGTTGTAAATTGAAGCGGACTTCCTAACAATGTGAAGAAAGCCTCCACTTACAGGGAATGAAATTATTCCTTATTCCAATATTAGTATGCACCAAATAAGAATGGTCTTAACAAGCAGTGACTCTCTTGTTCGTTTGTTTTGAAACTCGCAAGGCAGCATGGCAGCTTAGATCATATGTCCACTCTGCAGTTATTTTTGGTTTAGAAATATCACGGATGCCCCTCCAAGCAGTATTTCAGGCACGGACGGCACACACAGGTAGAACCACCAACCTACCGCAAGTCAGCTGGATAGCTTCCTCACTTGAAAGAATATGACACCCCTATTGGGATTCGAACCTACAGAGGTGAGTGATCTGGCTGAGGGCTACCTACTGGATAATGCATGCAGTTTCTTCGGTTGTACTTTATGTAAATGTATATAGTAAAGTAAATATATAAAAACAAGGCACTTTTTTTATAGTATAGCTGGTGTATGACCCACCCTATCCTGCACCAAATAACATGTCCATGTTCCAACTGTAGAGCAGAGAGGAAGTATGACAAAATGTATTGTTTGACACCCAGTTGTATTTCACTGTGCAGGTATGAATTCAAGACCTTCAGGTTATCAAAGAATCATCCCCTTTGACGTTTGCAAATGCACCACAATTTTAACCATTTAATAATTATACATATTCATACATTTAATAATTATACATATTCATACATTTAATAATTATAATAATTATACATATTCATACATTTAATAATTATACATATTCATACATTTAATAATTATACATGTTCATATATTTAATAATTATACATATTCATACATTTAATAATTATACATATTCATACATTTAATAATTATACATATTCATACATTTAATCACTGCACTATCAGTAAAATAAAAGGTGTGACACAAATAAATCTTATTTCCATTATCATAGACAACTTAGAACTGGCACACGTGTGCTTTCATTTCACTGCATAGCATAAAAGACACTATATTACAATGTAGACAAATGTGAATTTATTTAAAAACTAACGTTACATGAAACTATTAAAAATATATACACGCACGAGTGGAAAATACCGATTTCACAGTTAATGTGGTTTTCCTAACCGATGTTTAACGTCACAACATCTGTTGAAACAGCTGTCTAAGATATTTGTGCCAATTGCCAATAGAGAGCATTGCTTTCTGAGAGCATGCAGGGTGTGGAAAACAGATTCCGGAGTCCTACTTTCACTTTCAGTTTATTATATTGCTAAAATCACTGCTTACTGAGGGAAAATAATTATACAAATTAGAATGTAAGAATGTGTAGTAGCTACTTGTACGTAAAATTTCAAGCTTTATAATATTTTATATACGATATAGTTTCGCTTTAATAAAACAAAATTGTCTAAATTTCAAATTAGTATTCGAAGGGGGGGGTATTTGAAGGAGTAAGTAAGCAAGAGATGCAAGGCTACTGCCACTTTATGGGTAATATATCTTTATGGGTAATATTTCTTTATGGGTAATATTTCTTCATGTGGTAATATTTCTTCACGGGGTAATATTTCTTTATGGGGTAATATTTCTTTAGGGGGTAATATTTCTTTAGGGGGTAATATTTCTTTAGGGGGTAATATTTCAAGCTCCAGTGACTGCACTCACCTGAATTTCACATTTGGGGCTTTCTGTATGTAGGCTTTTTCTATCCTGTAGTTCAATTCCTCATCATACGGCATCAAAGTCTGTGCAGTATCTCCAACTTCAATATAATTCCACTGCACAAGGTTGATCATAAGAGATGCAGCACTCTTCTGTTGTTCCACTTCAACAGCATCTCGCATTAACCTATATCATAATAGTAATAATAGTATTAATACTAGTAGTATTATAGTAATACTAATATATAGTATAATAGTAGTAATAGTAGAAATAATACAAGTAGTGGAAGCAGTGATCTACCAGAAACATTACAGATATGGTGCTATAAATCTACAAGAAACATTACAGATATGGTGCTATAAATCTACAAGAAACATTACAGATATGGTGCTATAAATCTACCAGAAACATTACATACATGGTGCTATAAATCTACCAGAAACATTACAGATATGGTGCTATAAATCTACAAGAAACATTACAGATATGGTGCTATAAATCTACAAGAAACATTACATATATGGTGCTATAAATCTACAAGAAACATTACAGATATGGTGCTATAAATCTACAAGAAACATTACAGATATGGTGCTATAAATCTACCAGAAACATTATATATGGTGCTATAAATCTACAAGAAACATTACAAATATGGTGCTATAAATCTACCAGAAACATTACAGATATGGTGCTATAAATCTACCAGAAACATTATAGATATGGTGCTATAAATCTACAAGAAACATTACATATATGGTGCTATAAATCTACAAGAAACATTACATATATGGTGCTATAAATCTACAAGAAACATTACAGATATGGTGCTATAAATCTACAAGAAACATTACATATATGGTGCTATAAATCTACAAGAAACATTACAGATATGGTGCTATAAATCTACAAGAAACATTACAGATATGGTGCTATAAATCTACCAGAAACATTATATATGGTGCTATAAATCTACAAGAAACATTACAGATATGGTGCTATAAATCTACCAGAAACATTACAGATATGGTGCTATAAATCTACCAGAAACATTACAGATATGGTGCTATAAATCTACAAGAAACATTACAGATATGGTGCTATAAATCTACAAGAAACATTACATATATGGTGCTATAAATCTACAAGAAACATTACAGATATGGTGCTATAAATCTACAAGAAACATTACATATATGGTGCTATAAATCTACCAGAAACATTACAGATATGGTGCTATAAATCTACAAGAAACATTACAGATATGGTGCTATAAATCTACCAGAAACATTACAGATATGGTGCTATAAATCTACAAGAAACATTACAGATATGGTGCTATAAATCTACCAGAAACATTACAGATATGGTGCTATAAATCTACCAGAAACATTACAGATATGGTGCTATAAATCTACAAGAAACATTACAGATATGGTGCTATAAATCTACAGAAACATTACAGATATGGTGCTATAAATCTACCAGAAACATTACAGATATGGTGCTATAAATCTACAAGAAACATTACAGATATGGTGCTATAAATCTACAAGAAACATTACAGATATGGTGCTATAAATCTACCAGAAACATTACAGATATGGTGCTATAAATCTACAAGAAACATTACAGATATGGTGCTATAAATCTACCAGAAACATTACAGATATGGTGCTATAAATCTACCAGAAACATTACAGATATGGTGCTATAAATCTACCAGAAACATTACAGATATGGTGCTATAAATCTACCAGAAACATTACAGATATGGTGCTATAAATCTACAAGAAACATTACAGATATGGTGCTATAAATCTACAAGAAACATTACAGATATGGTGCTATAAATCTACCAGAAACATTACAGATATGGTGCTATAAATCTACCAGAAACATTACAGATATGGTGCTATAAATCTACAAGAAACATTACAGATATGGTGCTATAAATCTACCAGAAACATTATAGATATGGTGCTATAAATCTACCAGAAACATTACAGATATGGTGCTATAAATCTACAAGAAACATTACAGATATGGTGCTATAAATCTACCAGAAACATTACATATGGTGCTATAAATCTACAAGAAACATTACATATATGGTGCTATAAATCTACCAGAAACATTACAGATATGGTGCTATAAATCTACAAGAAACATTACAGATATGGTGCTATAAATCTACAAGAAACATTACAGATATGGTGCTATAAATCTACCAGAAACATTACAGATATGGTGCTATAAATCTACAAGAAACATTACAGATATGGTGCTATAAATCTACAAGAAACATTACAGATATGGTGCTATAAATCTACCAGAAACATTATAGATATGGTGCTATAAATCTACCAGAAACATTACAGATATGGTGCTATAAATCTACAAGAAACATTACAGATATGGTGCTATAAATCTACCAGAAACATTACAGATATGGTGCTATAAATCTACCAGAAACATTACAGATATGGTGCTATAAATCTACCAGAAACATTATAGATATGGTGCTATAAATCTACCAGAAACATTACAGATATGGTGCTATAAATCTACCAGAAACATTACAGATATGGTGCTATAAATCTACAAGAAACATTACAGATATGGTGCTATAAATCTACAAGAAACATTACAGATATGGTGCTATAAATCTACAAGAAACATTACATATATGGTGCTATAAATCTACAAGAAACATTATAGATATGGTGCTATAAATCTACCAGAAACATTACAGATATGGTGCTATAAATCTACCAGAAACATTACAGATATGGTGCTATAAATCTACCAGAAACATTACAGATATGGTGCTATAAATCTACCAGAAACATTACAGATATGGTGCTATAAATCTACAGAAACATTACAGATATGGTGCTATAAATCTACCAGAAACATTACAGATATGGTGCTATAAATCTACCAGAAACATTACAGATATGGTGCTATAAATCTACCAGAAACATTACTATGGTGCTATAAATCTACAGAAACATTACAGATATGGTGCTATAAATCTACCAGAAACATTACAGATATGGTGCTATAAATCTACAGAAACATTAAGATATGGTGCTATAAATCTACAGAAACATTACAATATGGTGCTATAATATGGTGCTATAAATCTACAAGAAACATTACAGATATGGTGCTATAAATCTACAAGAAACATTACAGATATGGTGCTATAAATCTACCAGAAACATTACAGATATGGTGCTATAAATCTACCAGAAACATTACAGATATGGTGCTATAAATCTACAAGAAACATTACAGATATGGTGCTATAAATCTACCAGAAACATTACAGATATGGTGCTATAAATCTACCAGAAACATTACAGATATGGTGCTATAAATCTACAAGAAACATTACAGATATGGTGCTATAAATCTACCAGAAACATTATATATGGTGCTATAAATCTACAAGAAACATTACATATATGGTGCTATAAATCTACAAGAAACATTACAGATATGGTGCTATAAATCTACAAGAAACATTACAGATATGGTGCTATAAATCTACCAGAAACATTACAGATATGGTGCTATAAATCTACAAGAAACATTACAGATATGGTGCTATAAATCTACAAGAAACATTACAGATATGGTGCTATAAATCTACCAGAAACATTATATATGGTGCTATAAATCTACCAGAAACATTACAGATATGGTGCTATAAATCTACAAGAAACATTACAGATATGGTGCTATAAATCTACCAGAAACATTACAGATATGGTGCTATAAATCTACAAGAAACATTACAGATATGGTGCTATAAATCTACCAGAAACATTACAGATATGGTGCTATAAATCTACAAGAAACATAGATATGGTGCTATAAATCTACCAGAAACATTACAGATATGGTGCTATAAATCTACCAGAAACATTACAGATATGGTGCTATAAATCTACAAGAAACATTACAGATATGGTGCTATAAATCTACCAGAAACATTACAGATATGGTGCTATAAATCTACAAGAAACATTACAGATATGGTGCTATAAATCTACAAGAAACATTACAGATATGGTGCTATAAATCTACCAGAAACATTACAGATATGGTGCTATAAATCTACCAGAAACATTACAGATATGGTGCTATAAATCTACCAGAAACATTACAGATATGGTGCTATAAATCTACCAGAAACATTACAGATATGGTGCTATAAATCTACAAGAAACATTACAGATATGGTGCTATAAATCTACCAGAAACATTACAGATATGGTGCTATAAATCTACAAGAAACATTACAGATATGGTGCTATAAATCTACAAGAAACATTACAGATATGGTGCTATAAATCTACCAGAAACATTACAGATATGGTGCTATAAATCTACCAGAAACATTACAGATATGGTGCTATAAATCTACAAGAAACATTACAGATATGGTGCTATAAATCTACCAGAAACATTACAGATATGGTGCTATAAATCTACCAGAAACATTACAGATATGGTGCTATAAATCTACAAGAAACATTACAGATATGGTGCTATAAATCTACCAGAAACATTATATATGGTGCTATAAATCTACAAGAAACATTACATATATGGTGCTATAAATCTACAAGAAACATTACAGATATGGTGCTATAAATCTACAAGAAACATTACAGATATGGTGCTATAAATCTACCAGAAACATTACAGATATGGTGCTATAAATCTACAAGAAACATTACAGATATGGTGCTATAAATCTACAAGAAACATTACAGATATGGTGCTATAAATCTACCAGAAACATTAATATGGTGCTATAAATCTACCAGAAACATTACAGATATGGTGCTATAAATCTACAGAAACATTACAGATATGGTGCTATAAATCTACCAGAAACATTACAGATATGGTGCTATAAATCTACAAGAAACATTACAGATATGGTGCTATAAATCTACCAGAAACATTACAGATATGGTGCTATAAATCTACCAGAAACATTACAGATATGGTGCTATAAATCTACCAGAAACATTACAGATATGGTGCTATAAATCTACCAGAAACATTACAGATATGGTGCTATAAATCTACCAGAAACATTACAGATATGGTGCTATAAATCTACAAGAAACATTACATATATGGTGCTATAAATCTACCAGAAACATTACATATATGGTGTTATAAATCTACCAGAAACATTACAGATATGGTGCTATAAATCTACCAGAAACATTACAGATATGGTGCTATAAATCTAAAACATCTTTTATAGTAAAGAATCTCACTGTTTATACATGTCACTGTTTATACATGTCACTGTTTATACATGTCACTGTTTATACATGTCACTGTAACCAGTACTTGGGTGCACCAACCTCCGTAAGAAACTTCCAACTTTTTCATATAAATGAAACACGGTCTGAGTGGGGCTCGAACCCGTGACCATCAGTGATGATAGGTTACAGTGGTATACAAGTCAGCGACCTTAACCACTCGACCACGGAGGCGGACTACAATACCATCATACCTGGTTGTGATAGTGCCAGTTCTATAATATTATATAACATAACGTTGCTTGTATTCGGTTTGATACAGCCATCACATACTTTTTGCAATGTACACACATGTAATACAAGGATTCTGATTGGTCGGGGCATGACAGCTTACTTTACATATTCGACATATACATGTATAGTTTCTGTTTATACTGCATAAATAAAATGCTAAATATGCACAGGCAGAATATAGTAATTAAAATTATTGAGTCAATTATTTGCGTGAAGTTGTTTGATTATCACGGACTATTTTGTGTGTGTTTTACGTTTATTTATCGTCGCTATCGGTTACCCATATGAGCGACGCCTCCTGAAGAGATTACTCATTTTAGATTTTGGAGGATAGTGCAATGATACAGACAGAGACCCATTCCAGAATCTCCTCTGGTTCTTTTACGTACACGGTGTAAAGCACCGACACGAGACCTCGGTTTAAAGTCCCGTCTGAAAGACTGATAATTTTATTATGGTCAGACGAGGGATCGGATCTGCGATCCCTGGATTACCAGTCCAGCGTGTTACCACTGGACTATAGATCCGTCTGCAGGGACTATTTACTACAGCGTACAGACTGCCTTAAGATATAGTAAGGATTAAAAGTATCCACGCAAACAAATTTATGGTTGTTGGTACTGTGGTAATGTGATAACAAGTGATTTATAGCACCATATAACAAGTGATTTATAGCACCATATAACAAGTGATTTATAGCACCATATAACAAGTGATTTATAGCACCATATAACAAGTGATTTATAGCACCATATAACAAGTGATTTATAGCACCATATAACAAGTGATTTATAGCACCATATAACAAGTGATTTATAGCACCATATAACAAGTGATTTATAGCACCATATAACAAGTGATTTATAGCACCATATAACAAGTGATTTATAGCACCATATAACAAGTGATATAGCACCATATAACAAGTGATATAGCACCATATAACAAGTGATTTATAGCACCATATAACAAGTGATATAGCACCATATAACAAGTGATTTATAGCACCATATAACAAGTGATTTATAGCACCATATAACAAGTGATTTATAGCACCATATAACAAGTGATTTATAGCACCATATAACAAGTGATTTATAGCACCATATAACAAGTGATATATAGCACCATATAACAAGTGATATAGCACCATATAACAAGTGATTTATAGCACCATATAACAAGTGATTTATAGCACCATATAACAAGTGATTTATAGCACCATATAACAAGTGATATAGCACCATATAACAAGTGATATAGCACCATATAACAAGTGATTTATAGCACCATATAACAAGTGATATAGCACCATATAACAAGTGATTTATAGCACCATATAACAAGTGATATAGCACCATATAACAAGTGATTTATAGCACCATATAACAAGTGATTTATAGCACCATATAACAAGTGATATATAGCACCATATAACAAGTGATTTATAGCACCATATAACAAGTGATTTATAGCACCATATAACAAGTGATATAGCACCATATAACAAGTGATTTATAGCACCATATAACAAGTGATTTATAGCACCATATAACAAGTGATATATAGCACCATATAACAAGTGATTTATAGCACCATATAACAAGTGATTTATAGCACCATATAACAAGTGATTTATAGCACCATATAACAAGTGATTTATAGCACCATATAACAAGTGATTTATAGCACCATATAACAAGTGATTTATAGCACCATATAACAAGTGATTTATAGCACCATATAACAAGTGATTTATAGCACCATATAACAAGTGATTTATAGCACCATATAACAAGTGATTTATAGCACCATATAACAAGTGATCTTACATGAGTGGTGATTTCATACCCTATTTTATGTAACCCATCTTGGAATTTTGCTATCAACACATTTGATTCTGGATACCGTTCAAACAGTATTTGCAAAGAACATAGAGCCAGATCAGCCACCACGGAACGTTCCGTCTGATTAGGCTCTATGCTGTTTGCTATTCAGACGATCTTGCTAAGACACTTGGCTATGTAGCAAACAACATAGATCCTGATCAGCACGCAGCGTCATGCTGGATCTATGTTGTTTGCAAAAGCATTTAAATGTGTCGAGAATGCAATGGGTTAAGCTCACCAAAAGGCTCGTTTTAGTAGCAAAATTCCGCAACTAGTTTCATAGAATATTGTATAAAATCACCGTTTATGAAATATCCACAAAATGAACAAACTTTGTGACTATAGCATGATTTCGGAATGTACAGACATAAATAGTCCAAATTGAAGAAATAACTATGAATCACACGTGACAAGACGTAAACAGCAATACCCGAAATCTATATGTCTGTTTACTGCAGCAATTCCCGAGAGCTATATGTCTGTTAACTGCAGCAATTCCCGAAATCTATATGTCTGTTTACTGCAGCAATTCCCGAAATCTATATGTCTGTTTACTGCAGCAATTCCCGAAATCTATATGTCTGTTTACTGCAGCAATTCCCGAAATCTATATGTCTGTTTACTGCAGCAATTCCCAAAATCTATATGTCTGTTTACTGCAGCAATTCCCGAAATCTATATATCTGTTTACTGCAGCAATTCCCAAAATCTATGTCTGTTTACTGCAGCAATTCCCGAAATCTATATGTCTGTTTACTGCAGCAATTCCCGAGAGCTATATGTCTGTTTACTGCAGCAATTCCCGAAATCTATATGTCTGTTTACTGCAGCAATTCCCGAGAGCTATATGTCTGTTTACTGCAGCAATTCCCGAAATCTATATGTCTGTTTACTGCAGCAATTCCCAAAATCTATGTCTGTTTACTGCAGCAATTCCCGAAATCTATATGTCTGTTTACTGCAGCAATTCCCAAAATCTATATGTCTGTTTACTGCAGCAATTCCCAAAATCTATATGTCTGTTTACTGCAGCAATTCCCAAAATCTATATGTCTGTTTACTGCAGCAATTACCGAAATCTATATATCTGTTTACTGCAGCAATTCCCGAAATCTATATGTCTGTTTACTGCAGCAATTCCCGAAATATATATGTCTGTTTACTGCAGCAATTCCCGAAATCTATATGTCTGTTTACTGCAGCAATTCCCAAAATCTATATGTCTGTTTACTGCAGCAATTCCCGAAATCTATATGTCTGTTTACTGCAGCAATTCCCAAAATCTATGTCTGTTTACTGCAGCAATTCCCGAAATCTATATGTCTGTTTACTGCAGCAATTCCCAAAATCTATATGTCTGTTTACTGCAGCAATTCCTGAGAGCTATATGTCTGTTTACTGCAGCAATTCCCGAAATCTATATGTCTGTTTACTGCAGCAATTCCCAAAATCTATGTCTGTTTACTGCAGCAATTCCCGAAATCTATATGTCTGTTTACTGCAGCAATTCCCAAAATCTATGTCTGTTTACTGCAGCAATTCCCGAAATCTATATGTCTGTTTACTGCAGCAATTCCCGAAATCTATATGTCTGTTTACTGCAGCAATACCCGAAATCTATATGTCTGTTTACTGCAGCAATTCCTGAGAGCTATATGTCTGTTTACTGCAGCAATTCCCGAAATCTATATGTCTGTTTACTGCAGCAATTCCCAAAATCTATGTCTGTTTACTGCAGCAATTCCCGAAATCTATATGTCTGTTTACTGCAGCAATTCCCGAAATCTATATGTCTGTTTACTGCAGCAATACCCGAAATCTATATGTCTGTTTACTGCAGCAATTCCCGAGATCTATATGTCTGTTAACTGCAGCAATTCCCGAGATCTGTACTTCTGTTGCCTGCAGCCAGGGCCATAGCCTGCGAACAGGCGTCGATATATTTTGCCTGGTCAGTCAAATAAATATATTTTAACACCGAGACTATTAATTGGGCCGTATTGAGTTTCTGATCATATCAACGCCTGGGGAAACTTGGGGGATTGTCCGTGTAATAATTGACTCACATTAATATATTATTAATAGGCCTATTAGCACGTGACTTAATTAATGACGTACTTGAATCGAAAGCGAGGTACTGCAATCTTGATAAACTTTATAATTGGCTGCCATTGTTTACGGGTCAATGGAACGATAAATAGTTTTAAAAAGTACAATGTGCGTCTGATTTGACATATTTACTCAATATTTAAGTCGTCCTTAGTTCAATTACGCCGAATCGACCCATTACCATCTAAACGTAATATTTAAAATCTGCCATCTCGTCGATATAACATAGAAACGGGAAATTATATGTTTGCAATGTAAATGAGGCTACGGGAGCATTCATATATATTCGGAAATGATCGTGTATAATCGTGCCTGTTCGGTGATTTCCAATAGAATTCCGTTTCTATATTTAGCAATATTATCTTGTAGAGAAGACTTGTCGTTCTTCAAATCTACAATCTAAAATCTAGTAGATGGCGCTATGGTCGGAAATCAAGTTTCCCAGGCTGTCATTTTGCCAGAAGTTAAAAAGTGAAAAATCAACAGACTGGAACCCAGGCTACCAGTGCCAGTTCGATATACAAAATGTCACAAAAATAACAAAACCTGTTAATGTAGCATTATTTCGGAAAACACAGACATAAATTGTACAAATAAGTTTGAAGAAATACCTATGAATCCTATCTGAAGCTGTCATGACGCTCGCAGCAATACCCGAAATCCGTATATGTCCTTTGCCTGCAGCTAGTTGCAAATCCAAATGATAGTGCTTAGCAATATCCTTGACTTCTAATATCTGAATGAAAACATTGTCAAGATGTGTGGTACATATAGATTACATTAAGGTGGGCATCCGTAGCCGAGTGGTTATAGCAGTTGACTTCAAATATCTGATTGAATACATTGTCAAGATGTGTGGTACATATAGATTACATTACGGTGGGCATCCGTAGCCGAGTGGTTATAGTCGTTGACTTCAAGGCATTTGCCACTTATCGCTGTAGGTGTGAATCCCACTGGTAACGTGAGGAAGCTATCCAACTGGCTTGAGGATAGTTTGTGGTTCTACATGGGTATCTGCCTGTGTCTGACTTGCTGCACCGAATGGCACCCTGGGTCTTTCTCCACCAATAACACCTCGATAGCCGCCATATGACATAAGCAGTGATTGCGAAGTTAAACCCAAAAACAAACAAATATTACATTAATAATACATGTTACTATAAATAGTAACAAAATCTATGGTATTTTCGGTGATTACAGCCCTTGCAAGGCACAATAAAGTAATCGGATCTCATGTCAGGGCCAAATATCAGTAATAGGCCCGCTGATTCAACGGTTATCTGTGATGTCATCACTTGACCACTATGGCTGCCTCTGAAGGAGTGCTAGAACCTCTGGCAGGCAGACTGCTGCAGACGCAATAATTGATGAACAATTTGGAAGAATATCGGAGAAAGAAACATTTGATTTCGTAGAAAGCAAAAAGAACATTAACACAAAAAAACCCCGGAAAGTAACGTAAAAATATTTAAAGAATAAGAATAACTTGACGGATTAATGCATTCATAGAACCCACGGAAAGTAACGTAAAAATATTTAAAGAATGGCTATTTGACGGATTAATGCATTCATAGAACTCACGGAAAGTAACGTAAAAATATTTAAAGAATGGCTACTTGACGGATTAATGCATTCATAGAACCCACCAGAAATAAATATAGAATAGTAAGTAGTTCAACACACCAGTTGTAAAAATAATAACGCCTATATATAGTAACGTATGTATTATAGATGTTAATACACTTCAGAGCGGTGCCGAGTTGTGATAATCGGCCCTCGGTCGCATAACGGCTTTTGGGCCTTTATGCTTCCGGGGCCCGAGGTTATAAAACTTTTCTCAGATCTCAAACTCAAGCTCAAGTGATCTGATTGGTTGATTCAGAATGTGACTGTCAGCTGAACCAATCAGACGCTTGAGAGTGAGTTGTGAGATCTACCTACCTATACCTTCCTATACCTTCCTATACCTCCCTCTACCTACCTATACCTTCCTATACCTCCCACTACCTTCCTATACCTCCCTCTACCTTCCTATACCTCCCTCTACCTTCCTATACCTCCCTCTACCTTCTTATACCTTCCTATACCACCCTCTACCTACATATACCTTCCTATACCTCCCTCTGCCTTCCTATTCCTCCCTCTACCTACCTATACCTTCCTATACCTCCCTCTACTTACCTATACCTTCCTATACCTCCCTCTACCTACCTATACCTTCCTATACCTCCCTCTGCCTTCCTATTCCTCCCTCTACCTACCTATACCTTCCTATACCTCCCTCTACTTACCTATACCTTACTATACCTCCCTCTACCTACCTCTACCTTCCTATACCTCCCTCTACCTACCTATACCTTCCTATACCACCCTCTATCTTCCTATACCTCCCTCTACCTCCCTCTACCTACCTATACCTTCCTATACCACCCTCTACCTTCCTCTACCTACCAATACCTCCCTCTACCTACCTATACCTTCCTATACCTCCCTCTACCTTCCTATACCTCCCTCTACCTACCTATACCTTCCTATACCTCCCTCTACCTTCCTATACCTCCCTCTACCTACCTATACCTTCCTATACCTCCCTCTACCTACCTCTACCTACCAATACCTCCCTCTACCTACCTATACCTTCCTATACCTCCCTCTACCTTCCTATACCTCCCTCTACCTACCTATACCTTCCTATACCTCCATCTACCTTCCTATACCTCCCTCTACCTACCTATACCTTCCTATACCACCCTCTACCTCCCTCTACCTACCTATACCTTCCTATACCACCCTCTACCTTCCAATACCTTCCTCTACCTCCATCTACAACCCTCTACCTCCCTATACCTCCATCTACCACCATCTACCTCCATCTACCTTCCTATACCTCCATCTACCACACTCTACCTTCCAATACCTCCCTCTACCACCCTCTACCTCCATCTACCACCCTCTACCTCCCTATACCTTCATCTACCTCCCTCTACCTCCATCTACCTTCCTATACCTCCCCCTACTTACCTCTACCACCCTCTACCTTCCTATACCTCCCCCTACTTACCTCTACCTTCCTCTACCTTCCTATACCTCCCTCTACCTCCATCTACCACCCTCTACTTTCCTCTACCTCCACCTACCGTCCTATACCACCCTCTACCTTCCTCTACCTCCATCTACCTCCATCTACCACCCTCTACCTCCATCTACCTTCCTCTACCTCCATATACCACCCTCTACCTCCATCTACCACCCTCTACCTCCATCTACCTCCATCTACCTACCTATACCTCCTCTACCTACCTATACATTCCTATACCTCCATCTACTTCCTATACCTCCCTCTACTACCTCTACCACCCTCTACCTTCCTATACCTCCCCCTACTTACCTCTACCTTCCCTACCTTCCTATACCTCCCTCTACCTCCATCTACCACCCTCTACCTCCCTATACCTCCATCTACCACCCTCTACTTCCTCTACCTCTTACCTCCATCTACTCTACCACCATCTACCTTCCTCTACCTCCATATACCAACATCTACCTCCATATACCACCATCTACCTCCATATACCACCCTCTACCTCCATCTACCACCCTCTACCTCCATCTACCACCCTCTACCTCCATCTACCTCCATCTACCACCATCTACCTTCCTCTACCTCCATATACCAACATCTACCTCCATATACCACCATCTACCTCCATATACCACCCTCTACCTCCATCTACCACCCTCTACCTCCATCTACCACCCTCTACCTCCATCTACCTCCATCTACCACCATCTACCTTCCTCTACCTCCATATACCAACATCTACCTCCATATACCACCATCTACCTCCATATACCACCCTCTACCTCCATCTACCACCCTCTACCTCCATCTACCACCCTCTACCTCCATCTACCTCCATCTACCACCATCTACCTTCCTCTACCTCCATATACCAACATCTACCTCCATATACCACCATCTACCTCCATATACCACCCTCTACCTCCATCTACCACCCTCTACCTCCATCTACCTCCATCTGCCACCATCTACCTTCCTCTACCTCCATCTACCTTCCTCTACCTCCATATACCACCCTCTACCTCCATCTACCTCTACCACAATCTACCTTCCTCTACCTCCATATACCTCCATCTACCTCCATCTACCACCCTCTACCTCCATATACCACCATCTACCTTCCTCTACCTCCATCTACCACCATCTACCACCATCTACCACCCTCTACCACCCTCTGCCTCCATCTACCTTCCTCTACCTCCATATACCACCCTCTACCTCCATCTACCACCCTCTACCTCCATCTACCACCATCTACCTCCATCTACCACCATCTACCACCATCTACCTTCCTCTACCTCCATCTACCACCCTCTACCACCATCTACCACCATCTACCACCATCTACCTTCCTCTACCTCCATCTACCACCATCTACCTCCCTCTACCACCATCTACCTCCATCTACCACCATCTACCTCCATCTACCACCATCTACCACCATCTACCTTCCTCTACCTCCATCTACCACCATCTACTTCCATCTACCTCCCTCTACCTCCATCTACCTCTCTCTACCTCCATATACCTCCATCTACCTCCATCTACCTTCCTCTACCTTCATCTACCACCATCTACCTCCATCTACCTCCATCTGCCACCATCTACCTTCCTCTACCTCCCTCTACCTCCATCTACCTCCCTCTACCTCCATCTACCACCATCTACCTCCCTCTACCTCCATCTACCTCCATCTACCTCCCTCTACCACCATCTACCTCCCTCTACCACCATCTACCTCCCTCTACCTCCATCTACCTCCCTCTACCTCCATCTACCACCATCTACCTCCATCTACCTCCATCTACCACCATCTACCACCATCTACCTCCATCTACCTTCCTATACCTTCCTCTACCTCCATATACCTCCATCTACCTCCATCTACCACCATCTACCTCCCTCTACCTCCATATACCTCCATATACCTCCATCTACCACCCTCTACCTCCATCTACCTCCCTCTACCTCCATCTACCTCCATCTACCACCATCTACCTCCCTCTACCACCATCTACCTCCATCCACCTCCATCTACCTCCATCTACCTCCATCTACCTCCCTCTACCTCCATCTACCTCCATATACCTTCCTCTACCTCCCTATACCTCCATCTACCTTCCTCTACCTCCATATACCTCCATCTACCACCATCTACCTCCATCTACCTTCCTCTACCTCCATCTACCTCCATCTACCTCCATCTACCACCATCTACCACCATCTACCACCATCTACCTCCATCTACCTTCCTCTACCTCCATCTACCACCATATACCTCCATCTACCTCCCTCTACCTCCATCTACCACCATCTACCTCCATCTACCACCATCTACCTCCATCTACCTCCATCTACCACCATCTACCTCCATCTACCTCCCTCTACCACCATCTACCACCATCTACCTCCATCTACCTCCATCTACCTCCATCTACCTCCATCTACCACCATCTACCTCCATCTACCTCCATCTACCTCCATCTACCTCCATCTACCACCATCTACCTCCATCTACCTTCCTCTACCTCCATCTACCTCCATCTACCTCCATCTACCTCCATCTACCTCCATCTACCTTCATCTACCTCCATCTACCTCCATCTACCACCATCTACCTCCATCTACCACCATCTACCACCATCTACCTTCCTCTACCTCCATCTACCTCCATCTACCTCCATCTACCACCATCTACCTCCATCTACCACCATCTACCACCATCTACCTCCATCTACCTCCATCTACCTCCATCTACCACCATATACCACCATCTACCTTCCTCTACCTCCATCTACCACCATCTACCACCATCTACCTCCATCTACCACCATCTACCTCCATCTACCACCATCTACCTCCATCTACCACCATCTACCTCCATCTACCTCCATCTACCACCATATACCTCCATCTACCACCATCTACCTTCATCTACCTCCATCTACCTCCATCTACCTCCATATACCTTCATCTACCTCCATCTACCTCCATCTACCTCCATATACCTCCATCTACCTCCATCTACCTCCATCTACCTCCATCTACCTCCATCTACCTCCATCTACCTTCATCTACCTCCATCTACCTCCATCTACCTCCATCTACCTCCATCTACCACCATCTACCTCCATCTACCACCATCTACCTCCATCTACCACCATCTACCTTCATCTACCTCCATCTACCACCATATACCTTCATCTACCTCCATCTACCTCCATCTACCTCCATATACCACCCTCTACCTTCCTCTACCTCCATCTACCTTCATCTACCACCATCTACCTCCATCTACCTCCATCTACCTCCATATACCTCCATCTACCTCCATCTACCTCCATCTACCTCCATCTACCTCCATCTACCACCATCTACCTCCATCTACCACCATCTACCTTCATCTACCTCCATCTACCTTCATCTACCTCCATCTACCTCCATCTACCTCCATCTACCTCCATCTACCTTCCTATACCTTCATCTACCTCCATCTACCTCCCTCTACCACCCTCTACCTCCATCTACCACCCTCTACCTTCCTCTACCTCCATCTACCTCCATCTACCACCCTCTACCTTCCTCTACCACCATCTACCTCCATATACCACCCTCTACCTTCCTATACCTCCCTCTGCCACCCTCTACTTTCCTATACCCCCCTTTACCACCATCTACCTCCATATACCACCCTCTACCTTCCTATACCTCCCTCTGCCACCCTCTACTTTCCTATACCCCCCATTACCACCATCTACCTCCATCTGCCACCATCTACCTTCCTCTACCTCCCTCTACCACCATCTACCACCATCTACCTCCCTCTACCACCATCTACCTCCATCTACCTCCCTCTACCTCCATCTACCACCATCTACCTCCCTCTACCTCCATCTACCTCCATCTACCACCATCTACCTCCATCTACCACCATCTACCTCCATCTACCTCCATCTACCTCCATCTACCACCATCTACCTCCCTCTACCTCCATCTACCACCCTCTACCTCCATCTACCTTCCTCTACCTCCATATACCAACATCTACCTCCATATACCACCATCTACCTCCATCTACCACCCTCTACCTCCATCTACCACCCTCTACCTCCATCTACCTCCATCTACCACCATCTACCTTCCTCTACCTCCATCTACCTCCATCTACCACCATCTACCTTCCTCTACCTCCATATACCACCCTATACCTCCATCTACCACCCTCTACCTCCATCTACCTCTACCACATCTACCTTCCTCTACCTCCATCTACCTCCATCTACCTCCATCTACCACCATCTACCACCATCTACCACCATCTACCACCATCTACCTTCCTCTACCTCCATCTACCACCATCTACCTCCATCTACCACCATCTACCTCCATCTACCACCATCTACCTCCATCTACCACCATCTACCACCATCTACCTTCCTCTACCTCCATCTACCACCATCTACTTCCATCTACCTCCCTCTACCTCCATCTACCTCTCTCTACCTCCATATACCTCCATCTACCTCCATCTACCTTCCTCTACCTTCATCTACCACCATCTACCTCCATCTACCTCCATCTGCCACCATCTACCTTCCTCTACCTCCCTCTACCTCCATCTACCTCCCTCTACCTCCATCTACCACCATCTACCTCCCTCTACCTCCATCTACCTCCCTCTACCACCATCTACCTCCCTATACCACCATCTACCACCATCTACCTCCCTCTACCTCCATCTACCTCCATCTACCTCCCTCTACCTCCATCTACCACCATCTACCTCCATCTACCACCATCTACCACCATCTACCTCCATCTACCTTCCTATACCTCCATATACCTCCATCTACCTCCATCTACCACCATCTACCTCCCTCTACCTCCATCTACCTCCATCTACCACCCTCTACCTCCATCTACCTCCCTCTACCACCATCTACCTCCATCTACCTCCATATACCTCCATCTACCACCATCTACCTCCCTCTACCACCATCTACCTCCATCCACCTCCATCTACCTCCATCTACCTCCATATACCTTCCTCTACCTCAATCTACCTCCATATACCTTCCTCTACCTCCCTATACCTCCATCTACCTTCTCTACCTCCATATACCTCCATCTACCACCATCTACCTCCATCTACCTTCCTCTACCTCCATCTACCTCCATCTACCTCCATCTACCACCATCTACCACCATCTACCACCATCTACCTCCATCTACCTTCCTCTACCTCCATCTACCACCATATACCACCATCTACCTTCCTCTACCTCCATCTACCACCATCTACCTCCATCTACCACCATCTACCACCATCTATCTCCATCTACCTTCCTCTACCTCCATATACCTCCATCTACCTCCATCTACCTTCCTCTACCTCCATCTACCACCATCTACTTCCATCTACCTCCCTCTACCTCCATTTACCTCCATCTACCTCTCTCTACCTCCATATACCTCCATCTACCACCATCTACCTCCATCTACCTTCCTCTACCTTCATCTACCACCATCTACCTCCCTCTACCTCCATCTACCTCCATCTGCCACCATCTACCTTCCTCTACCTCCATCTACCACCATCTACCTCCATCTACCACCATCTACCACCATCTACCTCCCTCTACCTCCCTCTACCACCATCTACCTCCATCTACCTCCCTCTACCACCATCTACCACCATCTACCTCCCTCTACCTCCCTCTACCTCCCTCTACCTCCATCTACCACCATCTACCTCCATCTACCTCCATCTACCTCCATCTACCACCATCTACCACCATCTACCTCCATCTACCTTCCTATACCTCCATATACCTCCATCTACCTCCATCTACCTCCATATACCACCATCTACCACCATCTACCTTCCTCTACCTCCATATACCTCCATCTACCACCATCTACCACCATCTACCACCATCTACCTCCATCTACCTTCCTCTACCTCCATCTACCTCCATCTACCACCATCTACCACCATCTACCACCATCTACCTCCATCTACCTTCCTCTACCTCCATCTACCACCATCTACCACCATCTACCTTCCTCTACCTCCATCTACCACCATCTACCACCATCTACCTCCATCTACCACCATCTACTCCATCTACCACCATCTACCACCATCTACCTCCATCTACCTCCATCTACCTCCATCTACCACCATATACCACCATCTACCTCTCTACCTCCATCTACCACCATCTACCTCCATCTACCACCATCTACCTCCATCTACCACCATCTACCTCCATCTACCTCCATCTACCTCCATCTACCTCCATCTACCACCATCTACCTCCATCTACCTCCATCTACCTCCATCTACCTCCATCTACCTCCATCTACCACCATCTACCTCCATCTACCTCCATATACCTCCATCTACCTCCATCTACCTCCATCTACCTTCATCTACCTCCATCTACCTCCATCTACCTCCATCTACCTCCATCTACCTCCATCTACCTCCATCTACCTCCATCTACCTTCATCTACCTCCATCTACCTTCCTCTACCACCCTCTACCCCTTACCCTCTACCTTCCTCTACCTCCATCTACCTCCATATACCACCCTCTACCTTCCTCTACCACCATCTACCTCCCCGCCATCTACCTTCCTTACCTTCCCATCTACCACCATCTCTACCTTCCTCTACTCCCCTCATCTACCACCATCTACCTCCATCTACCACCATCTACCTCCATCTACCACCATCTACCTCCATCTACCTTCATATACCTCCATATACCTCCATCTACCTCCATCTACCTTCATCTACCTTCATATACCTTCATCTACCTCCATATACCTTCATCTACCTCCATATACCTCCATCTACCTCCATCTACCTCCATCTACCTCCATCTACCTTCATCTACCTCCATCTACCTCCATCTACCTCCATAAAACTACCCTACAATACAGCTGCAGCTCTAACAGATATAACAACTCCCCTACAGTACAGATGCAACTCTAACAGATACAACAACTCCCCTACAGTACAGCTGCAGCTCTAACAGATATAACAACTCCCCTACAGTACAGATGCAACTCTAACAGATACAACAACTACCCTACAGTACAGATGCAACTCTAACAGATACAACAACTCCCCTACGGTACAGATGCAACTCGCCTTCAGTACTGATGCAACTGGTCTTCAGTACATATCAACTCGCCTTCAGTACAGATGCATGTCGTCTTGTACAGTACAGTTGTAACTCGCCTTCAGTACAGCTGCAACTCGCCTTCAGTACAGCTGCAACTCTAACAGATACAACAACTCCCCTACAGTACAGCTGCAACTCTAACAGATACAACAACTCCCCTACAGTACAGCTGCAACTCTAACAGATACAACAACTCCCCTACAGTACAGCTGCAGCTCTAACAGATACAACAACTCCCCTACAGTACAGCTGCAACTCCAACAGATACAACAACTCCCCTACAGTACAGCTGCAGCTCTAACAGATACAACAACTCCCCTACAGTACAGCTGCAACTCTAACAGATACAACAACTCCCCTACAGTACAGCTGCAGCTCTAACAGATACAACAACTCCCCTACAGTACAGCTGCAACTCTAACAGATACAACAACTCCCCTACAGTACAGATGCACCTCTAACAGATACAACAACTCCCCTACAGTACAGCTGCAACTCCCCTACAGTACAGTTGCAGCTCTAACAGATACAACAACTCCCCTACAGTATCGCTGCAACTCTAACAGATACAACAACTCCCCTACAGTACAGCTGCAGCTCTAACAGATACAACAACTCCCCTGCAGTACCGCTGCAACTCTAACAGATACAACAACTCCCATACAGTACCGCTGCAACTCTAACAGATACAACAACTCCCATACAGTACAGCTGCAACTCTAACATATACAACAACTCCCCTACAGTACAGCTGCAACTCTAACATATACAACAACTCCCCTACAGTACAGCTGCAACTCTAACATATACAACAACTCCCCTACAGTACAGCTGCAACTCTAACAGATACAACAACTCCCCTACAGTACAGCTGCAACTCTAACATATACAACAACTCCCCTACAGTACAGCTGCAACTCTAACAAATACAACAACTACCCTACAGTACCGCTGCAACTCTAACAGATACAACAACTCCCCTACAGTACAGCTGCAACTCTAACAGATACAACAACTCCCATACAGTACAGCTACAACTCTAACAGATACAACAACTCCCCTACAGTTCCGCTGCAACTCTAACAGTTACAACAACTCCCCTACAGTTCCGCTGCAACTCTAACAGATACAACAACTCTCCTACAGTACAGCTGCAACTCCCCTACATTACAGCTGCAGCTCTAACAGATACAACAACTCCCCTACAGTACAGCTGCAGCTCTAACAGATACAACAACTCCCCTACAGTACCGCTGCAACTCTAACAGATACAACAACTCCCCTACAGTACAGCTGCAGCTCTAACAGATACAACAACTCCCCTATAGTACAGCTGCAGCTCTAACAGATACAACAACTCCCCTACAGTACCACTGTAACTCTAACAGATACAACAACTCCCCTACAGTACCGCTGCAACTCTAACAGATACAAC
>CM026393.1:21378876-21409857 GCA_014843695.1 Archivesica marissinica
ATGGGTGCTATAAATCTACCAGAAACATTACAGATATGGTGCTATAAATCTACCAGAAACATTACAGATATGGTGCTATAAATCTACCAGAAACATTACAGATATGGTGCTATAAATCTACCAGAAACATTACAGATATGGTGCTATAAATCTACCAGAAACATTACAGATATGGTGCTATAAATCTACAAGAAACATTACAGATATGGTGCTATAAATCTACCAGAAACATTACAGATATGGTGCTATAAATCTACAAGAAACATTACAGATATGGTGCTATAAATCTACCAGAAACATTACAGATATGGTGCTATAAATCTACCAGAAACATTACAGATATGGTGCTATAAATCTACCAGAAACATTACAGATATGGTGCTATAAATCTACAAGAAACATTACAGATATGGTGCTATAAATCTACAAGAAACATTACATATATGGTGATGCTATAAATCTACCAGAAACATTACATATATGGTGCTATAAATCTACAAGAAACATTACAGATATGGTGCTATAAATCTACCAGAAACATTACAGATATGGTGCTATAAATCTACCAGAAACATTACAGATATGGTGCTATAAATCTACCAGAAACATTATAGATATGGTGCTATAAATCTACCAGAAACATTACAGATATGGTGCTATAAATCTACCAGAAACATTACAGATATGGTGCTATAAATCTACCAGAAACATTACAGATATGGTGCTATAAATCTACAAGAAACATTACAGATATGGTGCTATAAATCTACAAGAAACATTACATATATGGTGCTATAAATCTACCAGAAACATTACATATATGGTGCTATAAATCTACAAGAAACATTACAGATATGGTGCTATAAATCTACCAGAAACATTACAGATATGGTGCTATAAATCTACAAAACATTACAGATATGGTGCTATAAATCTACAGAAACATTACAGATATGGTGCTATAAATCTACCAGAAACATTACAGATATGGTGCTATAAATCTACCAGAAACATTACAGATATGGTGCTATAAATCTACAGAAACATTACAGATATGGTGCTATAAATCTACCAGAAACATTACAGATATGGTGCTATAAATCTACAAGAAACATTACAGATATGGTGCTATAAATCTACCAGAAACATTACAGATATGGTGCTATAAATCTACCAGAAACATTACAGATATGGTGCTATAAATCTACAAGAAACATTACAGATATGGTGCTATAAATCTACCAGAAACATTACAGATATGGTGCTATAAATCTACCAGAAACATTACAGATATGGTGCTATAAATCTACAAGAAACATTACAGATATGGTGCTATAAATCTACCAGAAACATTACATATATGGTGCTATAAATCTACCAGAAACATTACAGATATGGTGCTATAAATCTACAAGAAACATTACAGATATGGTGCTATAAATCTACCAGAAACATTACAGATATGGTGCTATAAATCTACAAGAAACATTACAGATATGGTGCTATAAATCTACCAGAAACATTACAGATATGGTGCTATAAATCTACCAGAAACATTACAGATATGGTGCTATAAATCTACCAGAAACATTACAGATATGGTGCTATAAATCTACCAGAAACATTACAGATATGGTGCTATAAATCTACCAGAAACATTACAGATATGGTGCTATAAATCTACCAGAAACATTACAGATATGGTGCTATAAATCTACCAGAAACATTACAGATATGGTGCTATAAATCTACAAGAAACATTACAGATATGGTGCTATAAATCTACCAGAAACATTACAGATATGGTGCTATAAATCTACAAGAAACATTACAGATATGGTGCTATAAATCTACCAGAAACATTACAGATATGGTGCTATAAATCTACCAGAAACATTACAGATATGGTGCTATAAATCTACAAGAAACATTACAGATATGGTGCTATAAATCTACCAGAAACATTACAGATATGGTGCTATAAATCTACCAGAAACATTATAGATATGGTGCTATAAATCTACCAGAAACATTACAGATATGGTGCTATAAATCTACCAGAAACATTACAGATATGGTGCTATAAATCTACAAGAAACATTACAGATATGGTGCTATAAATCTACCAGAAACATTACAGATATGGTGCTATAAATCTACCAGAAACATTACAGATATGGTGCTATAAATCTACCAGAAACATTACAGATATGGTGCTATAAATCTACCAGAAACATTACAGATATGGTGCTATAAATCTACCAGAAACATTACAGATATGGTGCTATAAATCTACAAGAAACATTACAGATATGGTGCTATAAATCTACAGAAACATTACATATATGGTGCTATAAATCTACCAGAAACATTACATATATGGTGCTATAAATCTACAAGAAACATTACAGATATGGTGCTATAAATCTACCAGAAACATTACAGATATGGTGCTATAAATCTACAAGAAACATTACAGATATGGTGCTATAAATCTAC
Source organism: Archivesica marissinica (assembly GCA_014843695.1). Classification (NCBI taxonomy): domain Eukaryota; kingdom Metazoa; phylum Mollusca; class Bivalvia; order Venerida; family Vesicomyidae; genus Archivesica; species Archivesica marissinica. Next base: position 21,381,376 of record CM026393.1, read on the forward strand.
AAGAAACATTACAGATATGGTGCTATAAATCTACCAGAAACATTACAGATATGGTGCTATAAATCTACCAGAAACATTACAGATATGGTGCTATAAATCTAACAGAAACATTACAGATATGGTGCTATAAATCTACCAGAAACATTACAGATATGGTGCTATAAATCTACCAGAAACATTACATATATGGTGCTATAAATCTACCAGAAACATTACAGATATGGTGCTATAAATCTACCAGAAACATTACAGATATGGTGCTATAAATCTACAAGAAACATTACAGATATGGTGCTATAAATCTACCAGAAACATTACAGATATGGTGCTATAAATCTACAAGAAACATTACAGATATGGTGCTATAAATCTACCAGAAACATTACAGATATGGTGCTATAAATCTACAAGAAACATTACAGATATGGTGCTATAAATCTACAAGAAACATTACAGATATGGTGCTATAAATCTACAGGAAACATTACATATATGGTGATATGCTATAAATCTACCAGAAACATTACATATATGGTGCTATAAATCTACAAGAAACATTACAGATATGGTGCTATAAATCTACCAGAAACATTACAGATATGGTGCTATAAATCTACAAGAAACATTACAGATATGGTGCTATAAATCTACAAGAAACATTACAGATATGGTGCTATAAATCTACAAGAAACATTACAGATATGGTGCTATAAATCTACAGGAAACATTACATATATGGTGATATGCTATAAATCTACCAGAAACATTACATATATGGTGCTATAAATCTACAAAAAACATTACAGATATGGTGCTATAAATCTACCAGAAACATTACAGATATGGTGCTATAAATCTACAAGAAACATTACAGATATGGTGCTATAAATCTACAAGAAACATTACAGATATGGTGCTATTAAAACTAACAGAAACATTACAGATATGGTGCTATAAATCTACCAGAAACATTACAGATATGGTGCTATAAATCTACCAGAAACATTACAGATATGGTGCTATAAATCTACCAAAACATTACAGATATGGTGCTATAAATCTACCAGAAACATTACAGATATGGTGCTATAAATCTACCAGAAACATTACAGATATGGTGCTATAAATCTACAGAAACATTACAGATATGGTGCTATAAATCTACAAGAAACATTACAGATATGGTGCTATAAATCTACCAGAAACATTACAGATATGGTGCTATAAATCTACAAGAAACATTACAGATATGGTGCTATAAATCTACCAGAAACATTACAGATATGGTGCTATAAATCTACAAGAAACATTACAGATATGGTGCTATAAATCTACAAGAAACATTACAGATATGGTGCTATAAATCTACCAGAAACATTATAGATATGGTGCTATAAATCTACCAGAAACATTACAGATATGGTGCTATAAATCTACCAGAAACATTACAGATATGGTGCTATAAATCTACAAGAAACATTACATATATGGTGCTATAAATCTACAAGAAACATTACATATATGGTGCTATAAATCTACCAGAAACATTACAGATATGGTGCTATAAATCTACCAGAAACATTACAGATATGGTGCTATAAATCTACCAGAAACATTACAGATATGGTGCTATAAATCTACCAGAAACATTACAGATATGGTGCTATAAATCTACAAGAAACATTACAGATATGGTGCTATAAATCTAACAGAAACATTACAGATATGGTGCTATAAATCTACCAGAAACATTATAGATATGGTGCTATAAATCTACCAGAAACATTACAGATATGGTGCTATAAATCTACCAGAAACATTACAGATATGGTGCTATAAATCTACCAGAAACATTACAGATATGGTGCTATAAATCTACCAGAAACATTACAGATATGGTGCTATAAATCTACAAGAAACATTACAGATATGGTGCTATAAATCTACAAGAAACATTACATATATGGTGCTATAAATCTACCAGAAACATTACAGATATGGTGCTATAAATCTACCAGAAACATTACAGATATGGTGCTATAAATCTACAAGAAACATTACAGATATGGTGCTATAAATCTACAGAAACATTACAGATATGGTGCTATAAATCTACCAGAAACATTACAGATATGGTGCTATAAATCTACCAGAAACATTATAGATATGGTGCTATAAATCTACCAGAAACATTACAGATATGGTGCTATAAATCTACCAGAAACATTACAGATATGGTGCTATAAATCTACCAGAAACATTACAGATATGGTGCTATAAATCTACAAGAAACATTACATATATGGTGCTATAAATCTACAGAAACATTACATATATGGTGATGCTATAAATCTACCAGAAACATTACATATATGGTGCTATAAATCTACAAAAAACATTACAGATATGGTGCTATAAATCTACCAGAAACATTACAGATATGGTGCTATAAATCTACAAGAAACATTACAGATATGGTGCTATAAATCTACAAGAAACATTACAGATATGGTGCTATAAATCTAACAGAAACATTACAGAATGGTGCTAAGAAACATTACAGATATGGTGCTATAAATCTACAGAAACATTACAGATATGGTGCTATAAATCTACAAGAAACATTACAGATATGGTGCTATAAATCTACCAGAAACATTACAGATATGGTGCTATAAATCTACCAGAAACATTACAGATATGGTGCTATAAATCTACCAGAAACATTACAGATATGGTGCTATAAATCTACAAGAAACATTACAGATATGGTGCTATAAATCTACAAGAAACATTACATATATGGTGCTATAAATCTACCAGAAACATTACATATATGGTGCTATAAATCTACAAAAAACATTACAGATATGGTGCTATAAATCTACCAGAAACATTACAGATATGGTGCTATAAATCTACAAGAAACATTACAGATATGGTGCTATAAATCTACAAGAAACATTACAGATATGGTGCTATAAATCTAACAGAAACATTACAGATATGGTGATGCTATAAATCTACCAGAAACATTATAGATATGGTGCTATAAATCTACCAGAAACATTACAGATATGGTGCTATAAATCTACCAGAAACATTACAGATATGGTGCTATAATTCTACCAGAAACATTACAGATATGGTGCTATAAATCTACCAGAAACATTACAGATATGGTGCTATAAATCTACAAGAAACATTACAGATATGGTGCTATAAATCTACAAGAAACATTACATATATGGTGCTATGCTATAAATCTACCAGAAACATTACAGATATGGTGCTATAAATCGAAAGAAACATTACAGATATGGTGCTACAAATCTACCAGAAACATTACATATATGGTGCTATAAATCTACCAGAACATTACAATATGGTGCTATAAATCTACCAGAAATATTACAGATATGGTGCTATAAATCTACAGGAAACATTATAGTTATGGTGCTATAAATCTACAAGAAACATTACAGATATGGTGCTATAAATCTACCAGAAACATTACAGATATGGTGCTATAAATCTACCAGAAACATTATAGATATGGTGCTATAAATCTACCAGAAACATTATAGATAAGGTGCTATAAATCTACAAGAAACATTACAGATATGGTGCTATAAATCTACAAGAAACATTACAGATATGGTTCTATAAATCTACATGAACACTACAGACATGGTGCTATAAATCTACCAGAAACTTTACAGATATGGTGCTATAAATCTACAAGAAACATTACATATATGGTGCTATAAATCTACAAGAAACATTATAGATATGGTGCTATGCTATAAATCTACCAGAAACATTACAGATATGGTGCTATTAATCTACAAGAAACATTACATATATGGTGCTATGCTATAAATCTACCAGAAACATTATAGATATGGTGCTATAAATCTACAAGAAACATTACAGATATGGTGCTATAAATCTACTAGAAACATTACATATATGGTGCTATAAATCTACCAGAAACATTACAGATATGGTGCTATAAATCTACCAGAAACATTATAGATATGGTGCTATAAATCTACAAGAAACATTACAGATATGGTGCTATAAATCTACCAGAAACATTACAGATATGGTGCTATAAATCTACAAGAAACATTACAGACATGGTGCTATAAATCTACCAGAAACATTACAGATATGGTGCTATAAATCTACCAGAAACATTATAGATATGGTGCTATAAATCTACCAGAAACATTACAGATATGGTGCTATAAATCTACAAGAAACATTACAGATATGGTGCTATAAATCTACCAGAAACATTACAGATATGGTGCTATAAATCTACCAGAAACATTACAGATATGGTGCTATAAATCTACAAGAAACATTACAGATATGGTGCTATAAATCTACAAGAAACATTACAGATATGGTGCTATAAATCTACCAGAAACATTACAGATATGGTGCTATAAATCTACAAGAAACATTACAGATATGGTGCTATAAATCTACAAGAAACATTACAAATGGTGCTATAAATCTACAAGAAACATTACAGATATGGTGCTATAAATCTACCAGAAACATTACAGATATGGTGCTATAAATCTACCAGAAACATTACAGATATGGTGCTATAAATCTACCAGAAACATTACAGATATGGTGCTATAAATCTACAAGAAACATTACAGATATGGTGCTATAAATCTACAAGAAACATAGATATGGTGCTATAAATCTACAAGAAACATTACATATATGGTGCTATAAATCTACAAGAAACATTACAGATATGGTGCTATAAATCTACCAGAAACATTACAGATATGGTGCTATAAATCTACAAGAAACATTACAGATATGGTGCTATAAATCTACCAGAAACATTACAGATATGGTGCTATAAATCTACCAGAAACATTACAGATATGGTGCTATAAATCTACCAGAAACATTACAGATATGGTGCTATAAATCTACCAGAAACATTACAGATATGGTGCTATAAATCTACCAGAAACATTACAGATATGGTGCTATAAATCTACCAGAAACATTACAGATATGGTGCTATAAATCTACCAGAAACATTACAGATATGGTGCTATAAATCTACCAGAAACATTACAGATATGGTGCTATAAATCTACAAGAAACATTACATATATGGTGCTATAAATCTACCAGAAACATTACAGATATGGTGCTATAAATCTACCAGAAACATTACAGATATGGTGCTATAAATCTACAAGAAACATTACAGATATGGTGCTATAAATCTACCAGAAACATTACAGATATGGTGCTATAAATCTACCAGAAACATTACAGATATGGTGCTATAAATCTACCAGAAACATTATAGATATGGTGCTATAAATCTACAAGAAACATTACAGATATGGTGCTATAAATCTACCAGAAACATTACAGATATGGTGCTATAAATCTACCAGAAACATTACAGATATGGTGCTATAAATCTACCAGAAACATTACAGATATGGTGCTATAAATCTACCAGAAACATTACAGATATGGTGCTATAAATCTAACAGAAACATTACAGATATGGTGCTATGCTAAAATCTACCAGAAACATTATAGATATGGTGCTATAAATCTACCAGAAACATTACATATATGGTGCTATAAATCTACCAGAAACATTACAGATATGGTGCTATAAATCTACAAGAAACATTACAGATATGGTGCTATAAATCTACCAGAAACATTACATATATGGTGCTATAAATCTACGAGAAACATTACAGATATGGTGCATGCTATAAATCTAACAGAAACATTACAGATATGGTGCTATAAATCTACCAGAAACATTACAGATATGGTGCTATAAATCTACAAGAAACATTACAGATATGGTGCTATAAATCTACCAGAAACATTACAGATATGGTGCTATAAATCTACAAGAAACATTACAGATATGGTGCTATAAATCTACCAGAAACATTACAGATATGGTGCTATAAATCTAACAGAAACATTACAGATATGGTGCTATAAATCTACCAGAAACATTATAGATATGGTGCTATAAATCTACCAGAAACATTACAGATATGGTGCTATAAATCTACCAGAAACATTACAGATATGGTGCTATAAATCTACAAGAAACATTACAGATATGGTGCTATAAATCTACAAGAAACATTACATATATGGTGCTATAAATCTACCAGAAACATTACAGATATGGTGCTATAAATCTACCAGAAACATTACAGATATGGTGCTATAAATCTACCAGAAACATTACAGATATGGTGCTATAAATCTACCAGAAACATTACAGATATGGTGCTATAAATCTACCAGAAACATTACATATATGGTGCTATAAATCTACAAGAAACATTACAGATATGGTGCTATAAATCTACCAGAAACATTACATATATGGTGCTATAAATCTACCAGAAACATTACAGATATGGTGCTATAAATCTACCAGAAACATTACAGATATGGTGCTATAAATCTACCAGAAACATTACAGATATGGTGCTATAAATCTACCAGAAACATTACAGATATGGTGCTATAAATCTACCAGAAACATTACAGATATGGTGCTATAAATCTACCAGAAACATTACAGATATGGTGCTATAAATCTACCAGAAACATTACAGATATGGTGCTATAAATCTACAAGAAACATTACAGATATGGTGCTATAAATCTACAAGAAACATTACATATATGGGATGCTATAAATCTACCAGAAACATTACAGATATGGTGCTATAAATCTACAAGAAACATTACAGATATGGTGCTATAAATCTACCAGAAACATTACAGATATGGTGCTATAAATCTACAAGAAACATTACAGATATGGTGCTATAAATCTACCAGAAACATTACAGATATGGTGCTATAAATCTACCAGAAACATTACAGATATGGTGCTATAAATCTACCAGAAACATTACAGATATGGTGCTATAAATCTACCAGAAACATTACAGATATGGTGCTATAAATCTACAAGAAACATTACAGATATGGTGCTATAAATCTACCAGAAACATTATAGATATGGTGCTATAAATCTACCAGAAACATTATAGATATGGTGCTATAAATCTACCAGAAACATTACAGATATGGTGCTATAAATCTACCAGAAACATTACAGATATGGTGCTATAAATCTACAAGAAACATTACAGATATGGTGCTATAAATCTACCAGAAACATTACAGATATGGTGCTATAAATCTACAAGAAACATTACAGATATGGTGCTATAAATCTACAAGAAACATAGATATGGTGCTATAAATCTACCAGAAACATTACAGATATGGTGCTATAAATCTACCAGAAACATTACAGATATGGTGCTATAAATCTACCAGAAACATTACAGATATGGTGCTATAAATCTACCAGAAACATTATAGATATGGTGCTATAAATCTACCAGAAACATTACAGATATGGTGCTATAAATCTACAAGAAACATTACAGATATGGTGCTATAAATCTACAAGAAACATTACAGATATGGTGCTATAAATCTACAAGAAACATTACAGATATGGTGCTATAAATCTAAAACATCTTTTATAGTAAAGAATCTCACTGTTTATACATCTCACTGTTTATACATGTCACGGTTTATACATCTCACTGTTTATACATGTCACTGTTTATACATGTCACTGTTTATACATGTCACTGTTTATACATGTCACTGTTTATACATCTCACGGTTTATACATCTCACTGGTTATACATGTCACTGTTTATACATGTCACTGTTTACACATGTCACTGTTTATACATGTCACTGTTTATACATGTCACTGTTTATACATCTCACTGTTTATACATCTCACTGTTTATACATGTCACTGTTTATACATGTCACTGTTTATACATCTCACGGTTTATACATCTCACTGTTTATACATGTCACTGTTTACACATGTCACTGTTTATACATGTCATTGTTTATACATGTCACTGTTTATACATCTCACTGTTTATACATCTCACGGTTTATACATCTCACTGTTTATATATCTCACTGTTTATACATCTCACTGTTTATACATCTCACTGTTTATACATTTATACATGTCACTGTTTATACATGTCACTGTTTATACATGTCACTGTTTTTACATGTCACTGTTTACACATGTCACTGTTTACACATGTCACTGTTTATACATGTCACTGTTTAAACATGTCACTGTTTATACATGTCACTGTTTATACATGTCACTGTTTATACATCTCACGGTTTATACATCTCACTGTTTATACATCTCACGGTTTATACATCTCACTGTTTATACATCTCACTGTTTATACATCTCACTGTTTATACATCTCACGGTTTATACATCTCACTGTTTATACATCTCACTGTTTATACATCTCACTGTTTATACATCTCACTATACATACCTCGGCTCAAGTTGTGTTACGAGAATGTGTTTCACGGTAAGTGATGACGCATATACAGTCAATTAGGAGGCTGCGTCTGATCAGGATCTATATTGTTTACTATTCAGACAAGTATTTTAGCGCCACTATCCGAATAGCAAACAGCATAGAGCCTGATAAGACGGCACATTCTAATCTGGCTCTATGCTGTTTGTAAAGGCGACTTTAGTCGTGATTGGTGGGTTACGGGTTAATGGGATGTGGAATACTGGACCTACAGTCCCGGGATGTGCTGTTCACTGGCACGTCCATAACAAACACTCATGCCTTTCAGGTATGTTATATTTCGGGTTTTACGCCTGCATCAGCACCATTTTGGGCTATATCGCCAGAGGGCAGTTTACCTAACAACCCCTTTCCTGGGCAGGCTCCAGCGGTTAACCAGTACTTGGGTGCACCAACCTCCGTAAGAAACTGCCAACTTTTTCATATAAATGAAACACGGTCTGAGTGGGGCTCGAACCCGTGACCATCAGTGATGATAGGTTACAGTGGTATACAAGTCAGCGACCTTAACCACTCGACCACGGAGGCGGACTACAATACCATCATACCTGGTTTTTCAACTACATGTATATAATAGTGTGATGGTGCCAGTTCTATAATATTATATAACATAACGTTGCTTGTATTCGGTTTGATACAGCCATCACATACTTTCTGCAATGTACACACATGTAATACAAGGATTCTGATTGGTCGGGGCATGACAGCTTACTTTACATATTCGACATATACATGTATAGTTTCTGTTTATACTGCATAAATAAAATGCTAAATATGCACAGGCAGAATATAGTGATTAAAATTATTGAGTCAATTATTTGCGTGAAGTTGTTTGATTATCACGGACTATTTTGTGTGTGTTTTACGTTTATTTATCGTCGCTACCGGTTGCCCATATGAGCGACGCCTCCTGAAGAGATTACTCATTTTAGATTTTGGAGGGTAGTGCAATGATACAGACAGAGACCCATTCCAGAATCTCCTCTGGTTCTTTTACGTACACGGTGTAAAGTCCTGTCTGAAAGATTGATAATTTTATTAGGGTCAGACGGGGGATCGAATCTGCCATCCCTGGATTACCAGTCCAGCGTGTTACCACTGGACTATGCTCTGCAGGGACTATTTACTACAGCGTACAGACTGCCTTAAGATATAGTAAGGATTAAAAGTATCCACGCAAACAAATTTATGGTTTTTGGTACTGTGGTAATGTGATAAAAAGTGACCTTACACTTGTGATTTCATACCCTATTTTATGTAGCCCATCTTGGAATTTTGCTATTAACACATTTGTATCTGGATACCGTTCAAACAGTATTTGCAAAGAACATAGAGCCAGATCAGCCACCACGGAACGTTCCGTCTTATCAGTCTCTATGCTATTCGCTATTCAGATGATCTTGCTAAGACACTTGTCTATGTAGCAAACAACATATATCCTGATCAACACGCAACGTCACGCTGCGGCTGATCTGGATATATGTTGTTTGCAAAAGCATTTAAATGCATCCAGAATGAAATGGGTTAAGCTCACCAAAAGGCTCGTTTTAGTAGCAAAATTCCGCAACTAGTTTCATAGAATATTGTATAAAATCACCGCTTATGAAAGATCCACAAAATGAACAAACTTTGTGACTATAGCATGATTTCGGAATGTACAGACATAAATAGTCCAAATTGAAGAAATAACTATGAATCACACGTGACAAGACGTAAACAGCAATACCCAAAATCTATATGTCTGTTTACTGCAGCAATTCCTGAGATCTATATGTCTGTTAACTGTCTGTTAACTGCAGCAATACCCAAAATCTATATGTCTGTTAACTGCAGCAATTCCCGAGATCTGTACTTCTGTTGCCTGCAGCCAGGGCCATAGCCTGCGAACAGGCATATATATATATTTTGCCTGGTCAGTCAAATAAATATATTTTAAAACCGAGACTATTAATTGGGCTGTATTGAGTTTCTGATCATATCAACGCCTGGGAAAACTGGGGGGATTGTCCGTGTAGCACGTGACTTAATTAATGACGTACTTGAATCTTGATAAACTTTATAATTGGCCGCCATTGTTTACGGGTCAATGGAACGATAAATAGTTTTAAAAAGTACAATGTGCGTCTGATTTGACATATTTACTCAATATTTAAGTCGTCCTTAGTTCAATTACGCCGAATCGACCCATTACCATCTAAACGTAATATTTAAAATCTGCCATCTCGTCGATATAACACAGAAACGGGAAATTATATGTTTGCAATGTAAATGAGTCTACGGGAGCATTCGTGTATATTCGGAAATGATCGTGTATAATCGTGCCTGTTCGGCGATTTCCGATATAATTCCGTTTCTATATTTAGCGATATTATCTTGTAGAGAAGAGTTGTCGTTCTTCAAATCTACAATCTAAAATCTAGTAGATGGCGCTATGGTCGGAAATCAAGTTTCCCCAGGCTGTCATTTTGCCAGAAGTTAAAAATCGACAGACTGGCACACACACAGGCTACCAGTGCCAGTTCGATATACAAAATGCCACAAAAATAACAAAACCTGTTAATGTAGCATTATTTCGGAAAAACAGACATAAATTGTACAAATAAATTTGAAGAAATACCTATGAATCCTATCTGAAGCTGTCATGACGCTCGCAGCAATACCCGAACTCCGTATATGTCCTTTGCCTGCAGCTAGTTGCAAATCCAAATGATATTGCTTAGCAATTTCCTTGACTTCAATTATCTGAATGAATACATTGTCAAGATGTGTGGTACATATAGATTACAATAAGGTGGGCATCCGTGGCCTAGTGCTTATAGCCGTTGACTTCAAGGCATTTGCCACTTATCGCTGTAGGTTTGTGTAATGTGAGGAAGCTATCCAACTGGCTTGAGGATAGTTTGTGGTTCTACATGGGTATCTGCATGTGTCTGACTTGCTGCACCGAATGGCACCCTGGGTCTTTCTCCACCAATAACACCTCGAGAGCCGCCATATGACCCAAGCAGTGATTGCGAAGTTAAACCCCAAACAAACAAATATTACATTAATAATACATATGTTACTATAAATAGTAACAAAGGGTATTTTCGGTGATTACAGCCCTTGCCAGGCACAATAAAGTAATCGGATCTCATGTCAGGGCCAAATATCAGTAATAGGCCAGCTGATTCAACGGTTATCTGTGATGTCATCACTTGAGTGCTAGAATCTCTGGCAGGCAGACTGCTGCAGACGCAATAATTGATGAAATAATTTGGAAGAATATCGGAGAAAGAAACATTTGATTTCGTAGAAAGCAAAAAGAACATTAACACAAAAAAAACCCGGAAAGTAACGTAAAAATATTTAAAGAATGGCTACTTGACGGATTAATGCATTCATAGAACCAAACGGAAAGTAACGTAAAAATATTTAAAGAATGGCTACTTGACGGATTAATGCATTCATAGAACCCACGGAAAATAACGTAAACATATTTAAAGAATGGCTACTTGACGGATTAATGCATTCATAGAACCCACGGAAAGTAACATAAAAATATTTAAAGAATGGCTACTTGACGGATTAATGCATTCATAGAACCCACGGAAAGTAACGTAAAAATATTTAAAGAATGGCTACTTGACGGATTAATGCATTCATAGAACCAAACGGAAAGTAACGTAAACATATTTAAAGAATGGCTACTTGACGGATTAATGCATTCATAGAACCAAACGGAAAGTAACGTAAAAATATTTAAAGAATGGCTACTTGACGGATTAATGCATTCATAGAACCCACCAGAAATAAATATAGAATAGTAAGTAGTTCAACACACCAGTTGTAAGAATAATAACGCCTATATATAGTAACGTATGTATTATAGATGTTAATACACTTCAGAGTTGGGATAATCGGCCCTCGGTCGCATAACGGCTTTTGGGCCTTTATGCTTCCTGTAGTCCGATTATCACTACTCGGGCCTGCTCAGTCGTGTATTATCCTCTAAATATTATCTTTGTTTAGTGAGGCTGCAAAAGTACAATCCTCCATGTTGGCACAATACTAAATTAATTTCTGAAGCGTGCATCTAAAACACATAAAGCAAAATTACCGTAACACGAAGCAAATTTAGTGACTTGTGGTCAATATGAAATTCTTAGTGAAATTACAAGTTTTACATGTTGTACTAAATTTAAACTATATAGAAAATCACCCAATTGAAACAAAAACTGTGGTCATTGGTGAAAATGGATTTATAATGTATTGGTAGGGACTTAACTCTTTGCATGCTGGGTAAAATAAAGGCCATAAATAGTTGTAGCAGCCGACAAGTCATTAATGCAATTTTTCTTATTTGTAATTGAAAACTCTGGAATTTCATAATGAAACAGCATGGCATATTTCACTGTTATTTTCACTGCCAGTTTGCAGAGTTAATTAAAACATCATAGAGCAAATTATTTTATACAAATTTATTTTAGCTTGATTACTATTTCTACCTCCCTATGCCACCCTCTACCACCATCTACAACCCTATACCACCCTCTACCTTCCTCTGCCACCGTCTACCACCATCTACAACCATATACCTCCCTCTGCCACCCTATACCACCATCTACAACCCTATACCTTCCTCTACCACCATCTACAACCCTATACCACCCTATACCTTTCTCTACCACCCTCTACCACCATCTACAACCCTATACCTTCCTCTACCACCCTCTACAACCCTATACCTCCCTCTGCCACCCTCTACCACCATCTACAACCCTATACCTTCCTCTACCACCATCTACAACCCTATACCTTCCTCTGCCACCCTCTACCACCATCTACAACCCTATACCTTCCTCTGCCACCCTCTACCACCATCTACAACCCTATACCCTCCTCTACCACCCTCTACCACAATATACAACCCTATACCTTCCTCTGCAACCCTCTACCACCATCTACAACCCTATACCACCCTCTACCACCATCTACAACCCTATACCTTCCTCTGCCACCCTCTACCACCATCTACAACCCTATACCTTCCTCTACCACCATCTACAACCCTATACCTTCCTCTGCCACCCTCTACCACCATCTAAAACCTATACCTCCATCTACCACCATCTACAACCCTATACCTTCCTCTGCCACCCTCTACCACCATCTACAACCCTATACCTTCCTTACCACCATCTACAACCCTATACCTTCCTCTGCCACCCTCTACAACCATCTACAACCCTATACCTTTCTCTGCCAACCTCTACCACCATCTACAACCCTATACCTTCCTCTGCCACCCTCTACAACCATCTACAACCCTATACCTCCCTCTGCCACCCTCTACCACCATCTACAACCCTATACCTTTCTCTTCCACGCTCTATCACCCTATACCTTCCTCTACCACCCTCTACCTTCCTCTACCACCTTCTACCACCATTTACAACCCTATACCATCCTCTACCACCATCTACAACCCTAAACCTTCCTCTACCACCCTCTACCACCATCTACAACCCTATACCTTCATCTACCACCATCTACAACCATATACCTTCCTCTGCCACCCTCTACCACCATCTACAACCTTATACCTTCCTCTACCACCCTCTACCACCATCTACAACCCTATACCACCCTCTACTTTCCTCTGCCATCCTCTACCACCATCTACAACCCTATACCTCCCTCTGTCACCCTATACCACCATCTACAACCCTATACCTTCATCTACCACATCTACAACCCTATACCACCATATACCTTCCTCTACCACCCTCTACCACCATCTACAACCCTATACCTTCCTCTACCACCCACTACAACCCTATACCACCCTCTACCACCATCTACAACCCTATACCTTACTCTACCACCATCTACAACCCTATACCTTCCTCTGCCACCCTCTACCACCATCTACAACCCTATACCTTCCTCTGCCACTCTCTACCACCATCTACAACCCTATACCCTCCTCTGTCACCCTCTACCACCACTACAACCCTATACCTCCTCTGCCACCCTCTACCACAATACAACCCTATACCACCATCTACAACCCTATACCTTCCTCTGCCACCCTCTACCACCATCTACAACCCTTACCTTCCTCTACCACCATCTACAACCCTATACCTTCCTCTGCCACCCTCTACAACCCTATACCTTCATCTGCCACCCCCTCTACACCATCTACAACCCTATACCTTCCTCTGCCACCCTCTACAACCATCTACAACCCTATACCTTCCTCTGCCACCCTCTACCACCATCTACAACCCTATACCTTCCTCTGCCACCCTCTACAACCATATACAACCCTATACCTTCCTCTGCCACCCTCTACCACCCTATACCTTCCTCTACCACCCTCTACCTTCCTCTACAACCATCTACAACCCTATACCATCCTCTACCACCATCTACAACCCTATACCTTCCTCTGCCACCCTCTACCACCATCTACAACCATATACCTTCCTCTACCACCATCTACAACCCTATACCTTCTTCTCCACCCTCTACCACCATCTACAACCCTATACCTTCCTCTACCACCCTCTACCACCATCTACAACCCTATACCTTCCTCTGCCACCCTCTACCACCATCTACACCCTATACCTTCCTCTACCACCCTCTACCACTATCTACAACCCTATACCTCCCTCTACCATCCTATACCTTCCTCTACCACCATCTACAACCCTATACCACCCTCTACAACCCTATACCATCCTCTGCCACCCTCTACCACCATCTACAACCTATACCTTCCTCTACCACCATCTACAACCCTATACCTCCCTCTGCCACCCTCTACCACCCTATACCTTCCTCTACCACCCACTACCACCATCTACAACCCTATACCACCCTCTCCACCCATACATTCATATACCACCCTCTACCACAATCTACAACCCTATACCACCCTCTACAACCCTCTACCACCCATCTACAACCCTATACTTCCTCTGCCACCCTCTACCACCATCTACAACCCTATACCTCCATCTAAACCATCTATAACCCTATACCTTCCTCTGCCACCCTCTACCACCATCTACAACCCTATACCTCCACACCACCACAAACCCAACCCCTCTACCACCATCTACAACCCTATACCTTCCTCTGCCACCCTCTACCACCATCTACAACCCTATACCTTCCTCTACCACCATCTACAACCCTATACCTTCCTCTGCCACCCTCTACCACCATCTACAACCCTATACCTCCATCTACCACACTCTACCTTCCAATACCTCCCTCTACCACCCTCTACCTGCCTATACCTTATGTTACGATGTGGACTCGGCGAGGCTCTCCGGACGTAATCACAGCAACAACAAAGTCTTAATAGTATTTAATTACATCTAAAAGCCGACATTATAACCAACACAGAGACGCTAGTCTCAATAGTAACCAACCAGGCTCTCTCTCTCTCTGCCAAAGCTGTCCGAGATGGTTTTATAGACAACTGTGAGGAGAGCTATAAGCTCTGCCCACAATTATTTTAACTAATCAAATTCATTTAGCTTTTCAATTGTTGACAATTTGGCATGGAATAGCAAATAGACTTGATCACACGATCATGCGTTTCCAT
The DNA here is from genome assembly GCA_014843695.1 of Archivesica marissinica. Taxonomy (NCBI): domain Eukaryota; kingdom Metazoa; phylum Mollusca; class Bivalvia; order Venerida; family Vesicomyidae; genus Archivesica; species Archivesica marissinica. The sequence continues at coordinate 21,397,483 of CM026393.1, forward strand.
GACTCTGTGACCCCGTCCGTGTCTACTGCCAGAGAGAGTGCAACACCTCTGCAAACCATGCATTAATTCCGGCTTGCACCAGTTAATTCATTGTGTGTACGCTGCTTAGTAAGCATTCTACCACCACATGTCTGGCGAAATCCCATTTGATGGTCTTGTGATCCAAACAATGGAATTCCTCCAATCAAGTGCCGACATGTATATCAGATGTCCCCAACAAAGGACACACACACACTGAAAAGACTGTTGTCCTATAATATAATCATACATGTTTAAATAATTAAATTAAGAGTCATCAAAACATAAGGTAATTAATCACTACACATGTATACAGGCGCAAGGTAAAGGGTAACTATGTTACACTTCCTCTACCTCCCTCTACCTACCTATACCTCCATCTACCTTCCTATACCTCCCCCTACTTACCTCTACCTCCATCTACCACCCTCTACCTTCCTATACCTCCGTCTACCTACCTCTACCTCCATCTACCACCCTCTACCTCCATCTACCCACCCTCTACCTCCATCTACCACCCTCTACCTTCCTATACCCCCTCTACCTTCCTTACCTTCCTATACCCCCTCTACCTCCATCTACTCCCTCTCACCACCCTAACATCGTTAACCACCCTCTACCTCCATCTACACCCTACCTTCCCATATCACCTCTACCACCACTACCTTCCTATACTCCCTCTACTCCATCTACCTCCCTCTACCACCCTCTACCGTCGTATACCACCCTCTACCTACCTCTACCTCCATCTACACCCTATACCTTCGTATACCACCCTTACCTACCTCTACCTCCATCTACCACCCTCTACTTCGTATACCACCCTCTACCTATCTACCTCCACTACAACACTCTACCTTCTATATATCCCCTACCTCCAATACCTATACCTCCTGACCCTCTACCTCCATCTACCTCCATCTGCCACCATCTACCCCCTCTACCTCCATCTACCTCCATATACCACCACACCCCCACCCCCTCTACCTCCCTCTACCACCATCTACCTCCATCTACCTCCCTCTACCACCCTCTACCTACATCTACCTTCCTCTACCTCCATATACCCCCTCTACCTCCATCTACCTCCCTCTACCTCCATATACCTTCCTCTACCTCCATCTACCACCATCTACCACCATCTACCTTCCTCTACCACCATCTACCACCATCTACCACCATCTACCACCATCTACCTTCCTCTACCTCCATCTACCACCATCTACCTCCCTCTACCACCATCTACCTCCATCTACCACCATCTACCCCACACACCATCTACCACCATCTACCACCATCTACCTTCCTCTACCTCCATCTACCACCATCTACCTCCATCTACCTCCCTCTACCTCCATCTACCTCCCTCTACCTCCATCTACCTCCATCTACCTCCATCTACCTTCATCTACCTCCATCTACCTCCATCTACCTCCATCTGCCACCATCTACCTTCCTCTACCTCCCTCTACCTCCATCTACCTCCCTCTACCTCCATCTACCACCATCTACCTCCCTCTACCTCCATCTACCTCCATCTACCTCCCTCTACCACCATCTACCTCCCTATACCACCATCTACCACCATCTACCTCCCTCTACCTCCATCTACCTCCCTCTACCTCCATCTACCACCATCTACCTCCATCTACCTCCATCTACCACCATCTACCACCATCTACCTCCATCTACCTTCCTATACCTCCATATACCTCCATCTACCTCCATCTACCACCATCTACCTCCATCTACCTCCATCTACCACCCTCTACCTCCATCTACCTCCCTCTACCACCATCTACCTCCATCTACCTCCATATACCTCCATCTACCACCATCTACCTCCCTCTACCACCATCTACCTCCATCCACCTCCATCTACCTCCATCTACCTCCATATACCTTCCTCTACCTCAATCTACCTCCATATACCTTCCTCTACCTCCCTATACCTCCATCTACCTTCCTCTACCTCCATATACCTCCATCTACCACCATCTACCTCCATCTACCTCCCTCTACCTCCATCTACCACCATCTACCACCATCTACCACCATCTACCTCCATCTACCTTCCTCTACCTCCATCTACCACCATATACCACCATCTACCTTCCTCTACCTCCATCTACCACCATCTACCTCCATCTACCACCATCTACCACCATCTACCTCCATCTACCTCCATCTACCACCATCTACCTCCATCTACCACCATCTACCACCATCTACCTCCATCTACCACCATCTACCTCCATCTACCATCCATACCCTACATACCTCTACCTCCTCTACCACCATCTAACCCCATATACTCCATCTACCACCATCTACCTCCATCTACCCCCTTACCATCCTACCACCATCTACTTCCTATACCACCTCTACCTCACACACCTCTACCTCCATCTACCACCATATACCTCCATCTACCTCCATCTACCTCCATCTACCACCCTACCTCCCTATACCACCATCTACCTTCCTCTACCACCATCTACCTCCATCTACCACCATCTACCTCCATCTACCTCCATCTACCTCCATCTACCACCCTCTACCATCCTCTACCACCATCTACCACCATCTACCTCCCTCTACCTCCTATACCTCCATCTACCATCCATACCACCATCTACCATCTCTACCACCATCTACCTCCATCTACCACCATCTACCTCCATCTACCTCCATCTACCACCATATACCTCCATCTACCACCATCTACCTTCATCTACCTTCATCTACCACCATCTACCTCCATATACCTCCATCTACCTCCATCTACCTCCATCTACCTCCATCTACCTCCATCTACCTTCATCTACCTCCATCTACCTCCATCTACCTTCCTCTACCTTCATCTACCACCATCTACCTTCCTCTACCACCCTCTACCTCCATCTACCACCCTCTACCTTCCTCTACCTCCATCTACCTCCCTCTACCACCCTCTACCTTCCTATACCACCCTCTACCTTCCTATACCACCATCTACCTCCATATACCACCCTCTACCTTCCTCTACCACCCTCTACCATCCTCTACCTCCATCTACCTTCCTATACCTCCCTCTGCCACCCTCTACTTTCCTATACCCCCCTTTACCACCATCTACCTCCATATACCACCCTCTACCTTCCAATACCTCCCTCTACCACCTTCTACCTCCCTCTACCACCCTCTACCTCCCACCCCGACATGCTGTACACTGTTACATAAATTACCTGGTCTTCGTCCATTTTCATAATGATACTGTCATCAAAGCTTTTCGTGTGAACTTCCTTCTCAAGACAAATCTCCAGCTTTTTAATAGCTTGCTGTATGGTGTCTCCAGATAAGGAAAGGATAATGAAAGTGACTTTATTTGGATCTACGTTGTACATCCTCTTCCATTTCACTTGTCTGCTATGCTGGTCAGCATCTTGCCCTGACCTCCCTTGGATCCAATCTGTAACATTGTTTATATTGATATTCTATTGGTTGCAGTCAACTATTTCTCCTCCGTTGAGATTACAATTTCTAACCTAGTTATTTTAAATCACCCAATCAAATCTGTGCCCATGTAGAACCAATTGGCTAGTATGATACTTAAATCCTGCTGTATCAGGGCTTAGACGAAGCTTCTCGTATATTAGACAGACGTTTGGCGCTTCAACCAAATGCTCTCCTCCAATGAGATTACAATTTCTAACCTAGTTATTTTAAATCACCCAATCAAATCTTTGCCCATGTAGTACCAATTGGCTAGTATGGTACTTAAATCCTGCTGCATCAGGGCTAACGATAGACGAAGCTTCTCGCATATTAGGCAGACGTTTGGCGCTTCAACCAAATGCTCATCAATTTTTCTATTTGTTTATTATGGGTCGTATCAACAGCTTAGGTCATACATAATAATGGCGAATCCAGCTGTTATTGGTGGAGGAAAACCCTGGATGTCCCCTACCAGTATTTCAGGCACAGACAGGATCCTAATAGAACACCCATCCTGCCACAAGCTTCCTGACTTGAGAGAATTTGACACGCACAGTGGGATTCGAACACATAGCGATGAAGGACAAGTTATTTGAAGCCAACAATCTTAACCACTCGGCCACGTAGTCCACTATTTTAGGAAGGGTAGGAATAACTCACACTGACCCAGATATCATTGTGTAGGAATAACTCACACTGACTCGGATATCATTGTGTAGGAATAACCCACACTGACCCAGATATCATTGTGTAGGAATACCTCACACTGACCCGGATATCATTGTGTAGGAATAACTCACACTGACCCAGATATCATTGTGTAGGAATAACTCACACTGACTCGGATATCATTGTGTAGGAATAACCCACACTGACCTGGATATCATTGTGTAGGAATAGCTCACACTGACCCGGATATCATTGTGTAGGAATACCTCACACTGACCCGGATATCATTGGGTAGGAATAGCTCACACTAACCTGGATATCATTGGGTAGGAATAGCTCACACTGACCTGGATATCATGATTGGGTAGGAATAACTCACACTGACCTGGATACCATTGTGTAGGAATAGCTCACACTGACCTGGATATCATGATTGGGTAGGAATAACTCACACTGACCTGGATATCATTGGGTAGGAATAATAAAGGTTTTAACGAGGGACATTATAATAAAAGTTTTAACAAGGGACATTATAATAAAAGTTTTAACAAGGGACATTATAATAAAGGTTTTAACGAGGGACATTATAATAAAAGTTTTAACAAGGGACATTATAATAAAGGTTTTAACGAGGGACATTATAATAAAAGTTTTAACAAGGGACATTATAATAAAAGTTTTAACAAGGGACATTATAATAAAGGTTTTAAGGGATTATTAGGTTACTCTTTTGACACTTGATTTCTATGAATCTCGTGTGATCTTACTTCATCACTGCACTCGAGTGCAATACGAGGCTATGACTTCTGTGTGATCTTACTTCATCACTGCACTCGAGTGCAATATGAGGCTATGACTTCTGTGTGATCTTACTTCATCACTGTACTCGAGTGCAATACAAGGCTATGACTTCTGTGTGATCTTACTTCATCACTGCACTCGAGTGCAATACGAGGCTATGACTTCTGTGTGATCTTACTTCAATCGCTGCACTTGAGTGCAATACGAGGCTTTGACTTTCATGTGATCTTACTTCAATTGCTGCACTCGAGTGCAATACAAGGCTATGACTCTCATGTGATCTTACTTCAATCACTGCACTCGAGTGCATCGTGTGATCTTACTTCAATCATTGCACTCGAGTGCAATACAATGCTATGACTTATGTGTGCTCTTACTTTAATCACTGCACTCGAGTGCAATATGAGGCTATGACTTTCAAATGATCTTCTTCAAGATCTGCACTCGAGTGTAATACAAGGCTATGACTCTCATGTGATCTTACTTCAATCACTGCACTCGAGTGCATCGTGTGATCTTACTTCAATCATTGCACTCGAGTGCAATACAATGCTATGACTTATGTGTGCTCTTACTTTAATCACTGCACTCGAGTGCAATATGAGGCTATGACTTTTGTATGATTTTACTTCAAGATCTGCACTCTAGTGCAATATGAGGATATGACTCTCGTGCTATCTTACTTCAAGCACTGCACTCGAGTGCAATACGAGGTGAGACTATCATGTGATCTTATTTCAAGCACTGCACTTGAGTGCAATATGAGGCTATGACTTTCGTATGATCTTACTTCAGTATACGACAGTATAACGAATTTAGTACAGACTCCAATAATAAACAAACGTTTATTCAGGAGCGTGGCTGATCATTGTATGAAATCCAACTTTCACTTTTGAGAGTTTGTAGACCGCTATTACACTGTTTACTGATTGAAAGTTAGTGTTCAAATTATTATGGTAGAATGTGTAGTAGCAATGCTATTTATAAGTAAAATAAATACATTTTTTTTTTTTGCTTTTTGCACTGTAATGTTGCTTTAAAGTAGAGTTGGCAACGAATATTCGAATATTTGCTCGAACGTCCGAATATTCGAATACTATTCCAGTATTCGAATATTCGGAAAAAAAGATTTTATATATTATATTGTCCTCAAAAATGCCATCCGCTCAGTCACACGTTTGGAAATGCTTGACTCGCTCTGAGAATAAGATAACTGCTATGCAAATTGGATTTAACATATTCGGGTACAATATCAATCTGAATAACCATTGAAGAAGATGACGTTTACGTGTAAAACAGAAATTAGGTTAGTTTGGCAATTTTTATAAAGGTTTGAGTGATTTTGAATTTTGATAGAATATCTTCCCGACCGAATATTCGAATATTATAATCGCTATTTGTTGCCGTCCCTACTTTAAAGGTATCCACCATGGGCTCCAGAAACAGTTCACATAAATGAGGATGTAAAGCATCTCTGACCAACAGTTACTGCGCTACTAACCTGCAACACTTGCCATCATTCCTTTAGATTTGCATATACCGGTGTTCTGAATTGCTTTATGAAAGTCCACTACCATGTGTTGTTGAAATATGACAAATCGCACATTCTTTAAATGCTTGGGTCGTTGGGATTTCTCAAACACAATGATTGCTGCGGTCATTATCTGTGCCATATCTGCCGCAGCCATCTGAACACCTGAAATACACATTACAGTAATATTATATTTCCCAAACAGTGACACTGAACATAATGTTAGTAAAGTGGACAGTGCCACTGCTGCAGCTGGTACCACTGCTGCAGTCGGTACCACTGGTGCGGCCAGTACCACTGCTGCAGTCGGTGCCACTGCTGCAGCCGGTACCACTGCTGCGGCCAGTACCACTGTTGCAGTCGGTGCCACTGCTGCAACCGGTACCACTGCTGCGGCTAACTGATTCAGGTCGTTGACATCAAACGACTTACATCTAACCATTGTTACATATGCTTCAAGTTGCAACAGGGATGATTGTTTGCTTTTTTGTGGGGTTTAAAGTTGCACCAACAGCTTAGGTCATATGGCGACTCTCCAGCTACTATTGGTAGAGGAAGACCCCAGGTGCCCTCTGGATAGAACTACCTACTTTCTGCAAGCCAGCTGGATAGCTTCCTCATATGAAAGAATTTGACAGCCCCAGTGGGATTTGGACCTATTGCGATGAGGGGCAAATTATTTGAGGTCAACAACCATAACCACTCCTCCACTGAGGCCCCTGACACAAGAGGAGATAATTCTTTCATGTGAGGAAGCTATCCAGCTGTCTTGCAAAAAGGGGCTATAAGCTGGTGCCAGCTCATGTCAGAAATACAGGTACCTAGGGATGTTCTACATAATTAAAAACTGGAGAGAATAGTCATACCAGCATTTAATTGTAACACGAGAAGTTGTCACAATCACATTATGATCAACAAAACTCCATCGGGTCACAATAATTGCATCGATCACATTTAATTTATGAATGCTTAGAAGTTGTTTTTTTTTATTATACTTTATTTATTTTACAACGATTGCGAAGCAAGATTTAACAACTTATGTTATTCACTCTCGTTGGCTCAGATGAAAGCGTATATGTGGTCATTCATGTGGGAGGGAACCGGAGTACCTGGAGAAAACCCACCTGTCCGCTCTGGCAACCATTGTACCATCTCACATACTTCCCTGTATTTCTTGGTATTTAAAATTTCTTTGCTCTCATTTTCGCCGACCTTGATATTTATTTATGTTACTGTCAGTGTCAATATTGAATTTTTCATGACAGATTAGTTTTCTTTTGTTCAATACCAATGGGCAGTCAAAGTTACGCATTATTGAATTTGCAAATCTCGATACATCCTGATCACCTTCGATATCCGATCAGGGGACGATTTTTCCATGACATACAAGTAATTTCATTTTCTTGTGTTCAATAGCTATTTTGCAAACAATGGCCAGTCATAATCACAAATAAATTCATTAAATTTGCTAATCTCGATAACGCCAATATTATAAAAAGAAACAGATATACTTTATTATTCTGGTACGAGACAGGGAATAGCCCTTCACAACACTTGATGGCATATTTTCTATAAAAGATTCTATTTTTGGCAAAAAATTTCAAATTTAGCATAGATAGGACACAATATGTTCATACTCGGTCTTATTCATTCTAGTTATACTTAGACTATCGCCAGATGGCTTTGTTTTATAACGCTTAGGCCTACTGGACATGGCAACTTGTTGAATCGTTATGGGGCCGAATTTTATCTACAAAACGTTGTCCTAAATGCTGTACCCATGTATATTGCGCACTAGACATATTCTACAAGGATTTCAGTAATAAATATGCGTGGCATACATAGCAAATGATGGTAATAGTAATGAATCTCGGATCAGTGTATGATCAATTCAGGTAGCTCTCCGAATTTAAAAAATCTACACATAACCCGTTTCTATACCATTTCTGATTAAGAACAATAAGTGTTTCTATTCAATGATGTACTATATCAAAATAAGATATTCAACAAGTTATGGTGGATAAATAAAAAATATATAACAAGTACGCAGCGCATAGGTGCCCTGAAGTCTCGAGTTCCCCGTATAAACATTGCCGACCGACACCACAGCTATCACAGCTGTATTGAGCAGCAAGGCCACGTGATGAAGCTAAAACTGTCAAGAGTTTTTTGAAAGTTGTTTTCACGACTTAAGAAAATAATAATATACGGCAAGTGCAATTAACATTTTATACTGGTCATTATATGTGGGATTTACGCCGAGCATAGGTTCCACCACTCTACATGTACATGCATACCTGTACCAAGGGCTGGAAATACAATGCAGTTGAACTGTTTTACTTCCGCTGTCACGAGGCACTTGTACACAATCCGGGACCATTCTTGTCCGGTTTCCCCAGCAACAATGTGTATGATGTGTTTACACTTCAAACCTGGTGCCGATGTCACAACAATGTGCCGTCTCTTCATATCTTTTCCTGCAAAACATTAATTTTCACATACAGCAAATGGGAAAGGAATGAAAAAAACGAACTTGTGGAGGTTGTGATAGCAGTGGTAGCGGGTTCTCTTCAGGATCGAAAGTCCCCGGAGTTCGCGCCCAGCTGTAGCCATTACGCTTGTGCATTTAGGCAAGACACTTAAATTCCACGTTGCCTCTTCTCTCTCCCTCGTTGTGATGGATTCCATCAGGAATGAGGTTTCGATAGTGTTTAACTCTTTCAGCGCCAATGTCGCATAAAAGCGACTTTGTAAAAAAGTAGAGAACCCGATCGGACAGAACAGAACATGCCGTCTGATCAGGCTATTTGCTGATTGCTCTTCAGACAGTGGAGCTGAAGCACCTGTCCGAATAGCAAACAACATAGATCCTGATCAGACACGCCGTTACGCCGCGGCTGATCTGGATCTATGTTGTTTGCACATGCTCTGAATTTATTCGGCGCTGAAAGAGTTAAGAACGTTGTACAAACTTGTTTCGCAATAGAGCTAATAATAAATTCACATAAACCAAAAATGAACTTCACATTGCCATGATATTTCTCTTATGACCAAGTTCCAGTACTTTATTTATTTTCAATTTATTTCAAACACCTTGTGGAGGTGGGGGGGGGCTAGACATGGTTTCCTATGCAGGCTCAGCTAGCCGATGTGATTAACAAGTACTAAATAATATGTTTGAGGACTGGTGTCTTGATCAAAGACACTGTATAATATTATGTCCTGCGGCCGAGCATCGGAACACTCGAACATCAATCTCAAATCCAACGATCTACCACTGTATAATATTATGTCATTCAGCCAAGCATCGGAACACTCGAACATCAATCTCAAATCCAATGATCTACCACTGTATAATATTATGTCATTCAGCCAAGCATCGGAACACTCGAACATCGATCTCAAATCCAATGATCTACCACTGTATAATATTATGTCCTGCGGCCGAGCATCGGAACACTCGAACATCGATCTCAAATCCAACGATCTACCACTGTATCACTGAGAAGCGAGTGTGCTACCCACTGCACCAATCAGACAGCCTAAAGCTTGTTTTTTAGTATGCTTTGATAGTATAACATTAGAACTTATTCCCTGTGTACATGCACATGCCAGAGGCACAAGGTCTATCAGTTTTAATATACTTAGTTAGATGTGGAATTTGATTGATGCAGTTTTTTGTTTTAAACCTGTTTCGGATCTTTGTATCTTTGTAGAAGCAGTTCTCTGTTTTAAACCTGTTTTGTATCTTTGTAGATGCAGTTCTCTGTTTTAAACCTGTTTCAGATCTTTGTAGATGCAGTTCTCTGTTTTAAACCTGTTTCGTATCTTTGTAGATGCAGTTCTCTGTTTTAAACCTGTTTCGGATCTTTGTAGATGCAGTTCTCTGTTACCTGTTTCGGATCTTTGTAGATGCAGTTCTCTGTTTTAAACCTGTTTTGGATCTTTGTAGATGCAGTTCTCTGTTTTAAACCTGCTTCGGATCTTTGAATCTTTGTAGATGCAGTTCTCTGTTTTAAACCTGCTTCGGATCTTTGAATCTTTGTAGATGCAGTTCTCTGTTTTAAACCTGCTTCGGATCTTTGAATCTTTGTAGATGCAGTTCTCTGTTTTAAACCTTTTTGTATCTTTGGAGATGCAGTTCTCTGTTTTAAACCTGTTTCGGATCTTTGTAGATGCAGTTCTCTGTTTTAAACCTGTTTCGGATCTTTGAATCTTTGTAGAAGCAGTTCTCTGTTTTAAACCTGTTTCGGATCTTTGAATCTTTGTAGATGCAGTTCTCTGTTTTAAACCTGTTTCGGATCTTTGTAGATGCATTTCTCTGTTTTAAACCTGTTTCGGATCTTTGAATCTTTGTAGAAGCAGTTCTCTGTTTTAAACCTGTTTCGGATCTTTGAATCTTTGTAGAAGCAGTTCTCTGTTTTAAACCTGTTTTGTATCTTTGTAGAAGCAGTTCTCTGTTTTAAACCTGCTTCGGATCTTTGAATCGTTGTAGATGTATGTACGGCTAACTAAACACATTCTCAGAATGGTGTGTAAACTATGAGAGAACCAATTCTCAGAATGGTGTGTAAACTATGAGAGAACCAATTCTCAGAATGGTGTGTAAACTATGTGAGAGAACACATTCTCAGAATGGTGTGTAAACTATGTGAGAGAACCAATTCTCAGAATGGTGTGTAAACTATGTGAGAGAACACATTCGCAGAATGGTGTGTACACTATGTGAGAGAACACATTCTCAGAATGGTGTGTAAACTAGTGAGAGAACACATCTCAGAATGGTGTTAAACTATGTGGAGAACACATTCTCAGAATGGTGTGTAAACTATTTGATAGAACCAGTCTCAGCATTTGGTGTTTAAACTATGTGAGAGAACACATTCTCAGAATGGTGTGTAAACTATGTGAGAGAAACACATTTCTCATAATGGTGTGTAAACTATGGAGAGAACACATTCGTCAGAATGGTTTGTAACTATGTCGAGAACCATCTCAGCATGGTGTGTAAACTCTGTGAGAGAACATTCTCAAAATGGTGTGTAAAACTATTGAGATAACACATTCTCATAATGGTTGTAACCTAGTGAGAGAACACATGTCTCAGAATGGCTGTGCAAACTATGAGAGATAACACATTCTCTGATTGGTGTGTAAACTATGTGAGAGAACACATTCTCAGAATGGTGTGTAAACTATGTGAGAGAACACATTCTCAGAATGGTGTGCAAACTATGAGAGATAACACATTCTCTGATTGGTGTGTAAACTATGAGAGAGGACATCTGGCACTCCACTTTCTGGTAGCTTTAGGAATGGGTGCTTAGAGTGTAACTCCCTCGTAGACCGTCTACAGTAGATGTATCTGTGACATATAATTAAATTCAAACCAAGTCATGATAATAGACAATAATGATATGCATATGGTGCAATATTTACGTGTCGGTACAGTCATCTCTATTAAGCAGCCAACCTGTTTTAAGCAGCCAATTTCTGATTCCCAATATGTTGTTTTATTATAGATTTTAACTCTATTAAGCAATCAACCTGTTTTAAGCAGCCAATTTCCGATTCCCAATATGTTGTTTTATTATAGATTTTAACTCTATTAAACAGCCAACCTGTTTTAAGCAGCCAATTTCTGATTCCCAATATGTTGTTTTATTATAGATTTTAACTCTATTAAGCAGCCAACCTGTTTTAAGCAGCCAATTTCCGATTCCCAATAAAATTATGTTGTTTTATTATAGATTTTAACTCTATTAAACAGCCAACCTGTTTTAAGCAGCCAATTTCTGATTCCCAATATGTTGTTTTATTATAGATTTTAACTCTATTAAGCAATCAACCTGTTTTAAGCAGCCAATTTCCGATTCCCA
>CM026393.1:21410857-21445793 GCA_014843695.1 Archivesica marissinica
CTACCTCCATCTACTACCATCTACCACCATCTACCACCATCTACCTTCCTCTACCTCCATCTACCACCATCTACTTCCATCTACCTCCCTCTACCTCCATCTACCTCTCTCTACCTCCATATACCTCCATCTACCTCCATCTACCTTCCTCTACCTTCATCTACCACCATCTACCTCCATCTACCTCCATCTGCCACCATCTACCTTCCTCTACCTCCCTCTACCTCCATCTACCTCCCTCTACCTCCATCTACTACCATCTACCTCCCTCTACCTCCATCTACCTCCATCTACCTCCCTCTACCACCATCTACCTCCCTATACCACCATCTACCACCATCTACCTCCCTCTACCTCCATCTACCTCCATCTACCTCCATCTACCACCATCTACCACCATCTACCTCCATATACCTCCATCTACCACCATCTACCACCATATACCTCCATCTACCTCCATATACCTTCCTCTACCTCCATATACCTCCATCTACCACCATATACCACCATCTACCACCATCTACCCCCATCTACCTTCCTCTACCTCCATCTACCTCCATATACCACCATCTACCTCCATCTACCTCCATCTACCTCCATCTACCACCATCTACCTCCATCTACCTCCATCTACCTCCATCTACCTCCATCTACCTCCATCTACCTCCATCTACCACCATCTACCACCATCTACCTCCATCTACCTTCCTCTACCACCATCTACCTCCATCTACCTCCACCCACCATCTACCTTCCTCTACCTCCATCTACCACCATCTACCTCCATCTACCACCATCTACCACCATCTACCTCCATCTACCCCACACCCCTCTACCTCCCTCTACCACCATCTACCTCCCTCTACCTCCATCTACCTCCATCTACCTCCATCTACCTCCATCTACCACCATCTACCACCATCTACCTCCATCTACCTTCCTATACCTCCATATACCTCCATCTACCTCCATCTACCTCCATATACCTTCCTCTACCTCCATCTACCTTCCTCTACCTCCATATACCTCCATCTACCACCATCTACCACCATCTACCACCATCTACCTCCATCTACCTTCCTCTACCTCCATCTACCTCCATCTACCTCCATCTACCACCATCTACCACCATCTACCACCATCTACCTCCATCTACCCCATCTACCTCCATCTACCACCATCTACCACCATCTACCTACCTCTACCTCCATATACCACCATCTACCACCATCTACCTCCATCTACCACCATCTACCTCCATCTACCACCATCTACCTCCATCTACCACCATCTACCTCCATCTACCACCATCTACCACCATATACCTCCATCTACCTCCATCTACCTCACTACCACATCTACCTCCATCTACCTTCATCTACCTCCATCTACCTCCATCTACCTCCATCTACCTCCATCTACCACCATCTACCTCCATCACCTCCATCTACCACCATCTACCTCCATCTACCACCATCTACCTCCATCTACCTCCATCTACCACCATCTACCTCCATCTACCTCCATCTACCTCCATCTACCACCATATACCACCATCTACCTTCCTCTACCTCCATCTACCACCATCTACCTCCATCTACCACCATCTACCTCCATCTACCACCATCTACCACCATCTACCTCCATCTACCTCCATCTACCTCCATCTACCACCATATACCACCATCTACCTTCCTCTACCTCCATCTACCACCATCTACCTCCATCTACCACCATCTATCTCCATCTACCACCATCTACCACCATCTACCTCCATCTACCACCATCTACCTCCATCTACCACCATCTACCTCCATCTACCACCATCTACCTCCATCTACCTCCATCTACCACCATATACCTCCATCTACCACCATCTACCTTCATCTACCTCAATCTACCTTCATCTACCTTCATCTACCTCCATCTACCTCCATATACCTTCATCTACCTCCATCTACCTCCATCTACCTCCATATACCTCCATATACCTCCATATACCTCCATCTACCTTCATCTACCTCCATCTACCTCCATCTACCTTCATCTACCTTCATCTACCTCCATCTACCTCCATCTACCTTCCTATACCTTCATCTACCTCCATCTACCTTCCTCTACCACCCTCTACCACCCTCTACCTTCCTCTACCTCCATCTACCTCCATATACCACCCTCTACCTTCCTCTACCACCATCTACCTCCATATACCACCCTCTACCTTCCTATACCTCCCTCTGCCACCCTCTACTTTCCTATACCCCCCTTTACCACCATCTACCTCCATATACCACCCTCTACCTTCCTATACCTCCCTCTGCCACCCTCTACTTTCCTATACCCCCCTTTACCACCATCTGCCACCATCTACCTTCCTCTACCTCCCTCTACCACCATCTACCACCATCTACCTCCATCTACCACCATCTACCTCCATCTACCTCCATCTACCTCCATCTACCTCCATCTACCACCATCTACCACCATCTACCTCCATCTACCTTCCTATACCTTCCTCTACCTCCATATACCTCCATCTACCTCCATCTACCTCCATATACCTTCCTCTACCTCCATCTACCTTCCTCTACCTCCATATACCTCCATCTACCACCATCTACCACCATCTACCACCATCTACCACCATCTACCTCCATCTACCACCATCTACCACCATCTACCTTCCTCTACCTCCATCTACCACCATCTACTTCCATCTACCTCCCTCTACCTCCATTTACCTCCATCTACCTCTCTCTACCTCCATATACCTCCATCTACCACCATCTACCTCCATCTACCTTCCTCTACCTTCATCTACCACCATCTACCTCCATCTACCTCCATCTACCTCCATCTACCCCATCTACCACCCATTACCACCATCTACCTCCCTCTACCACCATATACCTCCATCTACCTCCCTCTACTCCCTCCTACCTTCTCTCCTCCATCTACCACCATCTACCTCCATCTACCACCATCTACCACCATCTACCCTCTACCTCCTCTACCACCATCTACCTCCATCTACCTCCCTCTACCACCATCTACCTCCCTACCCCTCTACCTCCATCTACCACATCTACCCCTCTACCCATCTACCTCCATCTACCACCATCTACCACCATCTACCTCCTCTACCACCCTCTACCTCATCTACCTCCCTCTATCTCCTCCATCTACCTTCCTCTCTCATCTACCTCCATCTACCTCCATCTACCTCCATCTACCTCCATCTACCACCATCTACCTCCATCTACCTTCCTCTACCTCCATCTACCACCATCTACCTCCATCTACCTCCATCTACCCCCACCCATCTACCCCATCTACCTCCATATACCACCATCTACCACCATCTACCACCATCTACCTCCATCTACCCCATCTACCTCCATCTACCACCATCTACCACCATATACCTTCCTCTACCTCCATCTACCACCATCTACCTCCATCTACCTCCATCTACCACCATCTACTCCATCTACCCCATCTACCACCATATACCTCCATCTACCACCATCTACCCCATCTACCACCATCTACCTCCATCTACCACCATCTACTTCCATCTACCTCCCTCTACCTCCATCTACCTCCATCTACCACCATCTACCTCCATCTACCACCATCTACCACCATCTACCTCCATCTACCTCCCTCTACCACCATCTACCTCCCTCTACCTCCATCTACCTCCATCTACCACCATCTACCACCATCTACCACCATCTACCTCCCTCTACCACCATCTACCACCATCTACCTCCCTCTACCTCCCTCTACCTCCCTCTACCTCCATCTACCACCATCTACCTCCATCTACCTCCATCTACCTCCATCTACCACCATCTACCACCATCTACCTCCATCTACCTTCCTATACCTCCATATACCTCCATCTACCTCCATCTACCTCCATATACCACCATCTACCACCATCTACCTTCCTCTACCTCCATATACCTCCATCTACCACCATCTACCACCATCTACCACCATCTACCTCCATCTACCTTCCTCTACCTCCATCTACCACCATCTACCACCATCTACCACCATCTACCTCCATCTACCTTCCTCTACCTCCATCTACCACCATATACCACCATCTACCTTCCTCTACCTCCATCTACCACCATCTACCTCCATCTACCTCCATCTACCACCATCTACCACCATCTACCACCATCTACCTCCATCTACCTCCCTCTACCTCCATCTACCACCATATACCACCATCTACCTTCCTCTACCTCCATCTACCACCATCTACCTCCATCTATCTCCATCTACCACCATCTACCACCATCTACCTCCATCTACCACCATCTACCTCCATCTACCACCATCTACCTCCATCTACCACCATCTACCTCCATCTACCTCCATCTACCACCATATACCTCCATCTACCACCATCTACCTTCATCTACCTCAATCTACCTTCATCTACCTTCATCTACCTCCATCTACCTCCATATACCTTCATCTACCTCCATCTACCTCCATCTACCTCCATATACCTCCATCTACCTCCATATACCTCCATCTACCTCCATCTACCTCCATCTACCTTCATCTACCTTCATCTACCTCCATCTACCTCCATCTACCTTCCTATACCTTCATCTACCTCCATCTACCTTCCTCTACCACCCTCTACCTCCATCTACCACCCTCTACCTTCCTCTACCTCCATCTACCTCCATATACCACCCTCTACCTTCCTCTACCACCATCTACCTCCATATACCACCCTCTACCTTCCTATACCTCCCTCTGCCACCCTCTACTTTCCTATACCCCCCTTTACCATCATCTACCTCCATCTGCCACCATCTACCTTCCTCTACCTCCCTCTACCTCCCTCTACCACCATCTACCTCCCTCTACCACCATCTACCTCCCTCTACCACCATCTACCTCCCTCTACCTCCATCTACCACCATCTACCTCCACCTACCTCCATCTACCTCCATCTACCACCATCTACCACCATCTACCTCCATCTACCTTCCTATACCTTCCTCTACCTCCATATACCTCCATCTACCTCCATCTACCTCCATCTACCTCCATATACCTTCCTCTACCTCCATCTACCTTCCTCTACCTCCATATACCTCCATCTACCACCATCTACCACCATCTACCACCATCTACCTCCATCTACCTTCCTCTACCTCCATCTACCTCCATCTACCTCCATCTACCACCATCTACCACCATCTACCTCCATCTACCTTCCTCTACCTCCATATACCTCCATCTACCACCATCTATCTCCATCTACCACCATCTACCTCCATCTACCACCATCTACCTCCATCTACCACCATCTACCTCCATCTACCTCCATCTACCACCATCTACCTTCATCTACCTCCATCTACCTCCATCTACCTCCATATACCACCCTCTACCTTCCTCTACCTCCATCTACCTTCATCTACCACCATCTACCTCCATCTACCTCCATCTACCTCCATATACCTCCATCTACCTCCATATACCTCCATCTACCTCCATCTACCTCCATCTACCACCATCTACCTCCATCTACCACCATCTACCTTCATCTACCTCAATCTACCTTCATCTACCTTCATCTACCTCCATCTACCTCCATCTACCTCCATCTACCTTCCTATACCTTCATCTACCTCCATCTACCTTCCTCTACCACCCTCTACCTCCATCTACCACCCTCTACCTTCCTCTACCTCCATCTACCTCCATCTACCACCCTCTACCTTCCTCTACCACCATCTACCTCCATATACCACCCTCTACCTTCCTATACCTCCCTCTGCCACCCTCTACTTTCCTATACCCCCCTTTACCACCATCTACCTCCATATACCACCCTCTACCTTCCTATACCTCCCTCTGCCACCCTCTACTTTCCTATACCCCCCTTTACCTCCATATACCACCCTCTACCTTCCTATACCTCCCTCTACCACCTTCTACCTCCCTCTACCACCCTCTACCTCCCACCCCTAAATGCTGTACACTGTTACATAAATTACCTGGTCTTCGCCCATTTTCATAATGATACTGTCGTCAAAGCTTTTCGAGTGAACTTCCTTCTCAAGACAAAACTCCAGCTTTTTAATAGCTTGCTGTATGGTGTCTCCAGATAAGGAAAGGATAATGAAAGTGACTTTATTTGGATCCACGTCGTCCATCCTCTTCCATTTCACTTGTCTGCTATGCTGGTCAGCATCTTGCCCTGACCTCCCTTGGAACCAATCTGTAACATTGTTTATATTGATATTCTATTGGTTGCAGTGAACTATTTCTCCTCCAATGAGATTACAATTTCTAACCTAGTTATTTTAAATCACCCAATCAAATCTTTACCCATGTAGTACCAATTGGCTAGTATGATACTTAAATCCTGCTGTATCAGGGCTTAGACGAAGCTTCTCGTATATTAGACAGACATTTGGCGCTTTAACCAAATGCTCTCCTCCAATGAGATTACAATTTCTAACCTAGTTATTTTAAATCACCTAAGCGATTTGACGCATAGGTCTGTGACGATGGTTGGTCCCCCGGGTAATCGTTCTCCGGTCATGTGTGTGTTATCAGGATATATGTGTTTTCGTTCTTTTTTTTTATGCTTGTAACTATAACCTATATTTACCAGTTCAATAAAATATCGCAAGAACGCAAATCAATGTACTTCCTTTAGTTTGCATAAAAGGTTCGAACTATTAAACAACATGAATATTATTATATTTTCAAGCTGGTAACGTAGCAACAAATTTATTAATTTACAACGAACACATCTGCTCTCGCCATGTCTACTTACCACACTGCGTAAATACATAGTGTGCAAACTCCACCATGGAAAGGAATTCATATAAGCATTTTTTTGCTTGTTTTCCAATCCATTTTCTTTTGTCTGGTGTATTTGAATGTATGTGTTTAACAATGTTATGAACTGAATAAAATATGTTTAAACTAACCTAGTTATTTTAAATCACCCAATCAAATCTTTGCTCATGTAGTACCAATTGGCTAGTATGATACTTAAATCCTGCTGCATCAGGGATAACGATAGACGAAGCTTCTCGCATATTAGGCAGACGTTTGGTGCTTCAACCAAATGCTCATCAATTTTTCTATTTGTTTATTATGGGTCGTATCAACAGCTTAGGTCATACATAATAATGGCGAATCCAGCTGTTATTGGTGGAGGAAAACCCTGGATGTCCCCTACCAGTATTTCAGGCACAGACAGGATCCCTAATAGAACACCCATCCTGCCACAAGCTTCCTGACTTGAGAGAATTTGACACGCACAGTGGGATTCGAACACATAGCGATGAAGGACAAGTTATTTGAAGCCAACAATCTTAACCACTCGGCCACGTAGTCCACTATTTTTGCTTTTCTATTTAAAAATCTTCTTAATCAATTCAAAATAGAAAGAAATAAAAGAGATATGTGAGAATATTTCTCCCTAGTCACCCTGTAGCTTCAATCCTAACAAGCATGGACGTTCAGCTCTTCAGGGTTAGAAGGTAGAGTAAGTTCTTACACAATAACTCACACTGACCCGGATATCATGATTGGGTAGGAATAACTCACACTGACCCAGATATCATTGGGTAGGAATAACTCACACTGACCCAGATATCATTGTGTAGGAATAACTCACACTGACCCAGATATCTTTGGGTAGGAATAGCTTACACTGACCTGGATATCATTGGGTAGGAATAGCTCACACTGACCCAGATATCATTGGGTAGGAATAACTCACACTGACCTGGATATCTTTGGGTAGGAATAGCTCACACTGACCCAGATATCATTGGGTAGGAATAGCTCACACTGACCCAGATATCATTGGGTAGGAATAGCTCACACTGACCTGGATATCATTGTGTAGGAATAGCTCACACTGACCCAGATATCATTGGGTAGGAATAGCTCACACTGACCTGGATATCATTGTGTAGGAATAGCTCACACTGACCTGGATATCATTGTGTAGGAATACCTCACACTGACCCGGATATCATTGTGTAGGAATAGCTCACACTGACCCGGATATCATTGTGTAGAAATAGCTCACACTGACCCGGATATCATTGTGTAGGAATAGCTCACACTGACCTGGATATCATTGGGTAGGAATAGCTCACACTGACCTGGATATCATTGTGTAGGAATAACCCACACTGACCCGGATATCATTGTGTAGGAATAGCTCACACTGACCTGGATATCATTGTGTAGGAATAGCTCACACTGACCTGGATATCATTGGGTAGGAATAGCCCACACTGACCTGGATATCATTGTGTAGGAATACCTCACACTGACCCGGATATCTTTGTGTAGGAATACCTCACACTGACCCGGATATCATTGGGTAGGAATAGCTCACACTGACCCGGATATCATTGGGTAGGAATAGCTCACACTGACCCGGATATCATTGTGTAGGAATAGCCCACACTGACCTGGATATCATTGGGTAGGAATAGCTCACACTGACCTGGATATCATTGTGTAGGAATAGCTCACACTGACCTGGATATCATTGTGTAGGAATAGCCCACACTGACCTGGATATCATTGTGTAGGAATAGCCCACACTGACCTGGATATCTTTGTGTAGGAATACCTCACACTGACCCGGATATCATTGTGTAGGAATAGCCCACACTGACCTGGATATCATTGTGTAGGAATAACCCACACTGACCTGGATATCATTGGGTAGGAATAATAAAGGTTTTAACGAGGGACATTATAATAAAAGTTTTAACAAGGGACATTATAATAAAAGTTTTAACAAGGGACATTATAATAAAAGTTTTAACAAGGGACATTATAATAAAAGTTTTAACAAGGGACATTATAATAAAAGTTTTAACAAGGGACATTATAATAAAAGTTTTAACAAGGGACATTATTATAAAGGTTTTAAGGGATTATTAGGTTACTCTTTTGACACCTGATTTCTATGAATCTCGTGTGATCTTACTTCATCACTGCACTCGAGTGCAATACGAGGCTATGACTTCTGTGTGATCTTACTTCAACCACTGCACTCGAGTGCAATACAAGGATATGACTTTCGTGTGATCTTACTTCAATCATTGCACTCGAGTGCAATATGAGGCTATGACTTTCGTATGATCTTACTTCAAGATCTGCACTCGAGTGCAATGCAAGGTTATGACTCTCATGTGATCTTACTTCAATCACTGCACTCGAGTGCATCATGTGATCTTACTTCAATCATTGCACTCGAGTGCATCATGTGATCTTACTTCAATCATTGCACTCGAGTGCATCATGTGATCTTACTTCAATCATTGCACTCGAGTGCAATATGAGGCTATGACTTTCGTATGATCTTACTTCAAGATCTGCACTCGAGTGCAATGCAAGGTTATGACTCTCATGTGATCTTACTTCAATCACTGCACTCGAGTGCATCATGTGATCTTACTTCAATCACTGCACTCGAGTGCAATATGAGGCTATGACTTTCGTATGATCTTACTTCAATATCTGCACTCAAGTGCAATATGAGGATATGACTCTCGTGCTATCTTACTTCAAGCACTGCACTCGAGTGCAATACGAGGTGAGACTATCATGTGATCTTACTTCAATCACTGCACTCGAGTGCATCATGTGATCTTACTTCAATCATTGCACTCGAGTGCAATACAAGGCTATGACTTCTGTGTGATCTTACTTTAATCACTGCACTCGAGTGCAATATGAGGCTATGACTTTCGTATGATCTTACTTCAATATCTGCACTCGAGTGCAATATGAGGATATGACTCTCGTGCTATCTTAATTCAAGCACTGCACTCGAGTGCAATACGAGGCGAGACTATCATGTGATCTTACTTCAATCACTGCACTCGAGTGCAATACGAGGCTATGACTTTCGTATGATCTTACTTCAGTATACGACAGTATAACGAATTTAGTACAGACTCCAATAATAAACAAACGTTTATTCAGGAGCGTGGCTGATCATTATATGAAATCCAACTTTCACTTTTGAGAGTTTGTAGACCGCTATTACACTGTTTACTGATTGAATTGTTCAAATTATTATGGTAGAATGTGTAGTAGCAATGCTATTTATAAGTAAAAGAAATAATAATTTTTTTTTGCTTTTTGCACTGTAATGTTGCTTTAAAGTAGAGTTGGCAACGAATATTCGAATATTCGCTCGAACGTCCGAATATTCGAATACTATTCCAGTATTCGAAAAAATATATTTTATATATTATATTGTCCTCAAAAATGCCATCCGCTGTCACACGTTTGGAAATGCTTGACTCGCTCTGAGAATATGCTATGCAAATTGGATTTAACATATTCGGGTACAATATCAATCTGAATAACCATTGAAGAAGATGAAGTTTACGCGTAAAACAGAAATTAGGTTAGTTTGGCAATTTTTATAAAAGTTTGAGTGATTTTGAATTTTGATATCTTCCCGACCGAATATTCGAATATTATAATCGCTATTTGTTGCCGTCCCTTTAAAGGTATCCACCATGGGTTCCAGAAACAGTTCACATGAATGAGGATGTAAAGCATCTCTGACCAACAGTTACTGAGCTACTAACCTGCAACACTTGCCATCATTCCCTTAGATTTGCATATACCGGTGTTCTGAATTGCTTTATGAAAGTCTGCTACCATGTGTTGTTGAAATATGACAAATCGCACATTCTTTAAATGCTTGGGTTGTTGGGATTTCTCAAACTCAATGATTGCTGTGGTCATTATCTTTGCCATATCTGCCGCAGCCATCTGAACACCTGAAATACACATTACAGTAATATTATATTTCCCAAACAGTGACACTGAACATAATGTTAGTAAAGTGGACAGTGCCACTGCTGCAGCTGGTACCACTGCTGCGGCCAGTACCACTGCTGCAGTCGGTGCAACTGCTGCAGCCGGTACCACTGGTGCAGCTAGTACCACTGCTGCAGTCGGTGCCACTGCTGCAGCCGGTACCACTGGTGCGGCCAGTACCACTGCTGCAGTCGGTGCACTGCTGCAGCCGGTACCACTGGTGCGGCCAGTACCACTGCTGCAGATGGTGCCACTGCTGCAGCCGGTACCACTGGCGTGGCCAGTACCACTGCTGCAGTCGGTGCCACTGCTGCAGCCGGTACCACTGCTGCGGCTAACTGATTCAGGTCGTTGACATCAAACGACTTACATCTAACCATTGTTACATATGCTTCAAGTTGCAACAGGGATGATTGTTTGCTGTTTTGTGGGGTTTAAAGTTGCACCAACAGCTTAGGTCATATGGCGACTCTCCAGCTACTATTGGTAGAGGAAGACCTCGTGTGCCCTCTGGGTAGAACCACCTACTTTCTGCAAGCCAGCTGGATAGCTTCCTCATATGAAAGAATTTGACAGCCCCAGTGGGATTTGGACCTATTGCGATGAGGGGCAAATTATTTGAGGTCAACGACCATAACCACTCCTCCACTGAGGCCCCTGACACAAGAGGAGATAATTCTTTCATGTGAGGAAGCTATCCATCTGTCTTGCAAAAAGGGGCTCTAAGCTGGTGCCAGCTCATGTCAGAAATACAGGTACCTAGGGATGTTCTACATAATTAAAAACTGGAGAGAATAGTCGTACCAGCATTTAATTGTAACATGAGAAGTTGTCACAATCACATTATGATCAACCAAACTCCATCGGGTTACAATAATTGCATCGATCACATTTAATTTATGAATGCTTAGAAGTTTTTTATTTTTTTTATACTTTATTTATTTTACAACGATTGCGAAGCAAGATTTAACAACTTATGTTAATCACTCTCGTTGGCTCAGATGAAAGCGTATATGTGGTCATTCATGTGGGAGGGAACCGGAGTACCCGGAGAAAACCCACCTGTCCGATCTGGCGACCATTGTACCATCTCACATACTTCCCTGTATTTAAAGTACATTGTATTTCTCGGTATTTAAAATTTCTTTGCTCTCATTTTCGCCGACCTTGATATTTATTTATGTTACTGTCAGTGTCAATATTGAATTTTTCATGACAGATTAGTTTTCTTTTGTTCAATACCAATGGTCAATCAAAGTTACGCATTATTGAATTTGCAAATCTCGATGCATCCTGATCATCTTCGATATCCGATTAGGGGACGATTTTTCATGACGTACAAGTAATTTCATTTTCTTGTGTTCAATAACTATTTTGCAAACAATGGCCAGTCATAATCACAAATAAATTCATTAAATTTGCTAATCTCGACACGCCAATATTATAAAAATAAACTGATATACTTTATTATTCTGGTACGAGACAGGGAATAGCCCTTCACAACACTTGATGTGTAACTGGCATATTTTCTATAAAAGATTCCATTTTGGGCAAAATTGTTCAAAGTTAGCATAGATAGGACACACTTTGTTCATTCTAGTTATATTTAGACTATCGGCAGATGGCTTTGTTTTATAACGCTTACTGGACATGGCAACTTGTTGAATCGTTATGGGGCCGAATTTTATCTTGAAAACTTTGTCCTAAATGCTGTACCCGTGTATATTGTGCACTAGACATATTCTACAAGGATTTCAGTAATAAATATGCGTGGCATACATAGCAAATGATGGTAATAGTAATGAATCTCGGATCGGTGTATGAGCAATTCAGGTAGCTCTCCGAATTTAAAAAATCTACACATAACCCATTTCTATACCATTTCTGATTAAGACCAATAAGTGTTTCTATTCAATGATGTACTATATCAAAATAAGATATTCAACAAATTATGGTGGATAAATAAAAAATATATAACAAGTACGCAGTGCATAGGTGCCCTGAAGTCTTCAGTTCCCCGTATAAACAGTGACAACCGACACCATAGCTATCACAGCTGTATTGAGCAGCAAGGTCACGTGATGAAGCTAAAACTGTCAGAGTTTTTTGAAAGTTGTTTTCACGACTTAAGAAAATAATATGATACGGTAAGTGCAATTATCATTTTGTACTGGTCATTATATGTGGGATTTACGCCGAGCATAGGTTCCACATCTCTACATGTACATGCATACCTGTACCAAGGGCTGGAAATACAATGCAGTTGAACTGTTTTTCTTCCGCTGTCTCGAGGCACGTGTACACAATCTGGGACCAGTCTTGTCCGGTTTCCCCAGCAACAATGTGTATGATGTGTTTACACTTCAAACCTGGTGCCGATGTCACAACAATGTGCTGACTCTTCATATCTTTTCCTGCAAAACATTAATTTTCACATACAGCAAATGGGAAAGCAATGAAAAAAACGAACTTGTGGAAGTTGCGGTAGAGGGTTCGCTTCAGGATCAAAAGGCCCCGGAGTTCGCACCCAGCTGTAGCCATTACGATTGTGCATTTAGACAAGACACTTAAATTCCACATTGCCTCTTCTCTCTCCCTCTTTGTGATTGATTCCATCAGGAATGAGGTTTCGATAGTGTTTAACTCTTTCAGCGCCGAATAATTTCAGAGCATGTGCAAACAACATAGATCCAGATCAGCCACGGCGTAACGCCGCGTCTGATCAGGATCTATGTTGTTTGCTATTCGGACAGGTGCTTCAGCTCCATTGTCTGAAGAGCAATCAGCATATAGCCTGATCAGACGGCATGTTCTATTCTGTCCGATCGGGTTCTCTACTTTTTTTACAAAGTCGCTTCTATGAGACATTGGCGCTGAAAGAGTTAAGAACGTTGTAAAAACTTGTTTCGCAATAGAGCTAAAAATAAATTCGCATAAACCAAAAATGAACTTCACATTGCGATGATATTTCTCTTAAGACCAAGTTCCAGTACTTTACTTATTTTCAATTTATTTCAAACACCTTGTGGAGGTGGGGGGGGGGGGGGGCTAGACATGGTTTCCTATGCAGGCTCAGCTAGCCGATGTGGTTAACAAGTACTAAATAATATGTTTGAGGACTGGTGTCTTGATCAAAGACACTGTATAATATTATGTCCTTCGGCCGAGCATCGGAACACATCGATCTCAATGACGATCTACCACTGTATCACTGAGAAGCGAGTGTGCTACCCACTGCACTAATCAGACAGCCTAAAGCTTGTTTTTAGTATGCTTTGATAGTATAACATTAGAACTTATTCCCTAATGTGTACATGCACATGTCAGAGGCACAAGGTCTATCAGTTTTAATATATTTAGTTAGATGTGGAATTTGATTGATGCAGTTCTCTGTTATAAACCTGTTTCAGATCTTCGTATCTTTGTAGATGCAGTTCTCTGTTATAAACCTGTTTCAGATCTTTGTATCTTTGTAGAAGCAGTTCTCTGTTTTAAACCTGTTTCAGATCTTTGTAGATGCAGTTCTCTGTTTTAAACCTGCTTCAGATCTTTGTAGATGCAGTTCTCTGTTTTAAACCTGCTTCAGATCTTTGTAGAAGCAGTTCTCTGTTTTAAACCTGTTTCGGATCTTTGTATCTTTGTAGAAGCAGTTCTCTGTTTTAAACCTGTTTCGGATCTTTGTAGAAGCAGTTCTCTGTTTTAAACCTGTTTCGGATCTTTGTATCTTTGTAGATGCAGTTCTCTGTTTTAAACCTGTTTGGATCTTTGTAGAAGCAGTTCTCTGTTTTAAACCTATTTCGGATCTTTGAATCTTTGTAGAAGCAGTTCTCTGTTTTAAGCCTGCTTCGGATCTTTGAATCTTTGTAGATGTATGTACGGCTAACTAAACACATTCTCAGAATGGTGTGTAAACTATGAGAGAACACATTCTCAGAATGGTGTGTAAACTATGAGAGAACACATTCTCAGAATGGTGTGTAAACTATGTGAGAGAACACATTCTCAGAATGGTGTGCAAACTATGAGAGATAACACATTCTCCGATTGGTGTGTAAACTATGAGAGAGGACATCTGGCACTCCACTTTCTGGTAGCTTTAGGAGTGGGTGGTTAGATGAGTACAACTCCCTTGTAGACCATCTACAGTAGATGTATCCGTGACATATAATTAAATTCAAACCAAGTCATGATAATAGACAATACTGATACGCATATGGTGCAATATTTACGTGTCGGTACAGTCACCTCTATTAAGCAGCCAACCTGTTTTAAGCAGCCAATTTCTGATTCCCAATATGTTGTTTTATTATAGATTTTAACTCTATTAAGCAGCCAACCTGTTTTAAGCAGCCAATTTCTGATTCCCAATATGTTGTTTTATTATAGATTTTAACTCTATTAAGCAGCCAACCTGTTTTAAGCAGCCAATTTCTGATTCCCAATATGTTGTTTTATTATAGATTTTAACTCTATTAAGCAGCCAACCTGTTTTAAGCAGCCAATTTCTGATTCCCAATATGTTGTTTTATTATAGATTTTAACTCTATTAAGCAGCCAACCTGTTTTAAGCAGCCAATTTCCGATTCCCAATATGTTGTTTTATTATAGATTTTAACTCTATTAAGCAGCCAACCTGTTTTAAGCAGCCAATTTCCGATTCCCAATATGTTGTTTTATTATAGATTTTAACTCTATTAAGCAGCCAACCTGTTTTAAGCAGCCAATTTCCGATTCCCAATATGTTGTTTTATTATAGATTTTAACTCTATTAAGCAGCCACCTGTGCTAAACAGCCACTTTCTGTGATTCCCTTGGATGGCTGCTTAAGACAGGTTTGACTGAATATATACGTACTCAGTGCGTCTAATTCTTTGGCCAGCGTATGGCCACCTTTTGTCATCAGAGCCTTTGATACCGCCCCTAATGATAAAATAAAGTAAATATGCATTACATTCATTTAATGGTGCAGTCATGCAGAAAGTTACATGGGTCACAATGACATGAACTAATTGGTACCTTGTCGCAAAACGAATCATACAAGGCTTGTTGAAACCTTTCTGTGCGGTTTCCAAACTCATCTAAAAAGCTTAGATTTGGAAAACCCATTTTAACCTAGTCACTATATTCACGACAGGTGTGTGACAGGTGTGTACAATTTGTCCGATTCAATATACAGCTATATTTTCAGTACAATAGCTCAAAAATCGGTATTTTTCACTCGAAATGGTCATATGGTGGAGGAATACCCAGCGCGCCCCTCTGAGGCATATTTCAGGCATGGTCGGGCACCCACCCGGGTAGAATCACTGACCATCCGCAAGCCAGCTGCACAGCTTCCTCACATGAAAGAATTCAACACCCCAACACGGTATGAAACTACAGCTGTGAGGGGCAAGTGATTTGAAGTCAACGACCGTAACCACTCGGACACAGAGTGTACATGTGAATAAACAGTGTCCAATATGCGAGAACATGCAGCATGACGAAGCTATCGTTATATGTTACCTCTACTTAAATCCAGTACGTTGTTTGAACTGTTCACTATAGCGTCTGCGCTCTCCGATGTGATATCACCTTGCAGTACGGAAACAGTGATACTCCCTATCGAATAGTCTCCCACACTGGACTCAGGGTGGTCAGACAACGATTGGTACAGATGCTCATCATCATTGTCAGATCTTCCTGTAATGAAGAAAGTTTAAAACTTGTACAATCATTGCGCACTGAACTGGTGGTTATGCTTAACATAAACAAATGTCTTCTCCATTTCTGGTATTTACATCATAGTCTTACACAAATTTATTTTAGCTTGATTGCAAAACAGTTAACACATTCCAACAACTTATTATATTAATCACTCTCGAGACCTCATTCTTGATGGAATCCATCGCCATAAGGGTGAGTGAAGAGGTAATGTGGAATTTAAAAATGCTGTGCTGCCTAAGGACACAATCGTAACGGCTCCAGCAGGGCACAAAACAAATCTCTCCCAACCCATTCACTCATTTATGGTGCACAAAACAAATCTCTCCCAACCCATTCACTCATTTATGTGCACAAAACAAATCTCTCCCAACCCATTCACTCATTTATGGTGCACAAAACAAATCTCTCCCAACCCATTCACTCATTTATGGTGCACAAAACAAATCTATCCCAACCCATTCACTCATTTATGGTGCACAAAACAAATCTCTCCCAACCCATTCACTCATTTATGTGGCACAAAACAAATCTCTCCCAACCCATTCACCCATTTATGGTGCTCAAAACAAATCTCTCCCAACCCATTCACTCATTTATGTGGACAAAACAAATCTCTCCCAACCCATTCACTCATTTATGGTGCACAAAACAAATCTCTCCCAACCCATTCACTCATTTATGGTGCACAAAACAAATCTCTCCCAACCCATTCACTCATTTATGTTGCACAAACAAATCTCTCCCAACCCATTCACTCATTTATGGTGCACAAAACAAATCTCTCCCAACCCATTCACTCATTTATGTGGCACAAAACAAATCTCTCCCAACCCATTCACTCATTTATGGTGCACAAAACAAATCTCTCCCAACCCATTCACTCATTTATGGTGCAAAAAACAAATCTCTCCCAACCCATTCACTCATTTATGGTGCACAAAACAAATCTCTCCCAACCCATTCACTCATTTATGGTGCACAAAACAAATCTCTCCCAACCCATTCACTCATTTATGGTGGACAAAACAAATCTCTCCCAACCCATTCACTCATTTATGTGGCACAACCATTCACTCATTTATGGTGCACAAAACAAATCTCTCCCAACCCATTCACTCATTTATGTGCACAAAACAAATCTCTCCCAACCCATTCACTCATTTATGTGGCACAAAACAAATCTCTCCCAACCCATTCACTCATTTATGGTGCACAAAACAAATCTCTCCCATCCCATTCACTCATTTATGTGGCACAAAACAAATCTCTCCCAACCATTCACTCATTTATGTGGCAAAACCATTCACTCATTTATGGTGCACAAAACAAATCTCTCCCAACCCATTCACTCATTTATGTGGCACAAAACAAATCTCTCCCAACCCATTCACTCATTTATGGTGCACAAAACAAATCTCTCCCAACCCATTCACTCATTTATGGTGCACAAAACAAATCTCTCCCAACCCATTCACTCATTTATGTGGCACAAAACAAATCTCTCCCAACCCATTCACTCATTTATGGTGCACAAAACAAATCTCTCCCAACCCATTCACTCATTTATGGTGCACAAAACAAATCTCTCCCAACCCATTCACTCATTTATGGTGCACAAAACAAATCTCTCCCAACCCATTCACTCATTTATGGTGGACAAAACAAATCTCTCCCAACCCATTCACTCATTTATGGTGCACAAAACAAATCTCTCCCAACCCATTCACTCATTTATGGTGCACAAAACAAATCTCTCCCAACCCATTCACTCATTTATGGTGCACAAAACAAATCTCTCCCAACCCATTCACTCATTTATGGTGGACAAAACAAATCTCTCCCAACCCATTCACTCATTTATGGTGCACAAAACAAATCTCTCCCAACCCATTCACTCATTTATGTGGCACAAAACAAATCTCTCCCAACCCATTCACTCATTTATGTAACCATTCACTCATTTATGGTGCACAAAACAAATCTCTCCCAACCCATTCACTCATTTATGGTGCACAAAACAAATCTCTCCCAACCCATTCACTCATTTATGTGGCACAAAACAAATCTCTCCCAACCCATTCACTCATTTATGGTGCACAAAACAAATCTCTCCCAACCCATTCACTCATTTATGGTGCACAAAACAAATCTCTCCCAACCCATTCACTCATTTATGGTGCACAAAACAAATCTCTCCCAACCCATTCACTCATTTATGGTGCACAAAACAAATCTCTCCCAAACCATTCACTCATTTATGGTGGACAAAACAAATCTCTCCCAACCCATTCACTCATTTATGGTGCACAAAACAAATCTCTCCCAACCCATTCACTCATTTATGGTGCACAAAACAAATCTCTCCAACCCATTCACTCATTTATGTTGCACAAAACAAATCTCTCCCAACCAATTCAAAACAAATCTCTCCCAACCCATTCACTCATTTATGGTGCACAAAACAAATCTCTCCCAACCCATTCACTCATTTATGTGGCACAAAACAAATCTCTCCCAACCCATTCACTCATTTATGGTGCACAAAACAAATCTCTCCCAACCCATTCACTCATTTATGTGGCACAAAACAAATCTCTCCCAACCCATTCACTCATTTATGGTGCACAAAACAAATCTCTCCCAACCCATTCACTCATTTATGTGGCACAAAACAAATCTCTCCCAACCCATTCACTCATTTATGTGGCACAAACCATTCACTCATTTATGGTGCACAAAACAAATCTCTCCCAACCCATTCACTCATTTATGGTGCACAAAACAAATGAGCAGCAACACAAGAAATAAATGATAAAAACACGTAAGATAAGATAACTGCTAGATATCAAACTGTTCAAACTAATATTCTGAAATACCACTAAGTCTTGAATGACAGATCCGTCAGACAATGTTAATTTGCATAAATTACACATGCAAAATTTCGAACTTATTTGTTTTAATGAAAGAGAATTTCATTGTATACTATGCAAAAGGTGTTTAGCAACATCTGAGATATTAACTGACAAAATATGTTTTGATAACTTTGAAGCAAAAACGTAAATGGTATGTTCAATATACTGAGTCTGCAACCGTTATGTCAAAGTCGGTTATGTCGAATTCTCCGGTTATCTCAAAGTCGGATCAAAGTCCTGTTTCAGACACTATCATTGTACATATAACTGGCTCCATTTATTTTGAATATCGTTAACTCTTTCAACACCACAGACCTCTAAATAGGCTTACAAAATGTGTAGATCCAGATGAGCCGGCTCGTGACGAGCCATCTCATCAGGATCTGCACTTTTTGCCAGTGATATGACTATTTTTAGACATAATTACCCCATTTTGATAAATGAACTTGTCCAAATGTGATTTTCTGATTCATTTATTGGTTTATGAATATCATGGACCAGTCCATGTGAGTTACTTGGTGTTGAATGGGTTAAATCAAACTTCGGTTATGTCGAAGTATTCTGTTCGGTCCGACGAAATTCGACATAACGGATGTAGACTGTGAACATTTAACCAAAATTCAAATTTGATTAGCATCTAAAGGCAACAAGCCAAATAACGTCAAACAGCATAGGAATAGTGTATCAAAAGTGGCAGGAACATTCAGTAAAATCTGGTATGTAGACCGTTTTATTCAATCATGGCAACACATCGCCTTCTCATGCTTGTAAATAGTATGTTTACACTAGCCACACTAGCCGCCATTCCTAATGCAATAAATACTCTTTAAATCGTTGACGTAATAGATGCCATCCTACTCACGTACACTACGTCACAGACTGCCACACATGTGTTCTATTGGGGAGAGATCGGCAGATTTTGCGGGCCAATCAAGTGATCGCACATTGTGTTGTGCTAACACTGCCTGTGTGCCTTGTAGTCCTGTTGAAAAATCATTCCGTTATGTCCTTGAATAAATGGTTTGTCCACGAATACCACGGGCGTGCAGCCTAATCCTGATAGTCGTGAGTCGATAGGTGGATACGAGATGCTCTATTGAACATACCAGAAAGTTTTGGAGTGGACATAAACCTGGTCTGGACGTCAGTGCTATATATTCATAATCACATTTTCCGTGGTCTACCCAGAATTGGGCTGGTCACAAACTGTCCCAATTTCATCATGACGTTGTCTCAAACGTGTAATTTACAAATTGGGCAGTATTCCCATCTTCAGTAAAGTCAATTTTGATGGCGGCATATTCTTAATTATACAAATTATGCTAATGCCGACTGCCGAATTTGTATAAAGTAGTTGGATATTTAACATTTTCTGCAATTTCAACTTTATCTTTTGTTTTAGAATCATTATTGCATTCTTTTATCACAATTTGTTTTATACCAAGATCATTGCAAAATTCATTGTAATTACAGTTTTTGAAATTGCGAAAAAAGTATTTATTATACAAGCAACTTTATCTTTCCATTTAACTTTCTGTTGTTAAATTTTTTTTTAAATGATCACCAATGCCCATTTTAGGTACCTATTTCCAGAATTTTTTTTTGGTGCATTTGAATAAATTGTAAGTATTTAGATGGATTGGATTGAAAGTTAAAAACTTATTAAAAATCTTCTCCAATGGTATACAACTGTGCATAAGTTGGCGAATATATAACTATCATTGACAACTAAATGTATAAGAAAAGTAATAGTCATAGATAATAGTAAGAAAATCACTCCACTTTATCTTTAAATTGTTAAATGTTGAATAAATTGGAAGGATTATGTAGCAAACAACATAGATCCAGATCAGCTGCAACGTAGCGCCACATGTGATTTTGATCTATGTTGTTTGCTACACGGTCCAGTGTTTTAGCGCCACTATCCGAATAGCAAAGACCATAGCAACAGATGATCCTATTTGCAAAAGCAACTTTAGTTGTGATTAGCATTTTAAGGGTTAATGTCTTTTTTAAACATTTTCATTCAATAAATCATCACCTAATTATAAGACTTGATTTCTTTCTTCCTAACCATTGTCAATAAAATTTTAACTTTCCTGCTATTCAAATTTTTCGGACGGATCAAAAAACAATAAAGGATGTAGGATTATCATAGAACTGAACCAAGCTTTTGATTTCATAGGTCAGAAGATTTCGTTGGTCAGAAGATTTCGTTGGTCAGAAGATTTCATTGGTCAGAAGATTTCATTGGTCAGAAGATTTCATTGGTCAGAAGATTTCGTTGGTCAGAAGATTTCATTGGTCAGAAGATTTCGTTGGTCAGAAGATTTCGTTGGTCAGAAGATTTCGTTGGTCAGAAGATTTCGTTGGTCAGAAGATTTCATTGGTCAGAAGATTTCGTTGGTCAGAAGATTTCGTTGGTCAGAAGATTTCGTTGGTCAGAAGATTTCATTGGTCAGAAGATTTCGTTGGTCAGAAGATTTCGTTGGTCAGAAGATTTCGTTGGTCAGAAGATTTCATTGGTCAGAAGATTTCGTTGGTCAGAAGATTTCGTTGGTCAGAAGATTTCGTTGGTCAGAAGATTTCATTGGTCAGAAGATTTCGTTGGTCAGAAGATTTCGTTGGTCAGAAGATTTCGTTGGTCAGAAGATTTCATTGGTCAGAAGTGGTTAGGTATGAATGTGCCCACTCTACCTATATACCGCCTGCAGGATGCGATGTTGATTAGGCGGCTTGATGGATTATTCTTGCTGATATCTTGCTCGTACTGACTGGAGTAGCTGTCTCGGCATGTTGCCTTTGTGATATCCAGGTTGCCTTTGTGATATCCAGGTTGCCTTTGTGATATCCAACCAGGTTGCCTTTGTGATATCCAGGTTGCCTTTGTGATATCCAGGTTGCCTTTGTGATATCCAACCAGGTTGCCTTTGTGATATCCAGATTGCCTTTGTGATATCCAATCAGGTTGCCTTTGTGATATCCAACCAGGTTGCCTTTGTGATATCCAACCAGATTGCCTTTGTGATATTCAGGTTGCCTTTGTGATATCCAGGTTGCCTTTGTGATATCCAACCAGGTTGCCTTTGTGATATCCAGATTGCCTTTGTGATATCCAATCAGGTTGCCTTTGTGATATCCAACCAGGTTGCCTTTGTGATATCCAACCAGATTGCTGTTGTGATATCCAGGTTGCCTTTGTGATATCCAGGTTGCCTTTGTGATATCCAACCAAGTTGCCATTGTGATATTCAACCAGGTTGCCTTTGTGATATCCAGGCTGCCTTTGTGATATCCAGGCTGCCTTTGTGATATCCATATTGCCTTTGTGATATCCGGGTTGCCTTTGTGATATCCAAGTTGCCTTTGTGATATCCAGGTTGCCTTTGTGATATCCAACCATGTTGCCATTGTGATATCCAACCAAGTTGCCATGAGATATCCAGGTTGCCTTTGTGATATCCTGGTTGACTGTGTGATATCCAGGTGTTTTCACATGTATCCGAAACGATCACATATGATTCGATATCATCTCGGAGATATTTTTATCAATGATAATTACATGTAGAGAATGGCTATCTATTTAAACATCATGCATATGAACATGCTTGTACTAATCAGTTAATTAGCAAACTCCTTTTCGATTACCGCAGTGGTTAGCGCGCTTGCTTCTCACAAATGCAACCAGGGTTCGATCCTCGGACTGGAAAGTATTATGAGATGGTATGTTGATCACCAGATCGGACAGGTGGGTTTTCTCCGGGTACTCCGGTTTCCTCCCACATTTACGCTTTCATCCGCGCCAACAAGAGTGATTAATTTAAGTGTTTAAAACTTGCTTCGCAATTGTTGTAAATTAAATAATGTTTAAACTAAATGTATTTTCCTTATTATCGTAACTACTTTCTCAAGTTGAATGTTCCTTCTCCCTACTTTGGTAGGGTATGATGTATATACATGTACATGCATGTTCCTTCTCCCTACTTTGGTAGGTTATGATGTATATACATGTACATGCATGTTCCTTCTCCCTACTTTGGTAGGTAGGTTATGATGTATATACATGTACATGCATGTTCCTTCTCCCTACTTTGGTAGGTTATGATGTATATACATGTACATGCATGTTCCTTCTCCCTACGTTGGTAGGTTATGATGTATATACATGTACATGCATGTTCCTTCTCCCTACGTTGGTAGATAGGTTGTGATGTATATACATGTACATGCATGTTCCTTCTCCCTACGTTGGTAGGTTATGATGTATATACATGTACATGCATGTTCCTTCTCCCTACTTTGGTAGGTAGGTTATGATGTATATACATGTACATGCATGTTCCTTCTCCCTACTTTGGTAGGTTATGATGTATATACATGTACATGCATGTTCCTTCTCCCTACGTTGGTAGGTTATGATGTATATACATGTACATGCATGTTCCTTCTCCCTACGTTGGTAGATAGGTTGTGATGTATATACATGTACATGCATGTTCCTTCTCCCTACGTTGGTAGGTTATGATGTATATACATGTACATGCATGTTCCTTCTCCCTACTTTGGTAGGTAGGTTATGATGTATATACATGTACATGCATGTTCCTTCTCCCTACTTTGGTAGGTTATGATGTATATACATAACATGATGTTCCTTCTCCCTACTTTGGTAGGTTATGACGTATATACATGTACATGCATGTTCCTTCTCCCTACTTTGGTAGGTTATGATGTATATACATATACATGTATGTTCCTTCTCCCTACTTTGGTAGGTTATGATGTATATACATATACATGTATGTTCCTTCTCCCTACGTTGGTAGATAGGTTGTGATGTATATACATGTACATGCATGTTCCTTCTCCCTACGTTGGTAGGTTATGATGTATATACATGTACATGCATGTTCCTTCTCCCTACGTTGGTAGGTTATGATGTATATACATGTACATGCATGTTCCTTCTCCCTACTTTGGTAGGTTATGATGTATATACATATACATGTATGTTCCTTCTCCCTACGTTGGTAGGTTATGATGTATATACATGTACATGCATGTTCCTTCTCCCTACTTTGGTAGGTTATGATGTATATACATGTACATGCATGTTCCTTCTCCCTACGTTGGTAGGTTATGATGTATATACATGTACATGCATGTTCCTTCTCCCTACTTTGGTAGATAGGTTATGATGTATATACATGTACATGCATGTTCCTTCTCCCTACTTTGGTAGGTTATGATGTATATACATGTACATGCATGTTCCTTCTCCCTACTTTGGTAGGTTATGATGTATATACATGTACATGCATGTTCCTTCTCCCTACGTTGGTAGGTTATGATGTATATACATGTACATGCATGTTCCTTCTCCCTACGTTGGTAGATAGGTTGTGATGTATATACATGTACATGCATGTTCCTTCTCCCTACGTTGGTAGGTTATGATGTATATACATGTACATGCATGTTCCTTCTCCCTACTTTGGTAGGTAGGTTATGATGTATATACATGTACATGCATGTTCCTTCTCCCTACTTTGGTAGGTTATGATGTATATACATGTACATGCATGTTCCTTCTCCCTACGTTGGTAGGTTATGATGTATATACATGTACATGCATGTTCCTTCTCCCTACGTTGGTAGATAGGTTATGATGTATATACATGTACATGCATGTTCCTTCTCCCTACTTTGTACAGTGTATAATGGTACGGTGATTGCCAGATTGGACAGGTGGTTTTCTACGGCTACTCCGGCTTCCTCCCACACGAATGACCACATTTACGCTTTCATCCGCGCCAACGAGAGTGAATCGCAATTTATTGTAAAATAAATAAACTTTAAACTTTACAGTGTATAATCAAATTATATTTCACCGAATGAACACCGACGGAAATATTATCATAAGTGGGCAATCCAGCCACGATTGATAATAATAGTTTTCTATGTTCATCATACGTGAAATATTATTCGATCATTCCATTTTAACAAATCAAATATTTTTATTTTAAGATGATAAGTGTTTCTATGCAACCATTTGCTAAATGGAGCTAGAGTCATAATTAGAGATCAATAAATGACATGATAAATGATGTCACTATCAC
Source organism: Archivesica marissinica (assembly GCA_014843695.1). Lineage (NCBI taxonomy): Eukaryota > Metazoa > Mollusca > Bivalvia > Venerida > Vesicomyidae > Archivesica > Archivesica marissinica. The sequence continues at coordinate 21,436,467 of CM026393.1, forward strand.
TGACAGTTTGAGTTCGCATTGACAACATCAAGATGCTAGGTATCACACACGCAAAACAGTGTGAAATAATATGTGTTATTCAACTGCTTTCAACACATTATTTCACTGATAAATTTCTATATTTCATTGGAAAGCATAAAATAATATGTGTTATTTACATGTGTCCAAGAATGACATTTTTTTTATACTTTATTTATTTTACAACGATTGCGAAGCAAGTTTTAACAACTTATACTAATCACTCTCGTTGGCTCGGATGAAAGCGCATATGTGGTCATTCGTGTGGGAGGAAACCGGAGTACCCGGAGAAAACCCACCTGTCTGATCTGGCGACCATCGTACCATCTCACATACTTCCCTGTTTGAGGATCGAACCCGGGTCGCATTGGTGAGAATAACATTCGCTTATTTCCTACACAAAGATATCTTGATGATGAGCGTGTACACACAATTTTGTAAAGTTAGCTGAAATACATGTGTGTTTTACGTTTATTTATCGTCACTACCGGTTGCCCATATGAGCGACGCCTCCTGAAGAGATTAGTCATTTTAGATATTTGGAGGATAGTGCAATGATACAGAGAGAGACCCATTCCAGAGTCTTATCTGGTTCTTTTACCTGCACGGTGTAAAGCACTTACACGAGACGTCGGTTTAACGTCCCATCTGAAAGACTGTTAATTTTATTAGGGTCATACGGGGGATCGAACCTGCGATCCCTGGATTACCGTCCAGCGTGTTACCACTGGACTACATATCCGTCTGTAATAGATTAGGAGAAGCAGGCAATATACAATGTGTGATGGCCAATCGGATGGGAGTACATAGGGCTCCAGTCAGTCAATTTTTCACTTTTTTTACTTCTGGCAAAATGACAATAGAAACGGAATTCTTTCAGGAATCACTGATTGATGATCCGTAAAAAATGGCTGCCAATTATACAGTTCATCAAATATATACAATGCCTCGCTTTCAATTCAAGTCACGTCATTAATTAAGTCACGTGTTGATAGTCCTATTAATAGGATTAATGATAATCGATAATTACACGGAAAACACCTCAGGTTTCCCCAGGCGTTGATATTATCAGACACTCAATATGGCTCAATTAACGGTTTGGGTATTAATATATCAACGCTTCTTTCTTCCCAGGCTAGGGGGGATATGCTGGCAGTTAATTAAATTATGATCTGGTGCAATAACAACAAAAACAATTAATACATCAACAACAAAAACAATTAATACATTAACAACAAAAACAATTAATACATTTTCATATCTATAATGAATACTTTCTAAACAATCAAATTAATAAATATTCTTGAAAGATATTGAACTTGCAGCAGAGACCATGTCCAGAGGTCATACAATATATCACAGATCTCAAACTCAAGTTCAAGTAATTGGCTGAGTCTGAGAGATGCACTTGAATAAACCAACCAGATAATCAGATCATACAACTTTACTCAGATCTCATATTTCATTCCAGTCTAGAGGGGTTCCGGTTTGGAGGGAATTCCAGTCTAGAAGGGTTCCGGTTTGGAGGGAATTCCAGTTTAGAGGGGTTCCGGTTTGGAGGGAATTCCAATCTAGAGGGGTTCCGGTTTGGAGGGAATTCCAATCTAGAGGGGTTCCGGTTTGGAGGGAATTCCAGTCTAGAGAGGTTCCGGTTTGGAGGGAATTTCAGTCTAGAGAGGTTCCAGTTTGGAGGGAATTCCAGTCTAGAGGGGTTCCGGTTTGGAGGGAATTCCAATCTAGAGGGGTTCTGGTTTGGAGGGAATTCCAATCTAGAGGGGTTCCGGTTTGGAGGGAATTCCAATCTAGAGGGGTTCCAGTTTGGAGGGAATTCCAATCTAGAGGGGTTCCGGTTTGGAGGGAATTCCAGTCTAGAAGGGTTCCGGTTTGGAGGGAATTCCAGTCTAGAGGGGTTCCGGTTTGGAGGGAATTCCAGTCTAGAGGGGTTGAGCTATATAATAGATGAGGTTCCGTGGGTATGTGGTGTAACAGTAGATCCACAAATACTCGTATATACACGAACACACCATTCGATAATGATGAGCTATATAATAGATGAGGTTCCGCGGGTATGTGGTATAACAGTAGATCCACGAACACATCATTAGATAATCATAGAGCGAAATAAAACATCAAACATTCATAGCCTCACAACATTTTCTACACAAATTCGTATCATTAACATTTGTGGAGCAGGGATTCAGCATATAGTTATTTGCTACATGGCAGAACTTGCCACATTTCTTGCACTGTAATGTTGTCTTATCCGCCGCCGAGAGATTCATCAGATCTTTACAACTACAACAGACTACGACACTGTATATCTTCCGTTGTTGCGATGATATTGGTCCATTAAACACAGGAAATTGCAAGAGAACATTTTGCTGTAAGCAAGTATGCAGATGTAGCCGCATTTGTTCGTAATCGTAACGATCCGTCGAAGGATCTTTCCCACTAACAAGAGAAAATGCAGCTGCTATTGCAAAGAGTCCACAGTCAGCCTTTGTTTTTTGTCTTTGAAACTTGGCTAATTCTATAAGAACAGGTGTTGATTCATCTATTGGTGCCACACTGTATATAAGTCGTAAGCATGATTTATCAAAATGGCGATACATGCTGTCGTACACTCTTATCACGCCAGGACTGCAACCAACGGTGGTAGCAGTCACCCAGTGGTTGCCATGAGCATGCACAAACTGTATAAAATCTCCTATACATTTAGTACCATGTCCGACTGAAATTACGCAGACATCTTCCAAGCCATTTATATCCGAGTTAACGTTTTTAATTAGTTTACTCGCTCGATCCATTTCACCATCTTCAAACCAGTACATGGGATCAAGAACACGTTGCAGACCTTTATAGATTGAAATATAATCGGCTCCTTTTGCTTTCTCCTTTTTGATGACCCTCTGTACCAAAGAATCAGAGTCTTGATAGGGGTTAAACGTTGTGTCAGAGTCGGAGCCATCAGAATCAGCAGCTACCAAGCAGAAGAGATGATACTGTGTTCAAATGCATATTACAGACATTTGACATGTTATCAGCACATGAAGGACAAAGTGAAAGCCTATACGATTGCATTTTCTTTTAGAACTTCAAATGGAAAAATAAGCCAATAATTCATACGTCAATCGTATTGCGAACGTTTGTAAACTTCTATTTACAAAGGTGTTGGTGATTTTGTAAATAATTATCCACCAATAATATATACCGGTAAATAGATTTTTTCAAATGTATTCACATATGTCTACATTTGTGGGCAGAATTTCAAAATTTTGCTTGATTCAAATGTTGAAAAAGGGAAAATTTATAAACGACATTATACAAGATTTCTTATCAAATGCTTCTTAGTACATTCAAGTAAACAAAAATTGGGCCTCATTTTCTTTAATAATCCATGCTTCAAATGTTATCAATAAAGAGTCATTGTTGCTATTCCAGTGTTCTATAAACACATTTCAATGTGCAAATCACATATTCCTCAAGTACCCTTCTTCTGCTTGGTAATTCCCCCCTCCCCCGGACGCATTTTCTCTGGACTTGGCATAGACTGTTGCAAACTTAAAATAGGAGCTTCACAATCAGTGCAAATGCTCAACTGACTAGTGTATGACCTTGAAAGTCAGAAGTTCATACACATATCAGTTATATCTGTCATTTCATCAGCAAAATCTGTAGCGACTATTTCCCATGAAAAGTATATGGGTCAATATGAAAATTTATAATTAATTATAATTGATTGCTTATTTGTTGTATTTGGTGTATAAAGTCGCACAAACAGCTTAGGTCATATGGCGACTCTCCAGCAATTATTGGTGGAGGAAGACACCGAGTGTCCCTCCGAGCAGTATGCCAGGCACGGACGGGCACCCGGGTAGAACCACCTACCTTCTGCCAGCCAGCTGGACATTTCTCACTTGAAAAGAATTTGATGCCCTTTGAGGGATTCAAGACTGACATGCTGAGGGCCAAGTGATAACGCAATGTGGAGAGCTAGTAGCCAGTAGAATGTTTTCGAACATCAGCTAAACCTAAATATTGAGAAGTTATGGCCAAGTGTTAGTGTTTTCTATATTGATTATGGTCATGGTAACAACACATCTTACAGTGCGAACAGTGTTACTAACCAGGAACTTATTATGTCGCCACAAACATACAATACTTGTAACATGACAACAATCTACTGCAAGCCTCACCACAAACATACAATACTTGTAACATGACAACAATCTGCTGCAAGCCTCGCCACAAACATACAATACTTGTAACACGACATCAATCTGCTGCAAGCCTCACCACAAACATACAATACTTGTAACACGACATCAATCTGCTGCAAGCCTCACCACAAACATACAATACTTGTAACATGACAACAATCTGCTGCAAGCCTCGCCACAAACATACAATACTTGTAACACAACAACAATCTGCTGCAAGCCTCGCCACAAACATACAATACTTGTAACACAACAACAATCTGCTGCAAGCCTCGCCACAAACATACAATACTTGTAACATGACAACAATCTGCTGCAAGCCTAGCAACAAACATACAATACTTGTAACACAACAACAATCTGCTGCAAGCCTCGCCACAAACATACAATACTTGTAACATGACAACAATCTGCTGCAAGCCTTGCCACAAACATACAATACTTGTAACACAACAACAATCTACTGCAAGCCTCACCACAAACATACAATACTTGTAACATGACAACAATCTGCTGCAAGCCTCGCCACAAACATACAATACTTGTAACACGACATCAATCTGCTGCAAGCCTCGCCACAAACATACAATACTTGTAACACGACATCAATCTGCTGCAAGCCTCACCACAAACATACAATATTTGTAACACGACAACAATCTGCTGCAAGCCTCACCACAAACATACAATATTTGTAACACGACAACAATCTGCTGCAAGCCTAGCAACACATTATCATACAATTCTTGTAATATGACGTAATATGAAGTTTGCTGCGCGTCTCACAACAAACTATCAGAAACACGAGTAACACATTGATAATCTGCTTCCTTACCATGACCTTGACTTCTGTCAGTCTTTAAGTTCTGATACAAGTTAATCTTTCTCGACTGTCTGTTGCCACGCTTCCCTGTGCTCCATCTCTTAAGTTCACTTTCAAATGCCTACAATTCAGATTAGACTAGAGTTTTTATTCTTGTTACAATTTCGTTATATTATCCCCTTTCTCATCATTGCTCCCTCGGCTATCTCCATATCGCATCTGTGAAAATACTAGTAAGCCACAAAGGTAAAACAATACTGACAATAAAATTAACATACAGTCTAATTCAAATACTATCATTTTGCATATAATAGACTCGGTTATGCCAATTTCCCGTTTCAAATACTATCGTATTGCATATAATAGACTCGGTTATGCCAATTTTGTGTAAATGTGCAATATTCTCCAAATTTACATAATCAAAGATGTGCCGCCGTATCTGTGCAAACAATCGATAGTTGAAGGTGTTCACCGTGGCAGTAATTACAATGTGTTCACTACAGGTACACACTAAAGTGCAACTAGTATACAGTCTACGTCCGATATGTCAAAGTCGATTATGTCGAATTCTCCGGTTATCTCGAAGTCGGATCAAAGTCCAGTTTCAGGCACTATCATTTTACATCTAACTGGATCTGTTGATATCGAATTTCAAAGTCAAACTTCGGTTATGTCGAAGTATTTTGTTCGGTCCGACGGAATTCGACATTACGGATGTAGACTGTAAGAATTCTGTCCGCCCGTTCCTGAATCTTAACATGTGTTAGCAATTAACATAGAAATATTTACATCGCTATTGTATTTCCTTTGATGAATGTATATGTACTGTGTGTGTCTATTTTCGTATGAATTTCCTCACTAATGATATGCATGTTATGGGCCTGCCCATTCAGTGTTGGGCACGTTTCTTGCAAGACAAGGTGTGTCCTACAGGTTCGTTGTTCCAAGGAGCATCTAGTTACACATTCCGGCACAACACGGTAAATTGCAAATCTGGAGAGCATCTGGTTACACATTCTGGCACAACAAGGTAAGTTGCAAATCTGGTGAGCATCTAGTTAACTAGCTCCGGCACAACACGGTAAGCTGCAAATCTGGAGAGCATCTAGTTACACATTCCGGCACAACACGGTAAATTGCATATCTGGAGAGCATCTAGTTACACATTCTGGCACAACACGGTAAATTGCAAATCTGGAGAGCATCTAGTTACACATTCTGGCACAACACGGTAAATTGCAAATCTGGTGAGCATCTAGTTAACTAGCTCCGGCACAACACGGTAAGCTGCAAATCTGGAGAGCATCTAGTTACACATTCCGGCACAACACGGTAAATTGCAAATCTGGAGAGCATCTAGTTACACATTCTGGCACAACACGGTAAATTGCATATCTGGAGAGCATCTAGTTACACATTCTGGCACAACACGGTAAATTGCAAATCTGGAGAGCATCTAGTTACACATTCTGGCACAACACGGTAAATTGCAAATCTGGTGAGCATCTAGTTAACTAGCTCCGGCACAACACGGTAAGCTGCAAATCTGGAGAGCATCTAGTTACACATTCCGGCACAACTCGGTAAATTGCAAATCTGGAGAGCATCTAGTTACACATTCTGGCACAACACGGTAAATTGCAAATCTGGTGAGCATCTAGTTAACTAGCTCCGGCACAACACGGTAAGCTGCAAATCTGGAGAGCATCTAGTTACACACTCTGGCACAACACGGTAAATTGCAAATCTGGAGAGCATCTAGTTAACTAGCTCCGGCACAACACGGTAAGCTGCAAATCTGGAGAGCATCTAGTTAACTAGCTCCGGCACAACACGGTAAGCTGCAAATCTGGAGAGCATCTAGCTACACATTCCGGCACAACACGGTAAGTTGCAAATCTGGAGAGCATCTAGTTACACATTCCGGCACAACACGGTAAATTGCATATCTGGAGAGCATCTAGTTAACTAGCTCCGGCACAACACGGTAAGCTGCAAATCTGGAGAGCATCTAGCTAACTAGCTCCGGCACAACACGGTAAGTTTCAAATCTGGAGAGCATCTAGTTAACTAGCTCCGGCACAACACGGTAAGTTGCAAATCCCCGGGGTCACCATTTGAACAACTTTGAAAAAGCATTGTATATCAATCATTCCTAGACCCAGCAAAACTCGGTATTCCGGTACTCGTGCCAACAGAATAGTAACCAACTCCCCACTCGATACTCGGGTGGGTATTCGACCCAGCTGAGCAGTACCTGACTCCCCACTCGATACCCGGGTATTCGACCCAGCTGAGCAGTACCTGACTCCCCACTCAATACCCGGGTATTCGACCCAGCTGAGCAGTACCTGACTCCGCACAGGATACCAAGTACTCGCAAATGCTGAGTAATATTCTACTTCATACACGGGTACCCACCAAACCTGAACAATATCCTACATCATACACGGGTACCCACCAAACCTGAACAATATCCTACATCATACACGGGTACCCACCAAACCTGAACAATATCCTACATCATACACGGGTACCCACCAATCCTGAACAATATCCTACATCATACATGGGTACCCACCAAACCTGAACAATATCCTACATCATACACGGGTACCCACCAATCCTGAACAATATCCTACATCATACACGGGTACCCACCAAACCTGAACAATATCCTACATCATACATGGGTACCCACCAAACCTGAACAATATCCTACATCATACACGGGTACCCACCAAACCTACACAATATCCTACATCATACATGGGTACCCACCAAACCTGAACAATATCCTACATCATACAAGGGTACCCACCAAACCTACACAATATCCTACATCATACATGGGTACCCACCAAACCTGAACAATATCCTACATCATACACGGGTACCCACCAAACCTGAACAATATCCTACATCATACACGGGTACCCACCAAACCTGGACAATATCATACACGGGTACCCACCAAACCTACACAATATCCTACATCATACATGGGTACCCACCAAACCTGAACAATATCCTACATCATACACGGGTACCCACCAAACCTGAACAATATCCTACATCATACACGGGTACCCACCAAACCTGAACAATATCCTACATCATACACGGGTACCCACCAAACCTACACAATATCCTACATCATACACGGGTACCCACCAAACCTACACAATATCCTACATCATACACGGGTACCCACCAAACCTACACAATATCCTACATCATACACGGGTACCCACCAAACCTACACAATATCCTACATCATACACGGGTACCCACCAAACCTGGACAATATCCTACATCATACACGGGTACCCACCAAACCTGAACAATATCCTACATCATACACGGGTACCCACCAAACCTGGACAATATCCTACATCATACATGGGTACCCACCAAACCTGAACAATATCCTACATCATACAAGGGTACCCACCAAACCTGAACAATATCCTACATCATACATGGGTACCCACCAAACCTGGACAATATCCTACATCATACACGGGTACCCACCAAACCTGAACAATATCCTACATCATACAAGGGTACCCACCAAACCTGAACAATATCCTACATCATACATGGGTACCCACCAAACCTACACAATATCCTACATCATACATGGGTACCCACCAAACCTGAACAATATCCTACATCATACATGGGTACCCACCAAACCTACACAATATCCTACATCATACACGGGTACCCACCAAACCTGAACAATATCCTACATCATACACGGGTACCCACCAAACCTACACAATATCCTACATCATACATGGGTACCCACCAAACCTACACAATATCCTACATCATACATGGGTACCCATCAAACCTACACAATATCCTACATCATACATGGGTACCCACCAAACCTGAACAATATCCTACATCATACAAGGGTACCCACCAAACCTGAACAATATCCTACATCATACATGGGTACCCACCAAACCTGGACAACATCCTACATCATACACGGGTACCCACCAAACCTGAACAATATCCTACATCATACATGGGTACCCACCAAACCTACACAATATCATACATCATACACGGGTACCCACCAATCCTGAACAATATCCTACATCATACACGGGTACCCACCAAACCTGAACAATATCCTACATCATACACGGGTACCCACCAAACCTGAACAATATCCTACATCATACAAGGGTACCCACCAAACCTGAACAATATCCTACATCATACACGGGTACCCACCAAACCTGAACA
>CM026393.1:21446793-21504382 GCA_014843695.1 Archivesica marissinica
GAACAAAACATATGAACACAATTGTATAATTATGTTGCATTCATTCTATATATACAATGTACAGAACAAAACAAATGAACACACTTGTATAATTATGTTGCATTCATTCTATATATACAATGTACAGAACAAAACAATTTTATGAACACACTTGTATAATTATGTTGCATTCATTCTATATATACAATGTACAGAACAAAACAAATGAACACTTGTATAATTATGTTGCATTCATTCTATATATACAATGTACAGAACAAAACAAATGAACACTTGTATAATTATGTTGCATTCATTCTATATATACAATGTACAGAACAAAACAAATGAACACACGGTATAATATGGTGCATTCTTCTTTATATACGATGTATAGAACAAAATAGAACACACGCATATAATTATGTTGCATTCATTCTATATATACAATGTACAGAACAAAAAAATGGAACACACGCGTATAATTATGTTGCATTCATTCTATATATACAATGTACAGAACAAAACAAATGAACACACGCGTATAATTATGTTGCATTCATTCTATATATACAATGTACAGAACAAAACAAATGAACACACGCGTATAATTATGTTGCATTCATTCTATATATACAATGTACAGAACAAAACAAATGAACACACGCGTATAATTATGCATAGTATATACGAGTTATGACATTGTTTTGCACAAGAAATGTCACTAAATGTTGAAGCAAATGGGTTGGGTCACAAGTTTTAACAGCATTATATAATTAATGTCTTTTAGAGGAGAGAAAATGAAGAAAATGGACAATTATGATCAGATGTAGTCGCCCCACAATCGATACCCTTGTTATCAGAGTACAATATAATAGTGTCTCGCGATGCTTAATATATAATATGTGTACTATCATATATACATCATTCAGAATAACTAATTATTACTTAGATATGAATTTTAGCCTTTTATTGTTGCCGTTATTTACCTACATGTACATATACAACAACACTGCCACCATCCAGCTTGATACATGTACAATGTACGCTGTGTTTTTCAGTCTGATCGTTTGATACGGCCACACACTCGTATTTTAACCAGTACTTGAGACAATAATGCATGTGCACTCGATGCTAGTTTGTTTATTCCTGTAGCATCTCAGTGTGTCAAATATGACAGATCTATAAACAGATGTTTGCAGTTTCTTGGTAATATTTCGTTTTCGTGTATCTAATTCAGTAATTATGATTTATTCCTGATAAATGGATAGCAGAGTGCAGGATTTCGGATATTAAATGTTCAAAGTTCATATAAAATAAGACATTATTACGTGGCTAGTTTGATATTAGCCTAGGTATCGACCCTCTGTATCTTGATATCAGCCAAGGTATCGACCTACGGTAACTTGATATCAGCCTAGGTATCGACCCTCAGTAACTTGATATCAGCCTAGGTACCAACCATCTGTAACTTGATATCAGCCTTGGTATCAACCCACATTAACTTGATATCAGCCTAGGTATCGACCCTCTGTAACTTGATATCAGCCTAGGTATCGACCCACATTAACTTGATATCAGCCTAGGTATCGACCCACGGTAACTTGATATCAGCCCAGGTATCGACCCACAGTAACTTGATATCAGCCTAGGTATCGACCCACAGTACCGGTAACTTGATATCAGCCCGAGACCGAACCTCTAATTATTACCCAGCATGCAAAGAGTAGAAAAGTTAGTGACCCGACGTGTGACTCGAACCCACGACCTCCCGAACACTAGTCGGACAGCTCTACCAATTGAGCTAGCCGGGCCGTTGTTCTACCCACGCCGAAATACACTACAACACTCATACAGTTACTATATCACATATATATATAGAGTGGTGGAACCTATGCTTGGCGTATTTTTTCCATTTACATCCATATTTAAATTATTTAAATAGTTTTAACCTATTTTCGCTGACACAGGTGAAGCATGGTTCAATAACATTCCGTTGTGCGTACCGGTAGCCTAATGCAACTGTCACCTGACTGGTTCAGTAGCCAAATATAAATAGACAACTTGTTGGGAATTTTTTCCCCACCGAAATGTGCGGTTTATGAGCATTTCAGGTGGCTATCTGGATTGGGGGGAAAATGTACAAATAACCAGAAAAAAGTTTCTTATCAAGACTTATGAGTTGTAATATTGTTATATGTTACTAAGTCAAAATAATATATATATTCAACATTTACCCATGCATAAATAAAAAAATTCATGTACGCCGTGCATAGGTGCCCTAAAGTATCTAGTTCCACATGGAAACAGGTGCCGTTGCGATAGCTGTATTGAGCCGCATGGTCACGTAATGAAGCTAAAATTTTCAACAACAATTTTATGAAATGTGTGTTCACGACTTAAGAAAATAATAATATACGGCAAGTGCATTTAACTTTTTTTATAGGTAATGATATGTAGGATTTACGCTGAGCATAGGTTCCACCACTATATATATATATACCATGTATAGCCTATGGTAAGCTACGACATTCATGTGACAAACAGACAAATCTGAGATTATTTTATACATACCCCGCCCACTTGTTTACAATGTGACGAATGTCTATCGCGTTGGTTAGTTGACAACTAAATGGTCTCAAATGGAATAGATGGATAATGTTGCTAAACATATAAGTTTATAACGTCTCTGGTGATCTACAATTCAAGAACAGTGATCAATATCTATCAAATTCATGACAATATGTGTGTATTCTATTATAAATTATGATTTGTGACTCAAGCGGAAGTGCCAGATTGTAATGTTGACTACAATTCAGCCCTCATTAGTGAGCCCTCATTTGCAGCAAACATTAAATATTTCCAGCAAACACTAACTTAATAAATTAATAATTAACTCCCCATGTAATTTTCCATACACGGAAACACGGTTTGGCTTATGATATAGTGCGCACCGTTTTGACCTACTTTCGCCAAAACGAGACTAACAGGTAAACAAACGTAAATATGCATTACTTGTATAGGAATGACACACCCGAGTGTCACATAATTTTGAAATTTACCAGTAGTTAGACGCAATATATGTTCCTACAAATGTATATGGGTTATATGGTACAGAGAATTACTTAGTGTGTCGTCCATTGTCCAGTGGTACAGTGGTAGAGTGTCTTATTTGGATTCAAAGGGTCCCGGGTTTGATACTAGTTTGGGGCACATATAGTGTCATTGAGTGAGGCATCTCAGTACTGGTTAGTGACTTAAGTCTGCTAAGCCTGTCCACAAAAAAACATGTCAATGTCCCCACAAGGTGCTTGGCATCAATAAAACATACAATGTACATAAGTAATTGAATGCATTAGTAACATTTAGGTCACATGCACCATATTAACTATATTAACCCATGACATTGGAATGGCCTCTCTCAACGAAGGATCACTGCCGGCCCAGTGGAAGTCAGCAAATGTTGCTCCCATTTACAAAAAAGGGGACAAGTCACACCCCGCCAACTATAGGCCTATCTCACTGACATGTGTTCTATGCAAGGTTCTAGAACATAATTATACTTAGTTTCCTCCTCGATAGTAAAACTCTTCACTAACCATAGTATTCTGTACCATTTGCAGCATGATTTTAGAGAAAAACGATCATGCGTGACCCAATTAGTAATGCTAATCAATGACTTGGTTACCTCTGTCTACAATAAGCATCAGGTAGATCTCATCCTATTAGACTTCAGTAAGGCTTTCGATAAGGTCAATCACGAGAAAGTACTACTAAAATGGATGACTATGGAGTCAGAGGTCAAACATTAAGGTGGATTAAGAGTTTTCTAGATAATAGACTCCAGTCAGTTGTCCTTAATGGTATTAGTTCAGATGCCATTCCTCTGGAGTCCCACAGGGATCCATACTTGGACCCCTGCTTGTCCTAGCCTATCTAAACGACCTCCCACAACACATCAGTTCCAAAGTCCGTATCTTTGCAGATGATACTGCAGTATATCTATCATCTGCAAATGATTCGGTCACACTCCAAAACGATCTTAAGAGATTAGAAGAGTGGGAGTTGGAGTGGGACATGGACTTTAACCCCTCCAAATGTCAAGTTATCCACGTCACCAGAAGGAAACATCCTATTCCCAGTCAATATGAACTCCATGGAGTCCTACTTGAGTAGGTCACCTCAGCCAAATACCTTGGCGTGGATATCTCATATAACATGTCGTGGGACACTCACATAAAAAGGTCAACTAAGAAAGCAAACCAAACATTAAGATTTCCTACGTAGAAACCTCCAGGTCAAATCCGAACCCTTTAAGTCCATGGCTTACCAGACACTAGTGAGACCCCAACTTGAATATGGCTCCGAGATCTGGTTGTCCCATACCCAAACATTGATATACCATATGAATGTGTCCAGCGGTATATGAGACGACACCGCGTTGGATAAAGGCTGACTTCTATCGTACCTCTAGTGTTACAGACATGCTACATTCCCTAAATCTACGCAGACTAGATCAACGGCGTATTGACAATAGGTTATCCTTTCTGTATAAAATTCATAATGATCTTGTTGCTATTCCCATTGAAAATTACCTAGTACCCCTCTCCCGTCTTGCTTGCCATTGCCATTCCATAAGCTATAGGTTAATTACAGCAACTACAGACTACTACAAGTTTTCCTTTTTTCCAAGAACAATCTACCATTGGAACCATGTCTCTCCCTACCACAGAGCAATTCAATACGACATTTTGCCATATTGACCATGCCAGTCCCTAGTTGTTCTACGCAGCTGCTTTTAAACTTTTACCACAACTTATTTTCATTACTTTCTTAAATTATGCTTTTAATTATTCATTCTTTTAACTTCTTTGCAGTTTTTGATGCACAACATGTCTACATCCCCGCAAGGGGTTCGACATTAAAGGCAGGCAGGCAGGCAGGCAGACAGGCAGGCAGGCAGGCAGGGCAGGCAGGCAGGCAGGCAGGCAGGCAGGCAGGCAGGCAGGCAGGCAGGCAGGCAGGCAGGCAGGCAGGCAGGCAGGCAGGCAGGCAGGCAGGCAGGCAGGCAGGCAGGCAGGCAGGCAGGCAGGCAGGCAGACAGACAGACAGACAGACAGACAGACAGACAGACAGACAGACAGACAGACAGACAGACAGACAGACAGACAGACAGACAGACAGACAGACAGACAGACAGACAGACAGACAGACAGACAGACAGACAGACAGACAGACAGACAGACAGACAGACAGACAGACAGACAGACAGACAGACAGACAGTAGATATATAGATAGATAGACTCGGGACTGTTTTTGACCTTAGTATGTGGTTATTTTCAACATTATGTGTCTCAAATGAGATGTTTATCAACGGTCCCCGACAAGCGTCACCCTGTCATACTCAGTAGTGTGTGCTTGGAGTACCCCAGTATATGAAATCATCGTTAGACTAAAGGGTTTTTTTAGACGAAACTAGTACGTGAATTCGTGTTTACTCTCTAATATTCACTTCTGTTATCAGTAGTTATATAAATACGGATATAATACAAATACAAAACAACATACCAAAGTAAACAGAGTATGTCGAAAGTAGTATATTGTCAAAATACGCTAAACCGGTGATTTTATAATGAACGGTTTTAATGTTTGTTTACCTGTTTAAAAGAATATGGGTCAAGACGGTGTCCAATCCGTGTTTCCGTGTATTATGACAATCTCATTAACTGACAAAAGATCCGGGTATAAAACAACGAAATTACAATTACAGACAATAGTATATTGGGTAGCGAATATCTAGCCAACTTGGCAATGAGACCCTATATAATTGGGTATAGGTACATAGCATTGTGCAATAGCTATAAAAGAACACCACATATGACACTCTACAATGCTGGGCGGACGCTAAGTTAATGGGTCAGCACCATAGGAAAAAATGGCATAAATATGCTATGGGATCTCTTTGGTACTGGGTAGTTAGCAAACTAGGCGATGCGAACATATAACATATATGCATATGCAAACTGGTGTAATAACTGCTTAGAAACACCAAGTAGGGGTACGGGCCTCGTTGGTACTGTGTAGCGTGCAAAGTAGGTGATGTTAACCCACCAGAGTATCCGTATGTAGTCTGGTATAATAGTTGTTTAGAAACACAAAGTATGACTCTCTATCTTGGCCTGGGTGGACGCTACGCTTGGTCAACGTACCATCACCCCTTCGAAAGCAACAAAAGTACGGTTCCTGGCCTCTTTTGTACTGAATAGCGAGCATGGTTGGCGATGAGCATGTAACCGGATGAGAGTGTTATGACGTAAGACCGTATAGCCGGATTAAAGTGCTATAACGTGAGTCCGTATAGCCGGATTAAAGTGCTATAACGTGAGTCCGTATAGCCGGATGAGAGTGCTATAACGTGAGTCCGTATAGCCGGATTAAAGTGCTGTAACGTGAGTCCGTATAGCCGGATTAAAGTGCTATAACGTGAGTCCGTATAGCCGGATTAAAGTGCTATAACGTGAGTCCGTATAGCTGGATTAAAGTGCTATAACGTGAGTCCGTATAGCCGGATTAAGTGCTATAACGTGAGTCCGTATAGCCGGATTAAAGTGCTATAACGTGAGTCCGTATAGCGATGAGTGCTATCGGAGTCTATAGCCGGATTAAGAGTGCATAACGTGAGTCCGTATAGCCGGATTAAAGTGCTGTAACGTGAGTCCGTATAGCCGGATTAAAGTGCTATAACGTGAGTCCGTATAGCGGGATTAAAGGCTATAACGTGAGTCCGTATAGCTGGATTAAAGTGCTATAACGTGAGTCCGTATAGCCGGATAGTGCTATAACGTGAGTCCGTATAGCCGGATTAAAGTGCTATAACGTGAGTCCGTATAGCCGGATGAGAGTGCTATAACGTGAGTCCGTATAGCCGGATTAAAGTGCTATAACGTGAGTCCGTATAGCCGGATAAAGTGCTATAACGTGAGTCCGTAGCCGGATGAAGTGCTATAACGTTGAGTCCGTATAGCCGGATGAGAGTGCTATAACGTTGAGTCCGCATAGCCGGATGAGAGTGCTATAACGTTGAGTCCGCATAGCCAGATGAGAGTGCTATAACGTTGAGTCCGTATAGCCAGATGAGAGTGCTATAACGTGAGTCCGTATAGCCTGATTAAAGTGTTATAACGTTGAGTCCGTATAGCCGGATGAGAGTGCTATAACGTTGAGTCCGTATAGCCGGATGAGAGTGCTATAACGTTGAGTCTGTATAGCCAGATTAGAGTGCTATAACGTTGAGTCCGTATGGCCAGATGAGAGTGCTATAACGTTGAATCTGTATAGCCAGATGAGAGTGCTATAACGTTGAGTCTGTATAGCCAGATGAGAGTGCTATAACGTTGAGTCCGTATAGCCGGATGAAAGTGCCATAACGTTGAGTCCGTATAGCCGGATGAAAGTGACACAACGTGAGTCCGTATAGCCGGATGGAAGTGCTATAACGTGAGTCCGTATAGCCGGATTAAAGTGCTATAACGTGAGTCCGTATAGCCGGATGAGAGTGCTATAACGTTGAGTCCGTATAGCCGGATGAAAGTGATACAACGTTGAGTCCGTATAGCCGGATGAAAGTGATATAACGTTGAGTCCGTATAGCCGGATAAACGTGATATGACGTGAGTCCGTATAGCCAGATAAAAGTGCTATGACGCGAGTCCGTATAACTGGATGAAAGTGCTATGAACCGAGTCAGTATAGCCGGAGGAGTGATATAATGTGAGCATGTTTTTTGTGCTATTAAAAATAATACAAATGGCGTGATGTGTGAAAGTCCGTAAGTTAATACCAATCAGTAAAGCATTGATAAATTGTAACTTAGGTAACCTCTGGCGTGATGTGTTAAAGTCCGTAAGTTAATACCAATCAGTAACGCATTGATAAATTGTAACTTAGGTAACCTCTGGCGTGATGTGAAAGTCCGTAAGTTAATACAAATCAATAAATCAATCATAAATTGTAATATAGGTAACCTCCGGCGTGACAGTCCGTAAGTCAATACCAATCATTTTATCGAAGTTTATTTCTATTTCTAATGCACTTTTAAAATCCAACTTCGGCTCCGGCACCACCCTATGTCAATGTTAATTCCATTAACTAATCTGTCTCTTAGCATTACTTCTAAAGTATCCTTAAAGTCACAGTTTCTGAAATCTTTCTAAATTCTGCAACAAAGTCTGTCACACTTTCGCAATTGCTATGAAATCTGCTATTAATTTTGTAGAACTTCTGATGGTTTGAGATGGTGATGATCTTGTATATGTGTTGTATGATCCTTAAAAATCTCTTTTCTCCTTGTTTTGTGGGTGAAAATAAATTTCGCTTCAATTTATATGGTTTAGTTCCAACACTTGACACAAACATTGAACAAGTTGGCAGTTTCATACGGAGGTTGGTGCGCCAAGTACGGGTTAATCGTTGGAGCATGCGCAGGAAAGGTGTTGTTAGGTAAACTGCCCGTCGCCCAAATGGACAACCGGTAGCTACGATAAATAAATTTAAAATTAAAAAAATCTGTACTCTTGACCACTATCTATCACAAGTAGTATCCTACATTATGTTGTTCACGAGTATCATTGTTCACTACTTCCATCTAGTGTAGTCTATTTGTCTTTGTTGTTCACCTGCACGTTTGTCCACTACCTCCATTAAGCGTAATATATTGATATTATCTTGTTTACCTAATCAGTTGTCCACTACATCCACCAAATGGAGTATATCGATCTTATCTTGCTTACCTGTACATTTGTTCACTACTTCCACCAAACGTACTATATTGATCGTATCTTGTTTACCTATACAGTTGTCCACTACCTCCATCAAGGGTGCTATATTGATTGCATGTTGTTAACCGGTACAATTGTCCACTACCTCCACATATAATACTCTATTATTGAGCTTGCCACCTGTGCAACTGTGTAGATTACCTCCATCAAATCTTTATTTCGCCTGTATACTTGTCAACTACCTCTACCAAGAGTATTATATTAATCTTATGTTGTTCACCTGTATAATTGTTGTCCAATACAATTCTCCAATACTCCCTGATGAGTAATATATTGTCGTGTTGATCTTATGCTGTTCACCTGTACAATTCTCAACAACCTCCACAAAGCGTTCCCTACACTTGCCAACTACCTCCACAACGAGTACTATATTTGTATCATGTTGTTTACCTGTATATTTGTCAACTACCTCCACCAAGAGTACTGTATTGATCTACTTTGCTCGTTATTCAGTACTAAAGAGGCTAGGAACCATAATGATGTGGTTTTCGAAGGGGTGATGGTCCGTTGACTAAGTGTATGCTCCACACAGGCCAAGATAGAGAGTCATACTTGGTGTCTCTTAGCAGCTATTATACCAGGCTATATAACTATACCCGGTCGTATGGGGTCACATCGCCTACTTTGCTCGCTATTCAGTACCAAAGAGGCCAGGAACCATACTTATGTGGTTTTCGAAGGGTGGTGGTCAGTTGGCTAAGTGAATAGTCCACCCAGACCAAGATTGAGAGTCATACTTGGCGTCTCTTAGCAGCTATTATATCAGGCTACATACGTGTTCTATTATTGGGCTAGTTGAAATACATCCTAGGCTGAGTTATATCTATAGCAGATAGTGTATGTAAATCGTTGCCTCTCTGATACCACTGCAGGGCTTTTCTCTACCAGCTTCCATTGAGTTAACATCTCTGTTTCATATATTACTTTATCATTATATATGTATGTCAATAAATATAGTTAGAACACATTAAGCACTTATTGTCGTTTTATAGTTAATACCAAAACATAACATGGTGTCAGAAATTATGACTTTGTGAATTGTATCTGTACATTCAAATTGTAGGAATTATATTGCACATTCACTGGATTATATGTTGAGACTTATTGACTAAATCAGTATGGATTTAACAGGTGTACCAACACCTAGAATGGACTGGGAAAGCCAAAATCTGCTGGAAACATTAAAAAAAAATCGTCAACAAACGGAATTGATTTTTAAAGGCCCATTACATGAAAAATCGAGTGAAATGTCACCTTGACAATGATTTTGTTGTGGCTAGGAGAAAAAGGCCAAGAAATATTCTATACGATGAACTTATCGGAGGATGACCAGAACAATCAGAAAGCAGCGTTTGATGCGTTTCACAAGCATCTACAGCCAAAGTCGAATCCAGTATTGTGCCGTTATAAATTCAACAACGAAATTCAAGGAGAAAACACTTTCGAGCAGTATGTGACAAAGCTAAACATATTAGCACATGACTGTGCTTTTGGGGATGAATATAGAAACGACTTAATTAGGGATATAATTGTATTCGGCATCAGGTCACAGACAATGCGTGAAAAATTAATAACTGAAGGTGAGAAATTATCTTTAGAAAAGGCAATTCAAACATGTCAGACGTACGAATATGCACAAGAACAACTGAAAACAATGAACAAGGAATCATCTGTAGCTTCGATGAAGAGAAACATTCATAATAATAATTATGGTACAACACGCACAGGACGGAAAACAAATGTCATGGCCGATACAACTAGAGCTGCCACGAGTTCATCAGCATCCGGGTCATCGTATACGAGAGAACGCCGACGAGGTCACGCCAAGAAGATGTGTCGCAACTGTGGAAGGGATCATATAAAAGGACAGTGTCCAGCTTCTGGAAAGCAATGCCATGGTTGCAAGAAATGGAACCATTTCTCCAGTGTATGCAAGTCAAAATCAAGCATTAGTAATATTGATATGTACATGCACAATGAAAGTGAAAATTCAGATTCTGACGTATATGTGGATACTGTGTGCACTAAAATGGCAAATGGCCAGGTTTTTGCAAGCATTGCGGTAGGTCCAAAAAGTACGCAAATAAAATTTAAAGTCGACACAGGGGCACAAGTAAATATTTTGCCTTACTCAACATTTCAAACTCTTGGTGTCAAGTCTGCACTCAAACGTTCTAAAGCAAAATTGTCAGCTTACAATGGAAGTCCGTTGTACTGTCTGGGTACGATTTCTTTGCATTGTTGTCATGATGCTACGGAACATTCCGCTGATGTGGAATTTCATGTTGTAAACACGAAATCACAACCCCTGTTTGGCCTTCAATCATGTGTTGATTTTGGTCTCATTAAACTGACATATTCAGTAGAATCCCAACATTCCATGAATGAATGTATGACTAAGCAGTCAGTTCTCCGGGAATTCCCACAGGTATTTACAGGGATAGGTTCACTTTCTGGCGAGTGTACTATACATTTAAGTCCTAACAGTAAGCCTGTAGTACACCCCCCGCGCAAAGTTCCGGTAGCACTCAGGGACAGGTGTAAGTCTAAATTAGAGCGTATGGAAAAGATAGGTGTAATCACAAAGGTCAATGAGCCAACGGATTGGGTCAATTCCATGGTTCTTGTAGAAAAATCAGTAGGGAAATTAAGGTCTAGACCCTACTGACTTAAATAAGTGTATTCAAAGACCAACGTATCCATTACGTACGCTGGAAGAAGTCTTGCCCCAATTGTCCGGTGCAAAGTACTTTACTAAGCTCGACGCAAGGTCAGCTTATTGGTCAATCAAACTGTCCGAAGAGTCATCTTTCTTGACGACCTTCAACACGTTTCAAGGTAGATACAGGTATTTACGGTTACCATTTGGACTCTGTATCAGTGGGGACGAGTACGTACGACATATGGACGAGCGTTATGAGAGCCTGACTGGTCGATTTGTGGCCATAGTTGATGACCTTCTTGTACATGGACGTACAAGCGAGGAACATGACCGTAACCTTAGAGCTGTGTTACAGCACTCACTTGACATGGGCATTAGGTTAAATGAGGACAAAATGGAAGTTGGCGTAACTGAAGTGCAATATTTTGGGCATTTATTGACTTCAGAAGGTTTGAAACCTGACCCCTCCAAGGTGTCTGCGGTCCGTGAAATGACAGTTCCAAACAGCAAGTCTGAGCTGCAAACAATACTGGGTATGGTAAATTATCTAGCAAAGTTTGCACCTAGCCTCTCTGTGGTCAACAGTCCTCTTAGGGAACTATTAACAAAGGACGTATAATTCACATGGAGACAAGAACAACAAGACGCATTTGACCAGGTCAAACAGATTTTGACTGAACCGGGCAAAGTCCTAGCATACTACAATCCTAAGAAAGACTTAGTATTGCAAACGGACAGTAGTAGAAGTGGTCTTGGAGCTACGCTTTTGCAAGACGGACATCCTATAGCTTATGCGTCCAAATCTCTTACTGACAGCCAAACGAACTATGCCATGATTGAACTTGAATGTCTCGGTATTATGTTCGGGCTGAAGAGGTACCACCAATGGGTTTATGGTAGGAAAGTGCTAGTAGAGACTGATCATCTCCCACTCATTCCTATATTTCGCAAACCATTATATTGTGCACCTGCACGATTACAGCGCATGTTATTGCAAATGCATGGCTATGACATAGAGGTCAAGTACCGTCCTGGTAAGGACATACCGATACCTGATACGCTGTCACGGAACTCACTTCCTGACACTGACCCTGACCTTACATGATCTGCAGACATACATGTACACATGGTTATGTCAAGTCTACCTATCAGTGACTCTAAGATGCAGGAAATTGTGTCTAAAACTGACGAGGACAAACAAATGACTATACTGAAACAAGTCATTTTCCAAGGATGGCCTGTTACTAGACAAGAATGTCAGCCAGACGTGTTAGATTTCTGGAATTACAGGGACGAATTGACAGTTGCCGATAAGGTTATTCTAAAGGGTAGTAAGATAGTTATATCTGAGGTGTTACGTTCACAAATGCTAGAAGTTCTACATTCTGGACATATGGGAGTCGAAAAGTGCATTAGACGAGCACGCGACCTTATATAGCGACAGATCTATTTACTTGGGATAGCAAGAATTATATTGTAGTGGTATATTACTACTCACATTATTTCGAGCTTAAGGAAATTCCAAACATGAAGGCCAGTACAGATATTAAACGTATGAAAGGAATATTTGCTCGGATGGGTTGTCCAGAGCGGGCAATTTCTGACAATGGACCCTGTTACTCAAATTCAGAGTTCATCAAATTTGCCAAAGATTTCAATTTTGAGCATGTTACTTCAAGCCCAACTCATTCACCAGGGAATGGTTTTGCTGAGATTTATGTCAACATTTGCAAAAACATCCTTACAAAGGCGAAGGCTGCACAAGGAGACCCGTTAATAGCAATCCTTGAATATAGAGCTACACCATTGGATATTGGGTATAGTCCAGCTGAGTTATTAATGGGGAGACAACTTAGAACAGCTATTCCAGTAGCCAGGAAAAACTTGCTTCCTAAATTCATATCACCTGGTATTGTTAGGGACAAGTTAAGATCAAATCAGAAAAAGGGGAAAGGCTATTATGACAAACGTACAAAGAAGTTACCTCCCTTAGTAGTTGGCAATTCAGTTCGTATGCAAAATTCTGATAAAACATGGTCAGATCCTGCTATAGTGACTGGTAAAACTAGGGACAGGTCGTACGTTGTACAGACGGAAAGCGGTAGGTACAAACGTAACAGGAAGCATTTACTTAAAACGAATGAGTGCATTCCAGCTACACCAAATTTTGAGATGACACAAAATGAGAGTTCTAATACAAATGAACCCCTTGTTGTGCCCAAAGTGACTCCACAATATACACCGCAAATGTTTGAAAAAACTAAGCCAGCTGTTATCAGCAACAAACAACCATATATTACCAGATATGGCAGAGAAGTACGACCTAAGGTCATTGAATCTATGTGAAACTGATTGTTGCAGGCAATTACTGGATTATGTTGTAGATAGGAGTTTGCCAGTAATTGGATAAATGGAAAAATAAAAATGGTGTTATCAATGACTGTTGACATTTAATCTGGAGGAGTGTTTCTATAAAAACATAAACTTGGACCCAAACTGCCTACATCAGAAGATAGTAAATGCTAACGTGACATTTAATCAGCGTGCGGCTGAACTATTATTTTCCAGATTGTACAATGCATAATGAATGACTATATATCAAATATATAATTATCATAGTTTAATACACTTGTATTCAATATTCATTCTTACATAATATGAAGACTTAAATCTCAAAAAGGAAGATGTTCTATTATTGGGCTAGTTGAAATACATTCTAGGCTGAGTTATATCTATAGCAGATAGTGTATGTAAATCGTTGCCTCTCTGATACCAGGGCTTTTCTCTACCAGCTTCCACTGAGTTAACATCTCTGTTCATATATTACTTTATCATTATATATGTATGTCAATAAATATAGTTAGAACACATTAAACACTTATTGTCGTTCTATAGTTAATACCAAAACATAACAATACGTATACCCGGTCGTGTGGGGTCACATCGCCTACTTTGCTCGCTATTAAGTACCAAAGAGGCCCGGAACCGTAATTCTGTGGTTTTTAAAAATGTCCCACTAAAGGCACCACCCACCACCTTCTGAAGGTAATTTGATGGTGAATGTTGCACTGACATCTTCATTTAAAATATGGAGTTTATTTGTCACCAAATAGTATGCAAATATTCTAAAATATTCCAAAATGCAGCTCATATTGTATTTTAATATTTAGAAGTCATTTTCACTATTGCTGACAATACCTACTCAGCCAAGCAGTGTGTTCTACGTTTATTTATCGTCGCTACCGGTTACCCATATGAGCGACGCCTCCTAAAGAGATTAGTCATGTTACATTTTTGGAGGATATTGCAATGATACAGGCCCATTCCAGTCTACTCTCAGAGTTCTTTTACGTGCACGGTGTAAAGCACCGACACGATACCTCGATTTAACGTCCCATTTGAAAGACTTAATTTTATTAGGGTCAGACGGGGGATCAGTTCAATGAGCCAATCAGTCCATGTATCAATAACTCTTAAGGGCTTCACTACACTACTAATCCCATACCACTATATAAATGACACCGTCTGACCTAAAAAATCCATTTTCAACAATAAGTTTTCTTCATGACGGCTAGCTTAAATTACACCGTTTTATGAGACGGGCGATAACTCTTCACATTTCCGGTTCCTAATGTTTGCTGGAAATATTTTACTGCACAATACTGTTGACGGCTGGTTTATGTTTATCGCTGCTATTATGAACACGCTTATATCATGCACAAATAAAATAATTAACTGTGACACTGACAGGGCTATGATAGCCTGGGTTCCAGTCTGTCGATTTTTCACTTTTTAACTTCTGGCAAAATGACATCAGAAACTCAATACGGCCCATTTAATAGTCTCGGTGTTAAAAAATATTTATTTGACTGACCAGGCAAACTATAACGACGCCTGTTAGTAGGCTAGGGCTATGAATACACGAGCCACCTTTGCGTGTGTTCCATCTGTTCATTATATTTCTGTTTATGGAAGGTCTAAAACATGTATAAACCCATTTCAATCATGACACAATACTTACATTACTCAAACATAGTATACATCTAGGCCTAGCAATAATACAAATCTTACCACAGTGTCGGTAATGTAGGCCTAATATAAATTGAAAGTTAAAGATATTTAATAAGCAATTATGATCTATAAATAGTACAATGTGCCTTCACTTGCAATAGTTTATCTGGATTCTGACCAAGTAAAGGGCGGTGGTATCATTGTGCAAAGAAGTTGATTAGTTGTTCAATGTCAGCTAAAGGCAAACTTCCATTACTTTGCTGTCCTAGCATTCAAGTATTTTACTTATCAGCAAGCCCCTAGATAGAAATTAAATATATCTTGCTATTATTAAAGCAGTTCATTTATTTGTTTTAGTTTGTTTGGAGAAGTTTGTAGAAACAAATGAATACATACTTAGAATGCTGCTGACATTGATTTATACACAGGAACTTGAAATGTTATCCATAAGGTCTCGTTTGGTGGCTTATGGATAACATTTCAAGATCCTGTGGTTTATATTGAAAATAAGTAGGCCTAATGCCAAATATAGTGGAAGTCGTGATAGCGCGTTCGCTTCAGATGCGAAAGGTCCGGAGTTCGAGCTTCGCTGGAGCCGTTCTGATTGTGCCCTTAGGTAAGGCATTTAAATTCCACGTTGCCTCTTCTCTCTCCCTCGTGGCGATGGATTCCATCAGGAATGAGGTCTCGAGAGTGATTAATATAAGTTGACATAACTTGTTTCGCAATCGAGCTAAAATAAATTTGTATAAACTATAATGCCAAATAGCCGAACAGTGCCCATTTCAACCTGTCCGCAGCTTAGGCAGCTGTAAACAAAATGTTCTAGTTTCTCACATTTGCCGTGCAAACACAATAAAACAATCTAATGTTTATCTTAAAATAGTTACAACATGTAAACTAAGGAAGGAATATTCACCCAAAACAAATGCTCACCTGTCAATGTAACTGTCCCCAAATATACGATCAGATAAGTGAACAAAATATACCGTACCAGGAATGGTAGTGTACGCCACTTGTATACACACAGACGATTGGGGTCTGGACTAGTCACATAAAATATACCGTACCAGGAATGGTAGTGTACGCCACTTGTATACACACAGACGATTGGGGTCTGGACTAGTCACATAAAATATACCGTACCCGGAATGGTAGTGTACGCCACTTGTATACACACAGACGATTGGGGTCTGGACTAGTCACATAAAATATACCGTACCAGGAATGGTAGTGTACGCCACTTGTATACACACAGACAATTGTGGTCTGGACTAGTCACATAAAATATACCGTACCCGGAATGGTAATGTACGCCACTTGTATACACACAGACGATTGGGGTCTGGACTTGTCACATATATATAAGACCTCTACATAAAATGTTTTTCTACAAGGGACCCATTCGAAAGAGGAAACCGGACTTGTCACCCTGCGAAGAACGAAGTTGCCTTCCCAGCTGTCTACATAAACAACTTAAGAGATATCTACATAAACTTCTTAGAGAAACCAGTCGCCCAAATGCATTTATGCGGTGGCGACTATAAATAAACTTACATCAGCACTGTTTTTCTGTTATTTCGAACATTTGAATATTGCCTGGATAGTAAAATGTCTCATTTTTCAAGTCTAAATATTTGGACACAAGTGGTGTTGGGTTCAAAACCAAATGGTTTTTTCTTTATAAATGACACCCCATCACTATCAGAGTAATTATGGACTCTAATACATGTAATGTAGTAATTAGACTGCTCTGATACTGACCGGTTGTCATTTTTAAATATGCTTGGATATGGCCTAAAAAACCTATCTAAAATACTATCTTAAAAATCTGTTATACTATCTAAAACTGTAATACTATCTAAAAACTGTAATACTATCTAAAACTGTAATACTATCTAAAACTGTAATACTATCTAAAACTGTAATACTATCTAAAACTGTAATACTATCTAAAACTGTAATACTATCTAAAACTGTAATACTATCTAAAACTGTAATACTATCTAAAACTGTTTTCTAAAACTAAATACTATCGAAATACTGTAATACTATCTAAAACTGTAATAATATCTAAAAACTGTAATACTATCTAAAAACTGTAATACTATCTAAAACTAAATACTATCGAAATACTGTAATACTATCTAAAACTGTAATAATATCTAAAAACTGTAATACTATCTAACAAAAATTGTTATACTATCTAAAATATGTTATACTCTCTAAAATCTGTAATACTATCTAAAAACTGTAATACTATCTAGAAAAACTGTAATACTATCTAAGAAACTGTAATACTATCTAAAATCTGGTATGCTATATAAAAACTGTAATACTATATAAAACTATCTAAAAAACTGTATACTATCTAAAAACTGTAATGCTATCTAAAACTGTAATATTATCTAAAAACTGAAATACTATCTAAAACTATCTAAAAACTGAAATACTATCTAAAACTATCTAAAAACTGAAATACTATCTAAAACTATCTAAAACCTGAAATACTATCTAAAACTATCTAAAAACTGAAATACTATCTAAAACTATCTAAAAACTGTAATGCTATCTAAAACAGTAATACTATCTAAAACACGGTTATACTCTCTAAAATCTGTTATGCTATCTAAAAACTGTTATACTATCTAAAACACACAGAAACAAATAGTCGTAAAATGTCCATTGCATTCTTCAAGCATGTAACCAGCGGAGGGATCGCTACTAACAGGAGGGATCGCTACTAACAGGAGGGATCGCTACTAACAGGAGGGATCGCTACTAACAGCAACATGAATAACAACAACAATGAAATAATAACTGTTTATTATGGTATGATAAAACTGCTTAATGGTTATGTAGAAATTTCCTGTTCAAAAATAATAAAACCAGTACGCACATTAACCAATTTCATTCTGGATACATTTAAAGGCTTTTGCAAAGAACATAGATTCAGATCAGCCGCAGCGTGACGCTGTGTGCTGATCAGGATCTATGTTCTTTGCTACATAACCAAGTGTCTTAGCAAGATCATCTGAATAGCAAACAGCATAGAGCCTGATCAGACGGCACATTCCATGGCAGCTGATCTGGCTCTATGTTCTTTGCAAATACTGTTTGAACGGTATCCAGAATGAAATGGGTTAATTTCATTGCTATTTGTTACAGAGAAACTGAGCTACCAAGAGAACTAAATGAAAAAGTCAAAATAAGATTAAAATATTTTCCAAAAATATTCGAGCACATTTTTCTTCACGATACACGCGTGGATGTTGACAGTATTTACATTATTTTGTTATGTCAACAAACGTTGTATACAAAGCTTTGTTTACTTGTTGGAATACTCAGTTTGTGAGGAAATTATTTGGACAACAATTTTACCATATAGATGATGATATAGTAGGTAATTACATTCTGTAGAAATGTTCATGTTTTCACCGATGTAGTGTCACTTTAAGGTAAACCGTTAAAGTGCAAATACTAAAATTGATGATTATTAATATAAAGGGAAAATGAAGAAGAAAATTAGCAAAAGATAGATTACAAGAATTTAGAACCAAAAAAAACTAACAATACCAACAAAAAAGGGATTAAGAAGTGCAATTAATTATAGCTACTCCAATAAAGTGTCCCATCGTACAAAGTTCCCCAGCCAGCCACACCAGTCACCACTCACTGGAATAAATCGTCCTTTGTTACAATCTAATATTTTGGGGAGGGCCGTTACTAATGTTGTTAAAACTTGTGACCCAACCCATTTGCTTCAACATTTATTGACATTTCTTGTGCAAAACAATGTCATAACTCGTATATACTATGCATAATTATACGCGTGTGTTCATTTGTTTTGTTCTTTACATTGTATATATAGAATGAATGTAATACAATATGATTAAACTAAACTAACCGCTAAAGTTCTTAAATTGATGAGTAATGTTGTCTGTATATATATACTGGTAAATTCACCCACTCTATATAAGGAAATCAGACTCCTGTATTTCTAGAAAATCATACATTATATTTCTGAACAGGGGGAATAACTTATTGTTATTGTCTTGCTATTTCTAATCATTAAGTCATGATGACACGTAAACAAGTGGAACAGCCTATAATATCGCTTTATTCAATGTGAACGTCCTGGCTATAAAAATACATCGAGGATTCAACATATTAACCCTTAACATGCTAATCACAACCAAAGTCGCTTTTGTAAAAAGCATATGCCAAATCAGACTCTATGTTGTTTGCTATTCGGATCGTGGAGTTAAACACTTTGACTGAATAGCAAATATGATAGATCCTGATCAGGTGAGGTGTTACAATTCCTTCCAATTTATTCAGCATTTTAAGGGTGATTTGTGAGAACATAGGAGATACAATGCAGTAACCCCCCCCCCCCGAGTCAAATGCAGAAAACATGACTACAAAATACCTGTAAGACTGGATAGGTGATAAACAACATTCAATGGATGTAATAAACAACTGTACCTAAACACAGGTGCTATAGTGTTACCATTATACCTGTAAGACCGGACAGGTGATAAACAACATTCAATGAATGTAATAAACAACCCTACCTAAACACAGGTGCTATAGTGTTACCATTATACCTGTAAGACCGGACAGGTGATAAACAACATTCAATGGATGTAATAAACAACTGTACCTAAACACAGGTTCTATAGTGTTACCATTATACCTGTAAGACCGGACAGGTGATAAACAACATTCAATGGATGTAATAAACAACTGTACCTAAACGCAGGTGCTATAGTGTTACCATTATATCAAGTACCTGTAAGACCGGACAGGTGGTAAACAACATTCAATGGATGTAATAAACAACTGTACCTAACCACAGGTGCTATAGTGTTACCACTATATCAACTACCTGTAAGACCGGACAGGTGATAAACAACATTCAATGAATGTAATAAACAACCGTACCTAAACACAGGTTCTATAGTGTTACCATTATACCTGTAAGACCGGACAGGTGATAAACAACATTCAATGGATGTAATAAACAACTGTACCTAAACACAGGTGCTATAGTGTTACCATTATACCTGTAAGACCGGACAGGTGATAAACAACATTCAATGGATGTAATAAAGAACCGTACCTAAACACAGGTTCTATAGTGTTACCATTTAATCAAGTACCTGTAAGACAGGACAGGTGATAAACAACATTCAATGGATGTAATAAACAACTGTACCTAAACACAGGTGCTATAGTGTTACCATTATACCTGTAAGACCGGACAGGTGATAAACAACATTCAATGGATGTAATAAACAACTGTACCTAAACACAGGTGCTATAGTGTTACCATTATACCTGTAAGACCGGACAGGTGATAAACAACATTCAATGGATGTAATAAACAACCGTACCTAAACACAGGTTCTAGTGTTACCATTTAATCAAGTACCTGTAAGACTGGACAGGTGACAAACAACATTCAATGGATGTAATAAACAACTGTACCTAAACACAGGTGCTATAGTGTTACCATTATACCTGTAAGACCGGACAGGTGATAAACAACATTCAATGGATGTAATAAACAACCGTACCTAAACACAGGTTCTAGTGTTACCATTTAATCAAGTACCTGTAAGACTGGACAGGTGACAAACAACATTCAATGGATGTAATAAACAACTGTACCTAAACACAGGTGCTATAGTGTTACCATTATACCTGTAAGACCGGACAGGTGATAAACAACATTCAATGGATGTAATAAACAACCGTACCTAAACACAGGTTCTACAGTGTTACCATTTAATCAAGTACCTGTAAGACTGGACATGTGACAAACAACATTCAATGGATGTAATAAACAACTGTACCTAACCACAGGTGCTATAGTGTTACCATTATACCTGTAAGACCGGACAGGTGATAAACAACATTCAATGGATGTAATAAACAACCGTACCTAAACACAGGTTCTATAGTGTTACCATTATATCAACTACCTGTAAGACCGGACAGGTGATAAACAACATTCAATGGATGTAATAAACAACCGTACCTAAACACAGGTTCTATAGTGTTACCACTATATCAACTACCTGTAAGACCGGACAGGTGATAAACAACATTCAATGGATGTAATAAACAACCGTACCTAAATACAGGTGCTATAGTGTTACCACTATATCAAGTACCTGTAAGACCGGACAGGTGATAAACAACATTCAATGGATGTAATAAACAACCGTACCTAAACACAGGTTCTATAGTGTTACCATTATACCTGTAAGACCGGACAGGTGATAAACAACATTCAATGGATGTAATAAACAACCGTACCTAAACACAGGTGCTATAGTGTTACCACTATATCAAGTACCTGTAAGACCAGACAGGTGATAAACAACATTCAATGGATGTAATAAACAACCGTACCTAAACACAGGTGCTATAGTGTTACCACTATATCAACTACCTGTAAGACCGGACAGGTGATAAACAACATTCAATGGATGTAATAAACAACCGTACCTAAACACAGGTTCTATAGTGTTACCACTATATCAAGTACCTGTAAGACCGGACAGGTGATAAACAACATTCAATGGATGTAATAAACAACCGTACCTAAACACAGGTTCTATAGTGTTACCAATATACCTGTAAGACCGGACAGGTGATAAACAACATTCAATGGATGTAATAAACAACCGTACCTAAACACAGGTTCTATAGTGTTACCAATATACCTGTAAGACCGGACAGGTGATAAACAACATTCAATGGATGTAATAAACAACCGTACCTAAACACAGGTGCTATAGTGTTACCATTATACCTGTAAGACCGGACAGGTGATAAACAACATTCAATGGATGTAATAAACAACCGTACCTAAACACAGGTGCTATAGTGTTACCACTATATCAACTACCTGTAAGACCGGACAGGTGATAAACAACATTCAATGGATGTAATAAACAACCGTACCTAAACACAGGTTCTATAGTGTTACCACTATATCAAGTACCTGTAAGACCGGACAGGTGATAAACAACATTCAATGGATGTAATAAACAACCGTACCTAAACACAGGTTCTATAGTGTTACCAATATACCTGTAAGACCGGACAGGTGATAAACAACATTCAATGGATGTAATAAACAACCGTACCTAAACACAGGTTCTATAGTGTTACCAATATACCTGTAAGACCGGACAGGTGATAAACAACATTCAATGGATGTAATAAACAACCGTACCTAAACACAGGTGCTATAGTGTTACCACTATATCAATACCTGTAAGACCGGACAGGTGATAAACAACATTCAATGGATGTAATAAACAACCGTACCTAAACACAGGTTCTATAGTGTTACCACTATATCAATACCTGTAAGACCGGACAGGTGATAAACAACATTCAATGGATGTAATAAACAACCGTACCTAAACACAGGTTCTATAGTGTTACCAATATACCTGTAAGACCGGACAGGTGATAAACAACATTCAATGGATGTAATAAACAACCGTACCTAAACACAGGTGCTATAGTGTTACCACTATATCAAGTACCTGTAAGACCGGACAGGTGATAAACAACATTCAATGGATGTAATAAACAACCGTACCTAAACACAGGTGCTATAGTGTTACCACTATATCAACTACCTGTAAGACCGGACAGGTGATAAACAACATTCAATGGATGTAATAAACAACCGTACCTAAACACAGGTGCTATAGTGTTACCACTATATCAAGTACCTGTAAGACCGGACAGGTGATAAACAACATTCAATGGATGTAATAAACAACCGTACCTAAACACAGGTTCTATAGTGTTACCACTATATCAAGTACCTGTAAGACCGGACAGGTGATAAACAACATTCAATGGATGTAATAAACAACCGTACCTAAACACAGGTTCTATAGTGTTACCAATATACCTGTAAGACCGGACAGGTGATAAACAACATTCAATGGATGTAATAAACAACCGTACCTAAACACAGGTGCTATAGTGTTACCACTATATCAAGTACCTGTAAGACCGGACAGGTGATAAACAACATTCAATGGATGTAATAAACAACCGTACCTAAACACAGGTGCTATAGTGTTACCACTATATCAACTACCTGTAAGACCGGACAGGTGATAAACAACATTCAATGGATGTAATAAACAACCGTACCTAAACACAGGTTCTATAGTGTTACCACTATATCAAGTACCTGTAAGACCGGACAGGTGATAAACAACATTCAATGGATGTAATAAACAACCGTACCTAAACACAGGTTCTATAGTGTTACCAATATACCTGTAAGACCGGACAGGTGATAAACAACATTCAATGGATGTAATAAACAACCGTACCTAAACACAGGTGCTATAGTGTTACCACTATATCAAGTACCTGTAAGACCGGACAGGTGATAAACAACATTCAATGGATGTAATAAACAACCGTACCTAAACACAGGTGCTATAGTGTTACCACTATATCAACTACCTGTAAGACCGGACAGGTGATAAACAACATTCAATGGATGTAATAAACAACCGTACCTAAACACAGGTTCTATAGTGTTACCACTATATCAAGTACCTGTAAGACCGGACAGGTGATAAACAACATTCAATGGATGTAATAAACAACCGTACCTAAACACAGGTTCTATAGTGTTACCAATATACCTGTAAGACAGGACAGGTGATAAACAACATTCAATGGATGTAATAAACAACCGTACCTAAACACAGGTGCTATAGTGTTACCATTATATCAAGTACCTGTAAGACCGGACAGGTGGTAAACAACATTCAATGGATGTAATAAACAACCGTACCTAAACACAGGTGGTATAGTGTTACCACTATATCAACTACCTGTAAGACCGGACAGGTGATAAACAACATTCAATGGATGTAATAAACAACCGTATCTAAACACAGGTTCTATAGTGTTACCACTATATCAAGTACCTGTAAGACCGGACAGGTGATAAACAACATTCAATGGATGTAATAAACAACCGTACCTAAACACAGGTTCTATAGTGTTACCAATATACCTGTAAGACCGGACAGGTGATAAACAACATTCAATGGATGTAATAAACAACCGTACCTAAACACAGGTTCTATAGTGTTACCAATATACCTGTAAGACCGGACAGGTGATAAACAACATTCAATGGATGTAATAAACAACCGTACCTAAACACAGGTGCTATAGTGTTACCATTATATCAAGTACCTGTAAGACCGGACAGGTGGTAAACAACATTCAATGGATGTAATAAACAACCGTACCTAAACACAGGTGCTATAGTGTTACCACTATATCAACTACCTGTAAGACCGGACAGGTGATAAACAACATTCAATGGATGTAATAAACAACCGTATCTAAACACAGGTTCTATAGTGTTACCACTATATCAAGTACCTGTAAGACCGGACAGGTGATAAACAACATTCAATGGATGTAATAAACAACCGTACCTAAACACAGGTTCTATAGTGTTACCAATATACCTGTAAGACCGGACAGGTGATAAACAACATTCAATGGATGTAATAAACAACCGTACCTAAACACAGGTTCTATAGTGTTACCAATATACCTGTAAGACCGGACAGGTGATAAACAACATTCAATGGATGTAATAAACAACCGTACCTAAACACAGGTTCTATAGTGTTACCACTATATCAAGTACCTGTAAGACCGGACAGGTGATAAACAACATTCAATGGATGTAATAAACAACCGTACCTAAACACAGGTTCTATAGTGTTACCAATATACCTGTAAGACAGGACAGGTGATAAACAACATTCAATGGATGTAATAAACAACCGTACCTAAACACAGGTGCTATAGTGTTACCATTATATCAAGTACCTGTAAGACTGGACAGGTGGTAAACAACATTCAATGGATGTAATAAACAACCGTACCTAAACACAGGTGCTATAGTGTTACCACTATATCAACTACCTGTAAGACCGGACAGGTGATAAACAACATTCAATGGATGTAATAAACAACCGTATCTAAACACAGGTTCTATAGTGTTACCACTATATCAAGTACCTGTAAGACCGGACAGGTGATAAACAACATTCAATGGATGTAATAAACAACCGTACCTAAACACAGGTTCTATAGTGTTACCAATATACCTGTAAGACCGGACAGGTGATAAACAACATTCAATGGATGTAATAAACAACCGTACCTAAACACAGGTGCTATAGTGTTACCATTATATCAAGTACCTGTAAGACCGGACAGGTGGTAAACTACTATTAATGAGGTCAATGCAAATTAAACTAGTATTAATGAGGTCAATGCAAATTAAACTAGTATTAATGAGGTCAATGCAAATTAAATAACAAATAATGAGGTCAATGCAAATTAAACAAGCGATAACAATTTATATTAATCACCCGTTGGCCTGGATAAAAGCGAATACGTGGTATTCCATGTGGGAGGGCACCGAAGTAGCTGGAGAAAGCTCATCAGTCTGATAGTCCCATCTCACATACGTCCCGGTCCGAGGATCGAACAATGGTGAGAAACGAGCATATCACCTATATGCAATCATCCGGGCCAACGAGAGTGATTAATATAAGTTGCTAAAGATTTGTTTCGCAATCCTTGTAAAGTAACTATACAGTCAAACCTGTGTTAGTGGTCACCTCTATTAAGCAGTCAACCTGTATTAAGCAGCCAGTTTCCAAATATATTCTCTTATACATTTCACCTCTATTATATTAAGCAGCCTCCTGTGCTAAGCAGCCACTTTTGTGAATCCCTTGGCTGGCTGCTTAATACAGGGTTGACTGTTGTTTAATCTTCTGACTAATTTGTTTTGAAACTGCAGAATTATTTTTTAGAAATGTTAAAAAGCTGAACTAAAATTCCTTGTCATTCCATAATAAATAGAACACAGGTACATGTACCAGAAAATCACCATAATTGCCTAAGCCACAAAGTTCACAATGGACAGACCGAAAAATGGAACAGCCTTGCTGTTAATACATGTCATCAGTAAACAATGCTATAAATAGTATGGAGTATATGATATTCGCAGGTTCGATCCCCCGTCTGACCCTAATAAAATTAACAGTCTTTCAGATGGGACTTTAAGCCGAGGTCTTGTGTCGGTGCTGTACATCGTGCACGTAAAAGAACCAGAGGAGACTCTGGAATGGGTCTCTGTCTGTATCATTGCACTATCCTAATACTGGACTCTTCAGGAGGCGTCGATCATATGGGCAACCGGTAGCGACGATAAATAAATGTAAAACACACATTCATATTCTAAGGCCATACTTATTTGAATAAAGTTTCATGTAAATCATTCAAGATACAAGGCATAATGTTACGGACAGCCAGACTCCAATCATTCAAGAGGCAAGGCATAATGTTACGGACAGCCAGACTCCAATCATTCAAGAGACAAGGCATAATGTTACGGACAGCCAGATTCCAATCATTCAAGAGGCAAGGCATAATGTTACGGACAGCCAGACTCCAATCATTCAAGAGACAAGGCATAATGTTACGGACAGCCAGATTCCAATCATTCAAGAGGCAAGGCATAATGTTACGGACAGCCAGATTCCAATCATTCAAGAGGCAAGGCATAATGTTACGGACAGCCAGATTCCAATCATTCAAGAGGCAAGGCATAATGTTACGGACAGCCAGATTCTAATCATTCAAGATACAAGGCATAATGTTACGGACAGCCAGATTCCAATCATTCAAGAGGCAAGGCATAATGTTACGGACAGCCAGATTCTAATCATTCAAGATACAAGGCATAATGTTACGGACAGCCAGATTCCAATCATTCAAGAGGCAAGGCATAATGTTACGGACAGCCAGATTCCAATCATTCAAGAGGCAAGGCATCATGTTACGGACAGCCAGATTCCAATCTTATGATAGCCCCCTCTGTTTCACGACACGGGAATAATAATCAAACATGCCGCAGTACAATCATGAATCCCGAACTGTAATCATTTTGTACTGATGCCGAATTAAATGGAGATATTTCAAAATACAAAGGACAAGAACTCTTGATGTTTTCACTAAAATTATCTACTCTTAGATCCTACCAGCCTGGGAACAGACGTCGATATATTTTGCCTTGACAGTCAAATAAATATATTTTAACACCAAGACTATTAATTGGGCCGTATTGATTTTCTGATCATATCATTTTGCCAGAAGTTAAAAATCGATAGATTTGAACCCAGGCTAGTTGTAGGTGGAAACGAGAGAAATTTACACATGGAAACATGGTTGTTTGTTTTTTTGGTGTTAGCTTAGTTTAAATGGCGACTCTCCATCTGAAATGTGCTGCTCATACAATACTGTTGAGGGGGCGGGAGTCGGCGTGGGAGTGGGTGTGGTCTCTTTACATAGATATATGTCACGGCACTATTCATATTCATAGATTTGCAAACAATTAATGGGTGAATTAATTAATCAATTAATGCTGAACCTCCTAGAAGCGCTGTTGTAGTGAATACCACACTCAAGTGTGTTGCCCATCAAGGTTATATTGTGTTCATTTGCTCTCTTAAACATTTATGTACGCCATCTTCAACTGATATTGTTATACTCAGTTTTAAAGTTTAAACTTTATTTATTGCGAAACAAGCTTTATCAACTTATATTAATCACTCTCGTTGGCGCGGATGAACGTAAATGTGGTCATTCGTGTGGTACTCAGATTTGCAAAGGAAACTAAACAGGCAAAGAACAATGACACAAAAAAAACAAAATAAGAATAAACCAAAATAGTAATTATACGGTACATGGTTCAACAGAATGTTAGTACTGTATGGCCGGGAATATACGGTATGTGGGTGGAGATCTCCCTTATACATGGTTGTGGAGGTCTCCCTTATACATGGTTGTGGAGATCTCCCTTATACATGGTTGTGGAGGTCTCCCTTATACATGGTTGTGGAGGTCTCCCTTATACATGGTTGTGGAGTTCTCCCTTATACATGGTTGTGGAGATCTCCCTTATACATGGTTGTGGAGATCTCCCTTATACATGGTTGTGGAGATCTCCCTTATACATGGTTGTGGAGATCTCCCTTATACATGGTTGTGTAGATCTCCCTTATACATGGTTGTGAAGATCTCCCTTATACATGGTTGTGGAGGTCTCCCTTATACATGGTTGTAGAGATCTCCCTTATACATGGTTGTGGAGTTCTCCCTTATACATGGTTGTGGAGATCTCCCTTATACATGGTTGTGGAGGTCTCCCTTATACATGGTTGTGGAGATCTCCCTTATACATGGTTGTGGAGTTCTCCCTTACACATGGTTGTGGAGATCTCCCTTATACATGGTTGTGGAGATCTCCCTTACACATGGTTGTGGAGGTCTCCCTTATACATGGTTGTGGAGATCTCCCTTACACATGGGTGTGGAAACCTCCCTTACACATGGTTGTGGAGTTCTCCCTTACACATGGTTGTGGAGATCTCCCTTATACATGGTTGTAGAGATCTCCCTTACACATGGTTGTGGAGTTCTCCCTTATACATGGTTGTGGAGATCTCCCTTATACATGGTTGTGGAGGTCTCCCTTATACATGGTTGTGGAGATCTCCCTTATACATGGTAGTGGAGAAATCCCTTATACATGGTTGTAGAGATCTCCCTTATACATGGTTGTGGAGGTCTCCCTTATACATGGTTGTGGAGATCTCCCTTATACATGGTTGTGGAGGTCTCCCTTATACATGGTTGTGGAGTTCTCCCTTATACATGGTTGTGGAGTTCTCCCTTATACATGGTTGTAGAGATCTCCCTTATACATGGTTGTAGAGATGTCCCTTATACATGGTTGTGGAGATCTCCCTTATACATGGTTGTGGAGGTCTCCCTTACACATGGTTGTGGAGATCTCCCTTATACATGGTTGTGGAGATCTCCCTTACACATGGTTGTGAAGATCTCCCTTATACATGGTTGTGGAGATCTCCCTTACACATGGGTGTGGAAACCTCCCTTACACATGGTTGTGGAGTTCTCCCTTACACATGGTTGTGGAGATGTCCCTTATACATGGTTGTGGAGGTCTCCCTTACACATGGTTGTGGAGACCTCCCTTACACATGGTTGTGGAGATCTCCCTTATACATGGTTGTGAAAATCTCCCTTGCAGAATATTTGTAGCAATTAAACAACACTTAATCTAGATTTCTCTAGTAATATCTTCTTGACGTACACAAACATGAAACTGCTCACTTTTAATACATCTATATGACAGAGGCATAAATGCATTAAATTCACAATTCGACATAAGAATGTCAACGAATTTGTCAACCACGTAAAATAATTTGCATCAAGCATCATATATATGTTGTCCCAGTAATATCTATGGAGGTCGGATAGATATGGCGACTACTTATCCACTGCATGATAGCTAAATGGCTGTCATTTGTATGCAGATATAATAGTATATTAACCTAAATCTCTATGAAGGAAAGGGTTAAATCTAAATAGAGATATATCTCTGTCTCTTTACAGTTATTTGAATGTTATTAGGTACTCAGGATATGCTTGCGTGTCATGGAATACGATATACATCCCTGGGATGTTTGGGTTGTCGACCACAGAATCATACAGAGCTGTGTTACTACCACCACTTTTGTTCGGTGGTACACGCATTCCTCGTGCGCCTTGCCTGTACTCGCCGGTCAACACACGGCAATAATACATTCTCTTCACCCCACTGGTATCTGGACGGGAGTATGTGTTGCTGGCGGAATACTGGGCACTTACTGCAAAGTACACACCATCTCCAAACATAGTAGCTGAAAGTACAATGTTACATGTATAACAAAGGAAATCGGACCTTCTTTGAGCAAAGAACACAGTAATGGGGAGACTTGTATCTAATCAGGATAGCTTGTAAGTTTAAACCTGATATCTAACATCAAGGTTACGAAAGCAAGACACTCATATTCCTCATTGCCTCTTCTCTCTCCCTCATGGCAATGGTTTACTTCAGGAATGAGGTCTCAAAAGCGATTAAACAAACTTATTTCGCAATCGAGCTAATATAAATTTTGTAAAAAACTTAATATGAAGAGACATTTCGACAGACCGATAATAACCATGTTTGATGAGGAACTTCAAATTTGTCTTTCAGATGGGACGTTAAACCGAGGTCTCATGTCGGTGCTTTACACTGTGCACGCAAAAGAACCAGAGAAGACTCTGTCTGTATCATTGCACTATCCTCCACAAATCTAAAATGACTAATCTCTTCAGGAGGCATTTTGATAAATGAACTGACAAAATGTAATTTTCTTATTAATTTATTGGTCTATAGATATCATGCACCAGTCCATGTCAGTTACTTGGTGTTAAATGGGTTAATCAGATTACACCACTTTCAGCACTTTGTGGTGAGAACAAAATTGTGTTTTGTATTAATTAGTATCTACCGTTTTTGCCACAATAGCTTCTATTAAATCCATGAGCATTTATATTGTCCACTGTCTCTACAGCAGTTCCGTGCCACAGTAAATTTTCATTCTTCGTAGTTGCTGGATTTTGGTCTTCTAGCTGTTTCTTCTTGGCTTGGTACTGTGCCCACAAGGTCTTGTTTTGCACACGTTCAATCTGAATGATAGTCATTTATTTATTTATAGTGGTTTCTCTCGAATACAGTCAAACCTCTCCAGAGCAAACACCATCCGGATACACCCAGATTGAGGGTGTTGCTCTTGGGAGGTGACGTTTGGGGAGGTGGGACTGTAGTATATACAGATTAGTGCAGTGGTTAGTATGCTAGCTTCTCAACAATAAAACCCGTGTTCGATCCTTGTACTGTGTAGTATGTTAATGGTAGAGTGGTCGCCAGAAAGGACAGGTGGGTTTTCTCCAGGTACTCTAGTTTCTGCCCACACTAATGACCACATATATGCTTTCATCCACGCCAACAAGCATGATTAATATAAGTTAATTAATTGCTGATAAAAAAATACCCGTGCATAACCTTTGCCCCCTAAGTATACTATATAGGTTATGGGTTATGGGCTTAAACGGCCGACAGACACAATAAAATAACGTCCTATTTCAAGATTTATTACTTCAACAACACAAGATTTATTACTTCAACAACATGTCTAATTGGGAAAATCTAAATACAGTAAAACCCCTATAATAAGACCACCTATGGGACTTCCAAAAAGTGGTCTTATTATCGGGGTGGTCTCTTTATCGAGTTTGGTCAAGAAGACCAAATTATGATAATTTTACACTGTACTTTCACACATGATAATTTCTTGGTGTTTCTGTTTTAATTACAGAAGAGTTGGTTGTTTCTATGGTTTAGGATTGTACTTCTGAAATCCATTCATATACAACTGTATATCACAATTAATTAATAATAAAATAAAGAACAATGTAAATGAGTTACCGGTAATCCATTTATTTTCAAAATTTATTTTCTTGTTTTCATTAATTATATTGTGCATACCAAGGACAGTAGTTTCCTTGAAAAGTACCGTACATATCATCATCAATCATTCATTATTTAAAAACAACGTTTAATGGTTGACTGCTTATTTAAACACTTCACTTTCACCCGTGGATTGTTTCTAGATCTCATCTTGGATGTTTTAGCTAAGTTGTACTAATGAGAAAACATATTATTGTAAATATAAGGAATGGACCGTGGTCATTGGTGTATGAACAGCATCCAGTGTGCTTAATGTTGGGTAAAATAAAGGCCATAAATAGTTCAAATTCTTGCAGCAGACGACAATTCATTAATCTGTTTTTCTTATTTGTAATTGGAAACTCTGGGAATATGTCATGGACTTTCATTAAAATTGCACGACATATTTGAGTGTTTTATCACCGCTAGCATGCAATAAGTTAAAGCAATGACATATTTATTGTTTTATCAACGCTAGCATGCAATAAGTTAAAGCAATGACATATTTGATTGTTTTATCAACGCTAGCATGCAATAAGTTAAAGCAATGACATATTTATTGTTTTATCAACGCTAGCATGCAATAAGTTAAAGCAATGACATATTTGATTGTGTTATCACTGGTAGCATGCAATAAGTTAAAGCAATGACATATTTGTTTGTTTTATCACCGCTAGCATGCAATAAGTTAAAGCAATGACATATTTGATTGTTTTATCACTGGTAGCATGCAATAAGTTAAAGCAATGACATATTTGATTGTGTTATCACTGGTAGCATGCAATAAGTTAAAGCAATGACATATTTGATTGTTTTATCACTGGTAGCATGCAATAAGTTAAAGCAATAACATATTTGATTGTTTTATCAACGCTAGCATGCAATAAGTTAAAGCAATGACATATTTGATTGTTTTATCACTGATTCTATTTCAACATTTCTCAATATAACAATAACAGAAAATAACTGTCAAATATGTCATGGAATGTGATTAGAACTGTGTTGAACGTGTAGCAATGACACAATTCTACATGTAGCAACGACACAATTCTACGTGTAGCAACGACACAATTCTACGTGTAGCAACGACACAATTCTACGTGTAGCAATGACACAATTCTACGTGTAGCAACGACACAATTCTACGTGTAGCAACGACACAATTCTACGTGTAGCAACGACACAATTCTACGTGTAGCAACGACACAATTCTACGTGTAGCAACGACACAATTCTAAGTGTAGCAACGACACAAGTCTACGTGTAGCAACGACACAATTCTACATGTAGCAACGAC
Organism: Archivesica marissinica; assembly: GCA_014843695.1. Lineage (NCBI taxonomy): Eukaryota > Metazoa > Mollusca > Bivalvia > Venerida > Vesicomyidae > Archivesica > Archivesica marissinica. Next base: position 21,480,085 of record CM026393.1, read on the forward strand.
ACAATTCTACATGTAGCAACGACACAATTCTATGTGTAGCAATGACACAATTCTACATGTAGCAACGACACAATTCTACATGTAGCAACGACACAATTCTATGTGTAGCAACGACACAATTCTACGTGTAGCAACGACACAATTCTACGTGTAGCAACAACACATGCAGCAACGACACAATTCTACGTGTAGCAACAACACAATTCTACGTGTAGCAACGACATAATTCTACGTGTAGCAACGACACAATTCTACGTATAGCAACGACACAATTCTATGTGTAGCAACGACACAATTCTACGTGTAGCAACGACACAATTATACGTGTAGCAACGACACAATTATACGTGTAGCAACAACACAATTATACGTGTAGCAACGACACAATTATACGTGTAGCAACGACACAATTCTACGTGTAGCAACAACACAATTCTATGTGTAGCAACGACACAATTATACGTGTAGCAACGACACAATTCTACGTGTAGCAACAACACAATTCTACGTGTAGCAACGATACAATTCTACGTGTAGCAACGATACAATTATATGTGTAGCAAGGACACAATTCTACGTGTAGAAAGACACAATTCTACGTGTAGCAAGGACACAATTCTACGTGCAGCAAGGACACAATTCTACGTGTAGCAAGGACACAATTCTACGTGTAGCAACGACACAATTCTATGTGCAGCAAGGACACAATTCTACGTGTAGCAATGACACAATTCTACGTGTAGCAACGACACAATTCTACGTGTAGCAACGACACAATTCTAATGAACGTCCTTGACATATTTCCTCCACAGTTTTCAGTTGCAAATACATTATAAAATTGTCGTCTGCAAACATTATTTGAACTATATATATCCTTTATTTTACCCAGCATGCAGATTATTAAATGAAACACTCGTCCAACCATGAAGAGATGGTATTAAACTTGCTAGTTGCATTTTACTGAGAGTTAACACTGTCTATGCATTTCGTGGCATGTGTCTGACTTGGGTAACATTTAATATATATTTAACACACGTTCGCCTCCATGGGCGAGTGGTTAATGTCGCTTGTATACCACTGTAACCACACTCAGACCGTGTCTCTTTATATGAAAAAGTTGGCAGTTTCTTACGGAGGTTGGTGCACTGGTTAATCGCTGGAGCCTGCACAGGAAAGGTGTTGTTAGGTAAACTGCCCATCGCTCAAATGGGCAACTGGTAGCGACGTTAAATAAACATATTTTTTTTTTTAACACAACTTGTTTATTGAAACTTCAAATATATGGCAACTGCATAAGCACCATTCACAGGAGCTAGAGATTTTTTTAATAAGGCCCGAAAACATTCTATCCTAGGACCCATCCCCCCTAAAAAGATAGATGCATCATGGGCCAGGGCTTCGAAAATTACCGGTTTGTCGGTTTTCGACCGATTTTTATCATTTCAGACCGATTCTAACAGTCAAAAGACCTTTAAAAATCGGTCCAAAATATTGTTGAAAAAAGTCAAGAAATCGGTCTTTTGAAAGTATAATCCGTTGAAACATTCACACGTTTCCAATTTACGACCGAACTGGATAATTGCCACCTGAGGCCACATGTCTCCATGGTGATCAGGCGATCAATGCATGTCATGTCAATTACATGATATTAGTGCGGTAATCGTTTGATGTTTACAGCAAAACTACCGACATTTGTTAGTTTCTTTGAAGTGGACTGAATGATTGAGTCGATTATTTTAGAATTTTATAAAGAATTTGTTTTTAAAATGTTTGCATTAAATTAAAGAAGTGTGCTAGGATTAATTTGCAATTAAATAATAATTAATATTTTAAATAGAAATCCGAAAATCCGTTATGACTCGGAATGTACTCAAAATATACGACGGGTATATAATGTTTAGTATTTTTATTGTACAGCGCCCTTCAATTCAATATTGAAATGGCACAACGCAGTATATCTGTGATGTTTAAAGAGTCAAATGCAGTTGATATAATATAGTTTGACGGGACCGAGTTCGATTTGGGCCGAGTTCACCCGCTTCCACCAGTGACTAGATAAAATTTACCTCTATCAAAATGTCCTACCATTCATTTATTTTTAAATGCCGTACACTTAAAACTATTATTAGACAAAAGGAAAATTTACCAGACCTATAGTAACGGGTAAAGTACAGTTTGTCCTGAACATACATGCGATTTTTAAATATAATTGACTGGTGACAGCATGGAAATAAAGCAAAAAAAGCAAATTGGGTTTACTTACTTACGATTTTATGGGGGGGTGGGGGGTGCAAAAATATTGGCAGGACATGATGGGGGGGGGGGGGTACTGACTCGATTTCGGCCCGGACCGATTTGGTTTTGAAAATTTTCGAAGCCCTGTCATGGGCATACAGGTTTTCGGACCTCGATGGTTTGCTGGTGACTAATTTCTAGTCAGTCTTAAAGCCTTTTTATAGCATACATACCTTATGGATAACATCTCAAGTTCCTGTTACTGACAGCAATGATGTCATTCCTAAACATACCTTATGGATAACATCTCAAGTTTCTGTTACTGACAGCAATGATGTCATTCCTAAACATACCTTATGGAAAACATCTCAAGTTCCTGTTACTGACAGCAATGATGTCATTCCTAAACATACCTTATGGAAAACATCTCAAGTTCCTGTTACTGACAGCAATGATGTCATTCCTAAACATACCTTATGGAAAACATCTCAAGTACCTGTTACTGACAGCAATGATGTCATTCCTAAACATACCTTATGGATAACATCTCAAGTTCCTATACGACATATATTGACAATGTAGTAGCCAAACAAATGCTCATAACCCTTTCCCTCATAGAAGCACCTCTTGACGCCATTACCAATACGACATACATTGACAATGTAGTAGCCAAACCATGTTCATAATAAAGGCCAGACTCTCATGTAGTTCCAATAATATCTATGGAGGTGGGATAGATATGGTGACTACTTATCCACTGCATGATAGCTAAATGACTGTCGTTTGTATGCAGATATAATAGTTATGTTATATTTCGGGTCTTACGCCTGCATCAGCACCATTTTGGGCTATATCACCAGCGGGCAGTTTATCTAACAACACCTTTCCTGGGCAGGCTCCTGTGGTTAACCAGTACTTGGGTGCACCAACCTCCATAAGAAACTGCCAACTTTTTCATATAAATGTGAGATATAATAGTATATTAACCTAAATCTCTATGTAGGAAAGGGTTAAATGGCTGTTGTTTGTATGGAGATATAATAGTATATTAACCTAAATCTCTATGAAGGAAAGGGCTAAATCAATGATGATCATGAATTCGTGAAACTTACTTTGAATTAGCTACAACAGTTTGCAAAGAAAGCAAATAATTCAGTCAATTCTAAGAAAACTTGAAATATTGTTTTACCTTTACAACAGATAACCCACCAACAGAGCTAACAAATGTCTTTTCAATATCCTGATACTCCTGATCAGAGGCCTGTAACACTACAACTCTCAGATTTCCAATCATGTCTGTCCACTGCGCCGGTTGTTCAAATGAACCCTCTATTATATATAAAGAGAAACAGGCATTTGAAGCTTCAAAGATAATGAAAAGAATATGCAAACATTACCATACCCCACCCACCTGCCAACACAATTATGATAAATTCACAACTAAATTGCTTTTAAAAGTTTCTAGTCACATGGTATATACTTTTCTAATCCACGGGAGACAACTCATGTATTCTGGACTTGACAACAATCTTTAGCCCATAACTTGCCAATCACATGTCTCTTTTGTAACCAGCACAGAGACAGATCAGACAACACAGCTGTTTGCTATTCGGGTAGTGGAGCTAAAACACTTGTCTGAATAGTTTAAACTTTATATTTATTTTACAACGATTGCGAAGCAAGTTCTAACAACTTATATTAATCACTCTCGTTGGCACGGATGAAAGCGTAAATGTGGTCAATCGTGTGGTAGGAAACCGGAGTACCCGGAGAAAACCCACATGGCGATCACCGTACCATCTCACATACTTCCCGGTCCGAGGATCGAACCCGGGTTGCATTGGTGAGAAACGAGCGTGCTAACCACTGCGCTAATCGGACAGCCAAACAACATAGCAGGTTAAGGACTTGATTCTGTATAAACAAACAATGGCTGTCCGATTAGCGCAGTGGTTAGCTTCTCGCCAATGCAACCCGGGTTCGATCCTCGTGCAGCACAAACTTTTAAAGTGATGATTAAAAGCATTGTTTTTTTAACGGAAAAGGGTCGCCAACCAGTAGAGTCCATGTGAGGTCCCCTTACAGTATGTTATATATGTGTAAGAGGTTTCAAATTATAAACTTATATTGTGGCCCATGGTGACATAATTAAGTTCTATGTTTCCAAATGTGCATTCAATTTCAAACACTTCAGGCACTACGATACTCAAATTTGTATTCACTACTTGGGTAGAAAGCACACAAATACAAAATACACACAAAAATATACACAAAAATACACACACAAATAAATATCTACGATAAACTATTGGCAAGTCCAATTTTACCTATATTTTAGGTAAGACAGTCTAGAAAACACCCTAAAAAATATTCATATGCTTTACACGGTCTCTGTGTACATGTATAACTGTAGTCTAGAGAACAAACACCCTAAACAATATACATACGCTTAACAAGGTCTCTGCGTATAACTGTAACAACATCGTTCGTATCATTCTCTGGAAACTCTTCCATCTTCCCAAAGTCCAGAATATACCCTACTTTATCGGCGCTAGAATTTACAAAATTTATATAAACAATCAATAAAACATTTTGTAAGTTGAAGATGACGTCCTATCGTTTCAATTAATCAATAAAACATGTTGTAAAATGAAGCGGACTTCCTAACATTTCAATTAATCAATAAAACATGTAAATTGAAGCGGACTTCCTAACATTTCAATTAATCAATAAAACATGTAAATTGAAGTGGACTTCCTAACATTTCAAATACAATAAAGCATGTTGTAAATTGAAGCGGACTTCCTAACATTTCAAATACAATAAAACTTGTTGTAAAATGAAGCGGACTTCCTAACATTTCAAACAATCAATAAAACTTGTTGTAAATTGAAGCGGACTTCCTAACATTTCAAACACAATAAAGCATGTTGTAAAATGAAGCGGACTTCCTAACATTTCAAATACAATAAAGCATGTTGTAAAATGAAGCGGACTTCCTAACATTTCAAATACAATAAAGCATGAAGTAAATTGAAGCGGACTTCCTAACATTTCAAACAATCAATAAAACTTGTTATAAATTGAAGTGGACTTCCTAACATTTCAAACAATCAATAAAACTTGTTGTAAATTGAAGAGGACTTCCTAACATTTCAAACAATCAATAAAACTTGTTGTAAATTGAAGCAGACTTCCTAACATTTCAAATACAATAAAGCATGTTGTAAATTGAAGCGGACTTCCTAACATTTCAAATACAATAAAGCATGTTGTAAATTGAAGCGGACTTCCTAACATTTCAAACACAATAAAGCATGTTGTAAATTGAAGCAGACTTCCTAACATTTCAAATACAATAAAGCATGTTGTAAATTGAAGCGGACTTCCTAACATTTCAAATACAATAAAGCATGTTGTAAATTGAAGCGGACTTCCTAACATTTCAAATACAATAAAGCATGTTGTAAATTGAAGCGGACTTCCTAACATTTCAAATACAATAAAGCATGTTGTAAATTGAAGCGGACTTCCTAACATTTCAAATACAATAAAACTTGTTGTAAAATGAAGCGGACTTCCTAACATTTCAAATACAATAAAACTTGTTGTAAAATGAAGCGGACTTCCTAACATTTCAAACAATCAATAAAACTTGTTGTAAATTGAAGCGGACTTCCTAACATTTCAAACACAATAAAGTATGTTGTAAATTGAAGCGGACTTCCTAACAATGTGAAGAAAGCCTCCACTTACAGGGAATGAAATTATTCCTTATTCCAATATTAGTATGCACCAAATAAGAATGGTCTTAACAAGCAGTGACTCTCATGTTCGTTTGTTTTTAAATTCGCACGGCAGGCAGCTTAGATCATATGTCCACTCTGCAGTTATTTTTGGTTTAGAAATATCACGGATGCCCTCCAAGCAGTATTTCAGGCACGGACGGGCACACACAGGTAGAACCACCGACCTACCACAAGTCAGCTGGATAGCTTCCTCACTTGAAAGAATATGACACCCCTATTGGGATTCCAACCTACAGAGGTGAGTGATCTGGGTGAAAGCTATCTACTGGATAATGCATGCAGTTTCTTCGGGTGTACTTTATGTAAATGTATGTAGTAAAGTAAATATATAAAAACAAGGCACTTATTTTTATAGTATAGCTGGTGTATGACCCACCCTATACTGCACCAAATAACATGTCCATGTTCCAACTGTAGAGCAGAGAGGAAGTATGACAAAATGTATTGTTTGACACCCAGTTGTATTTCACTGTGCAGGTATGAATTCAAGACCTTCAGGTTATCAAAGAATCATCCCCTTTGACGTTTGCAAATGCACCACAATTTTAACCATTTAATAATTATACATATTCATACATTTAATAATTATACATATTCATACATTTAATAATTATACATATTCATATATTTAATCACTGCACTATCAGTAAAATAAAAGGTGTGACACAAATAAATCTTATTTCCATTATCATAGACAACTTAGAACTGGCACACGTGTGCTTTCATTTCACCGCATAGCATAAAAGACGCTATATTACAATGTAGACAAATGTGAATTTATTTAAAAACTAACGTTACATGAAACTATTAAAAATATATACACGCATGAGTGGAAAATACCGATTTCACAGTTAATGTGGTTTTCCTAACAGATGCTTAACGTCACAACATCTGTTGAAACAGCTGTCTAAGATATTTGTGCCGATTGCCAATAGAGAGCATTGCGTTCTGAGAGCATGCAGGATGTGGAAAACAGATTCCGGAGTCCTACTTTCACTTTCAGTTTATTATATTGCTAAAATCACTGCTTACTGAGGGAAAATAATTATACAAATTAGAATGTAAGAATGTGTAGTAGCTACTTGTACGTAAAATTTCAAGCTTTATAATATTTTATATACGATATAGTTTCGCTTTAATACAACAAAATTGTCTAAATTTCAAATTAGTATTCGAAGGGGGGGTATTTGAAGGGGTAAGTAAGTAAGAGATGCAAGGCTACTGCCACTTTATGGGTAATATATCTTTAGGGGGTAATATATCTTTAGGGGGTAATATTTCTTTATGGGTAATATTTCTTCACGGGGTAATATTTCTTTATGGGGTAATATTTCTTTAGGGGGTAATATTTCTTTAGGGGGTAATATTCAAGCTCCAGTGACTGCACTCACCTGAATTTCACATTTGGGGCTTTCTGTATGTAGGCATTTTCTATCCTGTAGTTCAATTCCACATCATACGGCGTCAAAGTCTGTGCAGTATCTCCAACTTCAATATAATTCCACTGCACAAGGTTGATCATAAGAGATGCAGCACTCTTCTGTTGTTCCCGTTCAACAGCGTCTCGCATTAACCTATATCATAATAGTAATAATAGTATTAATACTAGTAGTATTATAGTAATACTAATATATAGTATAATAGTAGTAATAGTAGAAATAATACTAGTAGTGGAAGCAGTGATCTACCAGAAACATTACAGATATGGTGCTATAAATCTACCAGAAACATTACAGATATGGTGCTAGAAATCTACCAGAAACATTACAGATATGGCGCTATAAATCTACAAGAAACATTACAGATATGGTGCTATAAATCTACAAGAAACATTACAGATATGGTGCTATAAATCTACCAGAAACATTACAGATATGGTGCTATAAATCTACCAGAAACATTACAGATATGGTTCTATAAATCTACCAGAAACATTACAGATATGGTGCTAGAAATCTACCAGAAACATTACAGATATGGTGCTATAAATCTAAAACATCTTTTATAGTAAAGCATCTCACTGTTTATACATGTCACTGTTTATACATGTCACTGTTTATACATGTCACTGTTTATACATGTCACTGTAACCAGTACTTGGGTGCACCAACCTCCGTAAGAAACTTCCAACTTTTTCATATAAATGAAACACGGTCTGAGTGGGGCTCGAACCCGTGACCATCAGTGATGATAGGTTACAGTGGTATACAAGTCAGCGACCTTAACCACTCGACCACGGAGGCGGACTACAATACCATCATACCTGGTTGTGATAGTGCCAGTTCTATAATATTATATAACATAACGTTGCTTGTATTCGGTTTGATACAGCCATCACATACTTTTTGCAATGTACACACATGTAATACAAGGATTCTGATTGGTCGGGGCATGACAGCTTACTTTACATATTCGACATATACATGTATAGTTTCTGTTTATACTGCATAAATAAAATGCTAAATATGCACAGGCAGAATATAGTAATTAAAATTATTGAGTCAATTATTTGCGTGAAGTTGTTTGATTATCACGGACTATTTTGTGTGTGTTTTACGTTTATTTATCGTCGCTATCGGTTACCCATATGAGCGACGCCTCCTGAAGAGATTACTCATTTTAGATTTTGGAGGATAGTGCAATGATACAGACAGAGACCCATTCCAGAATCTCCTCTGGTTCTTTTACGTACACGGTGTAAAGCACCGACACGAGACCTCGGTTTAAAGTCCCATTGAAAGATTGATAATTTTATTAGGGTCAGACGGGGGATCGAATCTGCGATCCCTGGATTACCAGTCCAGCGTGTTACCACTGGACTATAGATCCGTCTGCAGGGACTATTTACTACAGCGTACAGACTGCCTTAAGATATAGTAAGGATTAAAAGTATCCACGCAAACAAATTTATGGTTGTTGGTACTGTGGTAATGTGATAACAAGTGATTTATAGCACCATATAACAAGTGATTTATAGCACCATATAACAAGTGATTTATAGCACCATATAACAAGTGATTTATAGCACCATATAACAAGTGATTTATAGCACCATATAACAAGTGATTTATAGCACCATATAACAAGTGATATATAGCACCATATAACAAGTGATATAGCACCATATAACAAGTGATTTATAGCACCATATAACAAGTGATTTATAGCACCATATAACAAGTGATTTATAGCACCATATAACAAGTGATATAGCACCATATAACAAGTGATATAGCACCATATAACAAGTGATTTATAGCACCATATAACAAGTGATATAGCACCATATAACAAGTGATTTATAGCACCATATAACAAGTGATATAGCACCATATAACAAGTGATTTATAGCACCATATAACAAGTGATTTATAGCACCATATAACAAGTGATATATAGCACCATATAACAAGTGATTTATAGCACCATATAACAAGTGATTTATAGCACCATATAACAAGTGATTTATAGCACCATATAACAAGTGATTTATAGCACCATATAACAAGTGATTTATAGCACCATATAACAAGTGATTTATAGCACCATATAACAAGTGATTTATAGCACCATATAACAAGTGATTTATAGCACCATATAACAAGTGATATAGCACCATATAACAAGTGATTTATAGCACCATATAACAAGTGATTTATAGCACCATATAACAAGTGATTTATAGCACCATATAACAAGTGATTTATAGCACCATATAACAAGTGATTTATAGCACCATATAACAAGTGATTTATAGCACCATATAACAAGTGATTTATAGCACCATATAACAAGTGATTTATAGCACCATATAACAAGTGATTTATAGCACCATATAACAAGTGATTTATAGCACCATATAACAAGTGATTTATAGCACCATATAACAAGTGATTTATAGCACCATATAACAAGTGATTTATAGCACCATATAACAAGTGATTTATAGCACCATATAACAAGTGATTTATAGCACCATATAACAAGTGATTTATAGCACCATATAACAAGTGATTTATAGCACCATATAACAAGTGATTTATAGCACCATATAACAAGTGATTTATAGCACCATATAACAAGTGATTTATAGCACCATATAACAAGTGATTTATAGCACCATATAACAAGTGATTTATAGCACCATATAACAAGTGATATAGCACCATATAACAAGTGATTTATAGCACCATATAACAAGTGATTTATAGCACCATATAACAAGTGATTTATAGCACCATATAACAAGTGATATAGCACCATATAACAAGTGATATAGCACCATATAACAAGTGATTTATAGCACCATATAACAAGTGATATAGCACCATATAACAAGTGATTTATAGCACCATATAACAAGTGATATAGCACCATATAACAAGTGATTTATAGCACCATATAACAAGTGATTTATAGCACCATATAACAAGTGATTTATAGCACCATATAACAAGTGATTTATAGCACCATATAACAAGTGATTTATAGCACCATATAACAAGTGATTTATAGCACCATATAACAAGTGATTTATAGCACCATATAACAAGTGATTTATAGCACCATATAACAAGTGATCTTACACTTGTGGTGATTTCATACCCTATTTTATGTAACCCATCTTGGAATTTTGCTATCAACACATTTGATTCTGGATACCGTTCAAACAGTATTTGCAAAGAACATAGAGCCAGATCAGCAGGGTTCCCGCTGTCGGTCGCATTTGTCGCCAAATGCGCATAAAAATTAAATCTGGCTCCAAAAAATTTCAGTTGGCGAAAATCCTTGGCGCATGCCATAAATATCGGCAAAATAACATTTTTCAAGAAATATAATTGGCCGAAAATCCATGAAAGTGAAGGTCGCGTATGCGATGATGACAAACGTTTGTTTATTGGAAATCAGCTGTTTGGCACTTGATTGCATGGGGTGTTGAGAAGTTGGTGACATTTTAATTACGGATAATTGGATTAAATTGCGGTCTTTAATCCTACAACTGATTAGCACAGATATTTCTGTACATCAGAATTTGATAATGCAGTGTTTTCTCACTGTGCGTTTCTTGCGGTTTTGATGCAATGAAATGGCCAGAGACGCAATGAGAATCATTGAATGCGTTTTCTGTGACGCAACAATGTTTTGATAGCAGATTATATAGACCTTTCTGCAGGGATATAATGTACAAGATCACCGAGTACTTGTTCATTGACGAGACGCTTTTACTTGTTACAATTATGTACAACGAAAAGCGTTCAGATGATACAGATAAGTAAGTACGTCATATGTCGGGAAATGCCCAACACTGATTCTGCTAATCCTGAAACCCCAGAATATGATTCAGCCCGGACAATTTCCAACCATGAAAGTACTGAAACACCTTCAGTTTAGTGATATGACTAATAGTCCCTACAAACGTAAAACTGTATCAAAACGCGAATTTAGAACGTAGTGGGTGCAATAATATGCCTAGTTAGTCTTAGTGCATTTTCCAAATTTGATTTTTTATGATTGGTAGGTAATAAGTTACACAGTATTTATTTATTCATAAGTACATGTAGACAACTACAGCAGAAGTACAAGTAATTAACAGTAGTACATGCACACAAGTTGACAACTTGTTTAACATCAGCACATACCAGATGTCTGATTAAATATGGCACTATACACTGCTGGCTCCAAGATTGGAGCCATTGGCGCAAACTTTTTCTGATTGGCGAATTTGCTGGCGCAAACTAAAATTGACCCAGATGAAACCCTGGATCAGCCACCACGGAACGTTCCATCTGATTAGGCTCTATGCTGTTTGCTATTCAGATGATCTTGCTAAGACACTTGGCTATGTAGCAAACAACATAGATCCTGATCAGCACGCAGCGTCACGCTGCAGCTGATCTGGATCTATGTTGTTTGCAAAAGCATTTAAATGTATCCAGAATGCAATGGGTTAAGCTCACCAAAAGGCTCGTTTTAGTAGCAAAATTCCGCAACTAGTTTCATAGAATATTGTATAAAATCATCGCTATAAAAGATCCACAAAATTAACAAACTCTGTGACTATAGCATGATTTCGGAATGTACATAAATAGTCCAAATTGAAGAAATAACTATGAATCACACGTGATCAGACGTACACAGCATTACCCAAAATCTATATGTCTGTTAACTGCAGCAATACCCAAAATCTATATGTCTGTTAACTGCAGCAATACCCAAAATCTATATGTTTGTTAACTGCAGCAATACCCAAAATCTATATGTTTGTTTACTGCAGCAATACCCAAAATCTATATGTCTGTTAACTGCAGCAATACCCAAAATCTATATGTCTGTTAACTGCAGCAATTCCCGAAATCTATATGTCTGTTTACTGCAGCAATACCAGAAATCTATATGTCTGTTAACTGCAGCAATTCCCGAAATCTATGTCTGTTTACTGCAGCAATACCCAAAATCTATATGTCTGTTAACTGCAGCAATACCCAAAATCTATATGTCTGTTAACTGCAGCAATTCCCGAAATCTATATGTCTGTTTACTGCAGCAATACCAGAAATCTATATGTCTGTTAACTGCAGCAATTCCCGAAATCTATGTCTGTTAACTGCAGCAATTCCCGAGATCTATATGTCTGTTAACTGCAGCAATTCCCGAGATCTATATGTCTGTTAACTGCAGCAATTCCCGAAATCTATATGTCTGTTAACTGCAGCAATTCCCGAGATCTATATGTCTGTTAACTGCAGCAATTCCTGAGATCTATATGTCTGTTAACTGCAGCAATTCCCTAAATCTATATGTCTGTTAACTGCAGCAATTCCCGAGATCTATATGTCTGTTAACTGCAGCAATTCACTAAATCTATATGTCTGTTAACTGCAGCAATTCCCGAGATCTATATGTCTGTTAACTGCAGCAATTACCAAGATCTATATGTCTGTTAACTGCAGCAATTCCCGAGATCTATATGTCCGTTAACTGCAGCAATTCCCGAAATCTATATGTCTGTTAACTGCAGCAATTCCCGAGATCTATATGTCTGTTTACTGCAGCAATTCCCGAAATCTATGTCTGTTTACTGCAGCAATTCCCGAAATCTATATGTCCGTTAACTGCAGTAATTCCCGAAATCTATATGTCTGTTTACTGCAGCAATTCCCGAAATCTATATGTCTGTTAATTGCAGCAATTCCCTAGATCTATATGTCTGTTAACTGCAGCAATTCCCGAGATCTGTACTTCTGTTGCCTGCAGCCAGGGCCATAGCCTGCGAACAGGCATCGATATATATTTTGCCTGGTCAGTCAAATAAATATATTTTAACACCGAGACTATTAATTGGGCTGTATTGAGTTTCTGATCATATCAACGCCTGGGGAAACTTGGGGGATTGTCCATGTAGCATGTGACTTAATTAATGACGTACTTGAATCGAAAGCGAGGTACTGCAATCTTGATAACACTTTATAATTGGCCGCCATTGTTTACGGGTCAATGGAACTATAAATAGTTTTAAAAAGTACAATGTGCGTCTGATTTGACATATTTACTCAATATTTAAGTCGTTCTTAGTTCAATTACGCCGAATCGACCCATTACCATCTAAATGTAATATTTAAAATCTGCCATCTCGTCGATATAACACAGAAACGGGAAATTATATGTTTGCAATGTAAATGAGTCTACGGGAGCATTCATGTATATTCGGAAATGATCGTGTATAATCGTGCCTGTTCGGCGATTTCCAATAGAATTCCGTTTTTATATTTAGCGATATTATCTTGTAGAGAAGTGTTGTCGTTCTTCAAATCTAAAATCTAGTAGATGGCGCTATGGTCGGAAATCAAGTTTCCCCAGGCTGTCATTTTGCCAGATGTTAAAAAGTGAAAAATCGACAGACTGGCACACAGGCTACCAGTGCCAGTTCGATATACAAAATGCCACAAAAATAACAAAACCTGTTAATGTAGCATTATTTCGGAAAACACAAGACATAAATTGTACAAATAAGTTTGAAGAAATACCTATGAATCCTATCTGAAGCTGTCATGACGCTCGCAGCAATACCCGAAATCCGTATATGTCCTTTGCCTGCAGCTAGTTGCAAATCCAAATGATATTGCTTAGCAATTTCCGTGACTTCAATTATCTGAATGAATACATTGTCAAGATGTGTGGTACATATAAATTACAGTAAGGTGGGCATCCGTGGCCGAGTGGTTACAGTCGTTGACTTCAAGGCATTTGCCACTTATCGCTGTAGGTTTGTGTAATGTGAGGAAGCTATCCAACTGGCTTGAGGATAGTTTGTGGTTCTACACGGGTATCTGCCTGTGTCTGACTTGCTGCACCGAATGGCACCCTGGGTCTTTCTCCACCAATAACACCTCGAGAGCCGCCATATGACATAAGCAGTGATTGCGAAGTTAAACCCAAAAACAAACAAATATTACATTAATAATACATGTTACTATAAATAGTAACAAAACCTATGGTATTTTCGGTGATTACAGCCCTTGCCAGGCACAATAAATTAATCGGATCTCATGTCAGGGCCAAATATCAGTAATAGGCCCTCTGCGACGTCATCACTTGACCACTATGGCTGCTTCTGAAGGAGTGCTAGAACCTCTGCAGACGCAATAATTGATGAACAATTTGGAAGAATATCGGAGAAAGAAACATTTGATTTCGTAGAAAGCAAAACGAATATTAACACAAAAAAAAACTGGAAAGTAACGTAAAAATATTTGTCGAGTACTCGATCGAACGTCCGAGTATCGAATACTTTTCAGATAATCGAGTACTCACTTAAAAAAAATAAAATCAACAAATCTTTATTTTGCGCAAATACGGAGTTGCCTGTGAACAAATCGTGATCAGTGGGATTAGCGAAACTTCCGCTGTACCAAACAATGCAATATACAGCGTGTCATGGTGATTAACAATACCTGTATATCACACAGAGCCGGCCACAGTGACCGAATAATTAAGGTGTTGATTCAATTTAATTGGTAAGCGTAAGTTTGATGCAAATTATTTTATCATTGTCGTCACTACTGAGGCGGGTCGTCCGATTGTCTGTCGTGTGAATGACATCTTTTGTCTGGTGGTCGGAACTTGTTTTGATGTTATAATTGACACTTACTTGATTACTCAATTTAGAACTTTAAGCAGCTACCCATAGCAGGGCAATACCGAAATAGTTGTAAATAATAAATATCGTAACTTTTGCCATTAACGTTAACGCTGTTAAACTGTGAAGAGATCTTTAGAATATAAAAATAGTAGTATAGTAATACAAGTGAATTGTGAGAATGCCTCCACCTAAATCTGTGGTATGGAAGTACTTTGAAAGACTTGACAACACATCAAAGCAATGAATTGATTAAAAGCAGGACCAATCTGATTGACGAGACAAGAAGCATAATCCACGGTAACGGTAACCGAGTACTCGAGTACTCGATCGAATACCTTTCCGAGTACTCGAGTACCAAAATCACTACTCGTTGACATCCCTAATATTTAAAGAATGGCTACTTGACGGATTAATGCATTCATAGAAACCACCAGAAATAAATATACAATAGTAAGTAGTTCAACACACCAGTTGTAAAAATAATAACGCCTATATATAGTAACGTATGTATTATAGATGTTAATACACTTCAACCCGAGTTGGGATAATCGGCCCTCGGTCGCATAACGGCTTTTGGGCCTTTATGCTTCCTGTAGTCCGATTATCACTACTCGGGCCTGCTCAGTCGTGTATTATCCTCTAAATATTATCTTTGTTTAGTGAGGCTGCAAAAGTACAATCCTCCATGTTGGCACAATACTAAATTAATTTCTGAAGCGTGCATCTAAAACACACAAAGCAAAATTAACACGAAGCAAATTTAGTGACTTGTGGTCAATATGAAATTCTTAGTGAAATTACAAGTTTTACATGTTGTACAAATAAATTTAAACTATATAGAAAATCACCCAATTGAAACAAAAAACTGTGGTCATTGGTGAAAATGGATTTATAATGTATTGGTAGGGACTTAACTCTTTGCATGCTGGTTAAAATAAAGGCCATAAATAGTTGTAGCAGCCGACAATTCATTAATGCCTTTTTTCTTATTTGTAACTGAAAACTCTGGAGTTTCATAATGAAACAGCATGGCATATTTCACTGTTATTTTCACTGCCAGTTTGCAGAGTTAATTAAAACATCATAGAGTAAATTATTTTATACAAATTTATTTTAGCTTGATTACTCTTTCTACCTCCATATGCCACCCTCTACCACCATCTACAACCCTATACCACCCTCTACCTTCCTCTGCCACCTTCTACCACCATCTACAACCCTATACCTCCCTCTGCCACCCTATACCACCATCTACAACCCTATACCTTCCTCTACCACCATCTACAACCCTATACCACACTATACCTTCCTCTACCACCCTCTACCACCATCTACAACCCTATACCTTCCTCTACCACCATCTACAACCCTATACCTTCCTCTGCCACCCTCTACCACCATCTACAACCCTATACCTCCCTCTGCCACCCTCTACAACCCTATACCTTCCTCTGCCACCCTCTACCAACATCTACAACCCTATACCTTCCTCTACCACCATCTACAACCCTATACCTTCCTCTACCACCATCTACAACCCTATACCTTCCTCTACCACCATCTACAACCCTATACCATCCTCTGCCACCCTCTACCACCATCTACAACCCTATACCTCCCTCTACCACCATCTACAACCCTATACCATCCTCTGCCACCCTCTACCACCATCTACAACCCTATACCTTCCTCTACCACCATCTACAACCCTATACCTTCCTCTGCCACCCTCTACCACCATCTACAACCCTATACCTTCCTCTACCACCATCTAAAACCCTATACAACCCTATACCTTCCTCTGCCACCCTCTACCACCATCTACAACCCTATACCACCCTCTACCACCATCTACAACCCTATACAACCCTATACCTTCCTCTGCCACCCTCTACCACCATCTACAACCCTATACCTCCCTCTACCACCATCTACAACCCTATACCATCCTCTGCCACCCTCTACCACCATCTACAACCCTATACCTTCCTCTACCACCATCTACAACCCTATACCTTCCTCTGCCACCCTCTACCACCATCTACAACCCTATACCTTCCTCTGCCACCCTCTACAACCATATACAACCCTATACCTTCCTCTGCCACCCTCTACCACCCTATACCTTCCTCTACCACCCTCTACCTTCCTCTACAACCATCTACAACCCTATACCATCCTCTACCACCATCTACAACCCTATACCTTCCTCTGCCACCCTCTACCACCATCTACAACCCTATACCTTCCTCTGCCACCCTCTACCACCATCTACAACCCTATACCTCCATCTACCACCATCTACAACCATATACCTTCCTCTGCCACCCTCTACCACCATCTACAACCCTATACCTTCCTCTGTCACCCTCTACCACCATCTACAACCCTATACCTTCCTCTACCACCATCTACAACCCTATACCTTCCTCTGCCACCCTCTACCACCATCTACAACCCTATACCTTCCTCTACCACCCTCTACCACCATCTACAACCCTATACCTTCCTCTGCCACCCTCTACCACCATCTACAACCCTATACCTCCATCTACCACACTATACCTTCCAATACCTCCCTCTACCACCCTCTACCTCCCTATACCGTTACGATGTGGACTCGGCGAGGCTCTGCGGACGTAATCACAGCAACAACAAAGTCTTAATAGTATTTAATTACATCTAAGAGCCGACATTATAACCAACACAGAGACGCTAGTCTCAATAGTAACCAACCAGGCTCTCTCTCTCTGCCAAAGCTGTCCGAGATGGTTTTATAGACAACTGTGAGGAGAGCTATAAGCTCTGCCCACAATTCTTTTAACTAATCAAATTCATTTAGCTTTTCAATTGTTGACAATTTGGCATGGAATAGCAAATAGACTTGATCACACGATCATGCGTTTCCATGACCCTGTGACCCCGTCCGTGTCTACTGCCAGAGAGAGTGCAACACCTCTGCAAACCATGCATTAATTCCGGCTTGCACCAGTCAATTCATTGTTTGTACGCTGCTTAGTAAGCACTCTACCACCACATGTCTGGCGAAATCCCATATGATGGTCTTGTGAGCCAAACAATGGAATTCCTCCAATCAAGTGCAGACATGTATATCAGATGTCCCCAACAAAGGACACACACACACTGAAAAGACTGTTGTCCTATAATATAATCATACATGTTTAAATAATTAAATTAAGAGAGTCATCAAAACATAAGGTAATTAATCACTACACATGTATATAGGTGCAAGGTAAAGGGTAACTATGTTACACTTCCTCTACCTACCTATACCTCCATCTACCTTCCTCTACCTCCCCCTACTTACCTCTACCTCCATCTACCACCCTCTACATTCGTATACCACCCTCTACCTCCATCTACCACCCTCTACATTCGTATACCACCCTCTACCTCCCTCTACCTTCATATGCCACCCTCTACCTCCCTCTACCACCCTCTACATTCGTATACCACCCTCTACCTCCCTCTACCTTCGTATACCACCCTCTACCTCCCTCTATCTTCGTATACCACCCTCTACCTCCCTCTACCACACTCTACATTCGTATACCACCCTCTACCTCCCTCTACCTTCGTATACCACCCTCTACCTCCCTCTACCACCTTCTACATTCGTATACCACCCTCTACCTCCCTCTACCTCCGTATACCACCCTCTACCTTCGTATACCTCCCTCTACCTTCATATACCTCCCTCTACCTTCGTATACCTCCCTCTACCTCCATCTACCACCCTCTACCTTCGTATACCTCCCTCTACCTACCTCTACCTCCATCTACCTTCCTCTACCTCCCCCTACCTACCTCTACCTCCATCTACCACCCTCTACCTTCCTATACCTCCCTCTACCTACCTATACCTCCATCTACCTTCCTATACCTCCCCCTACTTACCTCTACCACCCTCTACCTACCTCTACCTCCATCTACCACCCTCTACCTACCTCTACCTCCATCTACCACACTCTACCTTCCTATATCTCCCTCTACCTCCATCTACCTCCCTCTGCCACCCTCTACCTTCCTATACCCCGTCTACCTCCATCTACCTCCCACTACCACCCTCTACCTTCCTCTATCTCCATCTACCTTCCTATACCCCCTCTACCTCCCTCTACCTTCGTATACCACCCTCTACCTTCGTATACCTCCCTCTATCTTCGTATACCTCCATCTACCTCCCTCTACCACCCTCTACCTTTGTATACCACCCTCTACCTACATCTACCTCCATCTACCACCCTCTACCTTTGTATACCACCCTCTACCTTTGTATACCACCCTCTACCTTCCTATACCTCCCCCTACTTACCTCTACCTCCATCTACCTCCCTCTACCTTCCTATACCTTCCTCTACCTCCATCTACCACCCGCTACCTTCCTATACCACCCTCTACCTTCCTATACCTCCATCTACCACCCTCTACCTTCCTATACCACCCTCTACCTTCCTATACCACCCTCTACCTCCATCTACCTCCATCTACCACCATCTACCACCCTCTACCATCCTCTACCTCCATCTACCACCCTCTACCACCATCTACCACCCTCTACCTCCATCTACCCCCCTCTACCATCCTCTACCACCATCTACCACCATCTACCACCCTCTATCTCCATCTACCACCCTCTACCACCCTCTACCACCCTCTACCATCCTATACCATCCTATACCACCCTCTACCATCCTCTACCATCCTATACCACTACTTACCTCTACCTCCATCTACCACCATCTACAACCCTATACCTCCCTCTACCACCCTCTACCATCCTCTACCTCCATCTACCACCCTCTACCATCCTATACCACCCTCTACCTTCCTATACCACCCTCTACCTCCATCTACCACCCTCTACCTCCATCTACCACCCTCTACCTCCATCTACCACCCTCTACCATCCTCTACCACCCTCTACCATCCTCTACCACCCTCTACCTTCCTATACCACCCTCTACCTTCCTATACCACCCTCTACCTTCCTATACCACCCTCTACCTTCCTATACCACCCTCTACCACCCTATACCTTCCTATACCACCCTCTACCTTCCTATACTACCCTCTACCTTCCTATACCACCCTCTACCTTCCTCTACCACCCTCTACCACCCTCTACCTCCATCTACCTCCATCTACCTTCCTATACCTCCCTCTGCCACCCTCTACTTTCCTATACCCACCTTTACCTCCATATACCACCCTCTACCTTCCTATACCTCCTTCTACCTCCCACCCCGACATGCTGTACACTGTTACATAAATTACCTGGTCTTCGTCCATTTTCATAATGATACTGTCTTCAAAGCTTTTCGTGTGAACTTCCTTCTCAAGACAAATCTCCAGCCTTTTAATAGCTTGCTGTATGGTGTCTCCAGATAAGGAAAGGATAATGAAAGTGACTTTATTTGGATCTACGTCGTCCATTCTCTTCCATTTCACTGGTCTGCTATGCTGGTCAACATCTCGCCCTGACCTCCCTTGGATCCAATCTGTAACATTGTTTATATTGATATTCTATTGGTTGCAGTGAACTATTTCTCCTCCAATGAGATTACAATTTCTAACCTAGTTATTTTAAATCACCCAATCAAATCTTTGCCCATGTAGTACCAATTGGCTAGTATGGTACTTAAATCCTGCTGCATCAGGGCTTAGACGAAGCTTCTCGTATATTAGACAGAGGTTTGGCGCTTTAACCAAATGCTCTCCTCCAATGAGATTACAATTTCTAACCTAGTTATTTTAAATCACCCAATCAAATCTTTACCCATGTAGTACCAATTGGCTAGTATGGTACTTAAATCCTGCTGCATCAGGGCTAACGATAGACGAAGCTTCTCGTATATTAGGCAAACGTTTGGCGCTTCAACCAAATGCTCATCAATTTTTCTATTTGTTTATTTTGGGTCGTATCAACAGTTTAGGTCATACATAATAATGGCGAATCCAGCTGTTATTGGTGGAGGAAAACCCTGGATGTCCCCTACCAGTATTTCAGGCACAGACAGGATCCCTAATAGAACACCCATCCTGCCACAAGCTTCCTGACTTGAGAGAATTTGACACGCACAGTGGGATTCGAACACATAGCGATGAAGGACAAGTTATTTGAAGCCAACAATCTTAACCACTCGGCCACGTAGTCCACTATTTTTGCTTTTCTATTTAAAAATCTTCTCAATCAATTCAAAATAGAAAGAAATAAAAGAGATATGTGAGAATATTTCTCCCTAGTCACCCTGTAGCTTCAATCCTAACAAGCATGGACGTTCAGCTCTTCAGGGTTAGAAGGTAGGGTAAGTTCTTACACAATAACTCACACTGACCCGGATATCATTGGGTAGGAATAACCCACACTGACCTGGATATCATTGTGTAGGAATACCTCACACTGACCTGGATATCATTGTGTAGGAATACCTCACACTGACCCGGATATCATTGTGTATGAATAACCCACACTGACCTGGATATCATTGGGTAGGAATAGCTCACACTGACCTGGATATCATTGTGTAGGAATAGCTCACACTGACCTGGATATCATTGTGTAGGAATACCTCACACTGACCCGGATATCTTTGGGTAGGAATACCTCACACTGACCCGGATATCATTGTGTAGGAATACCTCACACTGACCCGGATATCATTGTGTAGGAATACCTCACACTGACCCGGATATCTTTGTGTAGGAATAGCTCACACTGACCTGGATATCATTGTGTAGGAATAGCTCACACTGACCTGGATATCATTGTGTAGGAATAGCCCACACTGACCTGGATATCATTGTGTAGGAATACCTCACACTGACCCGGATATCATTGTGTAGGAATACCTCACACTGACCCGGATATCATTGTGTAGGAATACCTCACACTGACCCGGATATCATTGTGTAGGAATACCTCACACTGACCCGGATATCATTGTGTAGGAATACCTCACACTGACCCGGATATCATTGTGTAGGAATACCTCACACTGACCCGGATATCATTGTGTAGGAATACCTCACACTGACCCGGATATCATTGTGTAGGAATACCTCACACTGACCCGGATATCATTGTGTAGGAATACCTCACACTGACCCGGATATCTTTGGGTAGGAATAGCTCACACTGACCTGGATATCATTGTGTAGGAATAGCTCACACTGACCTGGATATCATTGTGTAGGAATAGCCCACACTGACCTGGATATCATTGTGTAGGAATACCTCACACTGACCCGGATATCATTGTGTAGGAATACCTCACACTGACCCGGATATCATTGTGTAGGAATACCTCACACTGACCCGATATCTTTGGTAGGAATAACTCACACTGACCCGGATATCATTGTGTAGGAATAGCTCACACTGACCTGGATATCATTGTGTAGGAATAGCCCACACTGACCTGGATATCATTGTGTAGGAAAAACCCACACTGACCCGGATATCATTGAAAACCCACACACGATATCTTTGGGTAGGAATAGCTCACACTGACCTGGATATCATTGTGTAGGAATAACCCACACTGACCTGGATATCATTGTGTAGGAATAACCCACACTGACCTGGATATCATTGTGTAGGAATAACCCACACTGACCTGGATATCATTGTGTAGGAATACCTCACACTGACCCGGATATCATTGGGTAGGAATAGCTCACACTGACCTGGATATCATTGTGTAGGAATAGCTCACACTGACCTGGATATCATTGGGTAGGAATAGCTCACACTGACCTGGATATCATTGTGTAGGAATAGCTCACACTGACCTGGATATCATTGTGTAGGAATAGCTCACACTGACCTGGATATCATTGTGTAGGAATAGCTCACACTGACCTGGATATCACTGAGTAGGAATAGCTCACACTGACCTGGATATCATTGTGTAGGAATAGCTCACACTGACCTGGATATCATTGGGTAGGAATAACCCACACTGACCTGGATATCATTGGGTAGGAATAGCTCACACTGACCCGGATATAATTGTGTAGGAATACCTCACACTGACCCGGATATCATTGTGTAGGAATACATCACACTGACCCGGATATCTTTGGGTAGGAATACCTCACACTGACCTGGATATCATTGTGTAGGAATACCTCACACTGACCCGGATATCATTGTGTAGGAATAGCTCACACTGACCCAGATATCTTTGGGTAGGAATAGCTCACACTGACCTGGATATCATTGTGTAGGAATAGCTCACACTGACCTGGATATCATTGTGTAGGAATAGCCCACACTGACCTGGATATCATTGTGTAGGAATACCTCACACTGACCCGGATATCTTTGTGTAGGAATACCTCACACTGACCCGGATATCATTATGTAGGAATACCTCACACTGACCCGGATATCATTGTGTAGGAATACCTCACACTGACCTGGATATCATTGTGTAGGAATAACCCACACTGACCTGAATATCATTGTGTAGGAATAACCCACACTGACCTGGATATCATTGTGTAGGAATAACCCACACTGACCTGGATATCATTGTGTAGGAATAACCCACACTGACCTGGATATCATTGTGTAGGAATACCTCACACTGACCTGGATATCATTGTGTAGGAATAACCCACACTGACCTGGATATCATTGTGTAGGAATACCTCACACTGACCTGGATATCATTGGGTAGGAATACCTCACACTGACCTGGATATCATTGGGTAGGAATAGCTCACACTGACCGGATATCATTGTGTAGGAATAACCCCACACTGACCAACAAAAACCCACAACTGGATATCATTGTGTAGGAATACCTCACACTGACCTGGATATCATTGTGTAGGAATAACCCACACTGACCTGGATATCATTGTGTAGGAATACCTCACACTGACCTGGATATCATTGTGTAGGAATAGCTCACACTGACCTGGATATCATTGTGTAGGAATAACCCACACTGACCTGGATATCACTGTGTAGGAATACCTCACACTGACCTGGATATCATTGTGTAGGAATACCTCACACTGACCTGGATATCATTGTGTAGGAATAACCCACACTGACCTGGATATCATTGTGTAGGAATAAC
>CM026393.1:21506398-21513898 GCA_014843695.1 Archivesica marissinica
AGCATTTATATAGCGCAAACAGTATTCTATTGCGCTTCACAATATATACATAAATACAAATACATAGCATTTATATAGCGCAAACATTATTCTATTGCGCTTCACAATATATACATAAATACAAATACATAGCATTTATATAGCGCACACATTATTCTATTGCGCTTCACAATATATACATAAATACAAATACAGAGCATTTATATAGCGCACACATTATTCTATTGCGCTTCACAATATATACATAAATACAAATACATAGCATTTATATAGCGCAAACATTATTCTATTGCGCTTCACAATATATACATAAATACAAATACATAGCATTTATATAGCGCAAACATTATTCTATTGCGCTTCACAATATATACATAAATACAAATACATAGCATTTATATAGCGCAAACAGTATTCTATTGCGCTTCACAATATATACATAAATACAAATACATAGCATTTATATAGCGCACACATTATTCTATTGCGCTTTACAATATATACATAAATACAAATACAGAGCATTTATATAGCGCACACATTATTCTATTGCGCTTCACAATATATACATAAATACAAATACATAGCATTTATATAGCGCAAACATTATTCTATTGCGCTTCACAATATATACATAAATACAAATACATAGCATTTATATAGCGCAAACATTATTCTATTGCGCTTCACAATATATACATAAATACAAATACATAGCATTTATATAGCGCAAACATTATTCTATTGCGCTTCACAATATATACATAATACAAATACATAGCATTTATATAGCGCAAACATATTCTATTGCGCTTTACATATATACATAAATACAAATACATAGCATTTATATAGCGCAAACATTATTCTATTGCGCTTCACCATATATACATAAATACAAATACATAGCATTTATATAGCGCAAACATTATTCTATTGCGCTTCACAATATATACATAAATACAAATACATAGCATTTATATAGCGCAAACATTATTCTATTGCGCTTCACAATATATACATAAATACAAATACATAGCATTTATATAGCGCAAACTTTATTCTATTGCGCTTCACAATATATACATAAATACAAATACATAGCATTTATATAGCGCAAACATTATTCTATTGCGCTTTACAATATATACATAAATACAAATACATAGCATTTATATAGCGCAAACATTATTCTATTGCGCTTCACAATATATACATAAATACAAATACATAGCATTTATATAGCGCAAACATTATTCTATTGCGCTTCACAATATATACATAAATACAAATACATAGCATTTATATAGCGCAAACATTATTCTATTGCGCTTCACAATATATACATAAATACAAATACAGAGCATTTATATAGCGCAAACATTATTCTATTGCGCTTTACAATATATACATAAATACAAATACAGAGCATTTATATAGCGCAAACATTATTCTATTGCGCTTTACAATATATACATAAATACAAATACAGAGCATTTATATAGCGCAAACATTATTCTATTGCGCTTCACAATATATACATAAATACAAATACATAGCATTTATATAGCGCAAACATTATTCTATTGCGCTTCACAATATATACATAAATACAAATACAGAGCATTTATATAGCGCAAACATTATTCTATTGCGCTTTACAATATATACATAAATACAAATACAGAGCATTTATATAGCGCAAACATTATTCTATTGCGCTTCACAATATATACATAAATACAAATACAGAGCATTTATATAGCGCAAACATTATTCTATTGCGCTTCACAATATATACATAAATACAAATACAGAGCATTTATATAGCGCAAACATTATTCTATTGCCGCTTTACATACATAGCATTTATATAGCGCTATTGCGCTTTACAATATATACATAAATACAAATACATAGCATTTATATAGCGCAAACATTATTCTATTGCGCAATATATACATAAATACAAATACATAGCATTTATATAGCGCAAACATTATTCTATTGCGCTTTACAATATATACATAAATACAAATACATAGCATTTATATAGCGCAAACATTATTCTATTGCGCTTCACAATATATACATAAATACAAATACATAGCATTTATATAGCGCAAACATTATTCTATTGCGCTTCACAATATATACATAAATACAAATACATAGCATTTATATAGCGCAAACATTATTCTATTGCGCTTCACAATATATACATAAATACAAATACATAGCATTTATATAGCGCAAACAGTATTCTATTGCGCTTCACAATATATACATAAATACAAATACATAGCATTTATATAGCGCACACATTATTCTATTGCGCTTTACAATATATACATAAATACAAATACAGAGCATTTATATAGCGCACACACTATTCTATTGCGCTTCACAATATATACATAAATACAAATACATAGCATTTATATAGCGCAAACATTATTCTATTGCGCTTTACAATATATACATAAATACAAATACAGAGCATTTATATAGCGCAAACATTATTCTATTGCGCTTCACAATATACATAAATACAAATACATAGCATTTATATAGCGCAAACAGTATTCTATTGCGCTTTACAATATATACATAAATACAAATACATAGCATTTATATAGCGCAAACAGTATTCTATTGCGCTTTACAATATATACATAAATACAAATACATAGCATTTATATAGCGCAAACATTATTCTATTGCGCTTCACAATATATACATAAATACAAATACATAGCATTTATATAGCGCAAACATTATTCTATTGCGCTTTACAATATATACATAAATACAAATACATAGCATTTATATAGCGCAAACAGTATTCTATTGCGCTTCACAATATATACATAAATACAAATACATAGCATTTATATAGCGCAAACATTATTCTATTGCGCTTCACAATATATACATAAATACAAATACATAGCATTTATATAGCGCAAACATTATTCTATTGCGCTTCACAATATATACATAGATACAAATACATAGCATTTATATAGCGCAAACATTATTCTATTGCGCTTTACAATATATACATAGATACAAATACATAGCATTTATATAGCGCAAACATTATTCTATTGCGCTTTACAATATATACATAAATACAAATACATAGCATTTATATAGCGCAAACATTATTCTATTGCGCTTTACAATATATACATAAATACAAATACATAGCATTTATATAGCGCAAACATTATTCTATTGCGCTTTACAATATATACATAAATACAAATACAGAGCATTTATATAGCGCAAACATTATTCTATTGCGCTTTACAATATATACATAAATACAAATACATAGCATTTATATAGCGCAAACATTATTCTATTGCGCTTTACAATATATACATAAATACAAATACATAGCATTTATATAGCGCAAACATTATTCTATTGCGCTTTACAATATATACATAAATACAAATACAGAGCATTTATATAGCGCAAACAGTATTCTATTGCGCTTTACAATATATACATAAATACAAATACATAGCATTTATATAGCGCAAACAGTATTCTATTGCGCTTTACAATATATACATAAATACAAATACATAGCATTTATATAGCGCAAACATTATTCTATTGCGCTTTACAATATATACATAAATACAAATACATAGCATTTATATAGCGCAAACATTATTCTATTGCGCTTCACAATATAATACATAAATACAAATACATAGCATATATATTATTCTATTGCGCAAATACATAGCATTTATATAGCGCAAACATTATTCTATTGCGCTTCACAATATATACATAAATACAAATACATAGCATTTATATAGCGCAAACATTATTCTATTGCGCTTCACAATATATACATAAATACAAATACATAGCATTTATATAGCGCAAACATTATTCTATTGCGCTTCACAATATATACATAAATACAAATACATAGCATTTATATAGCGCAAACATTATTCTATTGCGCTTCACAATATATACATAAATACAAATACATAGCATTTATATAGCGCAAACATTATTCTATTGCGATACAAATACATAGCATATATATATTCTATTGCGCATTACAAATACATAGCATTTATATAGCGCTGCGCTTCACAATATATACATAAATACAAATACATAGCATTTATATAGCGCAAACATTATTCTATTGCGCTTTACAATATATACATAAATACAAATACATAGCATTTATATAGCGCAAACATTATTCTATTGCGCTTTACAATATACAAATACATAGCATTTATATAGCGCAAACATATTCTATTGCGCTTCACAATATATACATAAATACAATACATAGCATTTATATAGCGCAAACATTATTCTATTGCGCTTTACAATATATACATAAATACAAATACATAGCATTTATATAGCGCAAACATTATTCTATTGCGCTTTACAATATATACATAAATACAAATACATAGCATTTATATAGCGCAAACATTATTCTATTGCGCTTTACAATATATACATAAATACAAATACATAGCATTTATATAGCGCAAACATTATTCTATTGCGCTTTACAATATATACATAAATACAAATACATAGCATTTATATAGCGCAAACATTATTCTATTGCGCTTTACAATATATACATAAATACAAATACATAGCATTTATATAGCGCAAACATTATTCTATTGCGCTTTACAATATATACATAAATACAAATACATAGCATTTATATAGCGCAAACATTATTCTATTGCGCTTTACAATATATACATAAATACAAATACATAGCATTATAGCGCAAACATTATTCTATTGCGCTTTACATACATAGCATTTATATAGCGCTATTGCGCTTTACAATATATACATAAATACAAATACATAGCATTTATATAGCGCAAACATTATTCTATTGCGCAATATATACATAAATACAAATACATAGCATTTATATAGCGCAAACATTATTCTATTGCGCTTTACAATATATACATAAATACAAATACATAGCATTTATATAGCGCAAACATTATTCTATTGCGCTTCACAATATATACATAAATACAAATACATAGCATTTATATAGCGCAAACATTATTCTATTGCGCTTCACAATATATACATAAATACAAATACATAGCATTTATATAGCGCAAACATTATTCTATTGCGCTTCACAATATATACATAAATACAAATACATAGCATTTATATAGCGCAAACATTATTCTATTGCGCTTCACAATATATACATAAATACAAATACATAGCATTTATATAGCGCAAACATTATTCTATTGCGCTTCACAATATATACATAAATACAAATACATAGCATTTATATAGCGCAAACATTATTCTATTGCGCTTCACAATATATACATAAATACAATTACATAGCATTTATATAGCGCAAACATTATTCTATTGCGCTTCACAATATATACATAAATACAAATACATAGCATTTATATAGCGCAAACATTATTCTATTGCGTTTCACAATATATACATAAATACAATTACATAGCATTTATATAGCGCAAACATTATTCTATTGCGCTTCACAATATATACATAAATACAAATACATAGCATTTATATAGCGCAAACATTATTCTATTGCGCTTCACAATATATACATAAATACAAATACAGAGCATTTATATAGCGCAAACATTATTCTATTGCGCTTTACAATATATACATAAATACAAATACATAGCATTTATATAGCGCAAACATTATTCTATTGCGCTTTACAATATATACATAAATACAAATACATAGCATTTATATAGCGCAAACAGATGCAAATTTAAACGATGACAATAATATATACATATATAGATATAGATATAACTAGGATTCTAGTAACTGGATAAGAACATATTTTATCGTGATATCTACACCATTACAGTATATAAGTGAGTGATCGGATTAGCGCTAAAAGTGGCAATATGAACCATAGACCCAAACACCGCCGTAAGAATGACAACCGTGATGTGGCCAGTACAGTGATTGGGCCGGTACAGTGATCCGCCCATCACCACATGACAGAGCTCGAACCCAAGAGAATGCCCATACAACACTTTACTCATCAATCCAATACACTTATATACAAATAAACAAGTGATTAATATAGAGTTTATTGTTTGCCCATTTTGTATACTAGTAGTTTACATCACGTGTATTTAGTGTCCTCACGAAGGCTAGTCTGGGAACAGGCGTCGATATATGTCGCCTGGTCAGTCAAATAAATATAGTTTAACACCGAGACTATTAATTGGGTCGTATTGAGTTTCTGATCATAGCCTGGGAACAGGCGTCGATATATGTCGCCTGGTCAGTCAAATAAATATAGTTTAACACCGAGACTATTAATTGGGTCGTATTGAGTTTCTGATCATAGCCTGGGAACAGGCGTCGATATATTTTGCCTGGTCAGTCAAATAAATATATTTTAACACCGATACTATTAATTGGGTCCTATTGGGTTTCTGATCATACCAACGTGTCAATTTGTGAGAAGCTAAAAAGTGAAACATCGACAGACTGGCACCCAGGCTACATGATGGCATTAGCGAAGAATAAGAAGAAGACGAGTCGTTTATTAACAACACATAGATACAATTGTATACAAATAAACAAGTGGTCAATAAAGCTATCGTATTGATACTGTGGTCTAATTTACCGTAATATAGAGGATGTACATTCGTGTTGGTGTATTTTGTGTAATTAAGAAGACAACGCCTTCAGTATGGAGTCCCTGTGGATTAGAGTATTCTTAAGAAAACGAGTCAAATGTTATATTGTGTGTTTTACGTTTATTTATCGTAGCTACCGGTTGCCCATATGAGCGACGCCTCCTGAAGAGATTAGTCATTTTATGTTTTGGAGGATAGTGCATGATACAGACAGAGCCCATTCCAGAGACTCCTCTGGTTCTTTTACGTGCACTGTGTAAAGCACCGACACGAGACCTCGGTTAAACGTCCCATCTGAAAGACTGTTAATTTTATTCGGGTCAGACGGGGGATCGAACCTGCGATCCCTGGATTACAAGTCCAGCGTGTTACCACTGTACTACAGATCCGTCTGTAGCCAAACGTGATAACACCTTTCTATTCTAATTGTTGATTAAATTACAAACGTTATACATGCTTTTATTAATATTATATTGTAATAATATGCTTCGAAATCGAGCTAAAATAAATTTGTATAAATCAACAGCTACCTTTAGTTTATACAACTTTTAGCTCGATTGCGAAACAAGTTCTTTCAACTTATATTAATCACTCTCGAGACCTCATTCCTGATTGAATCCATCGCCACGAGAGAATATTATCCTACAGATATGCAACATCATAAACACCGTATTTATAAGATGTCACAGCGATTAGATAGTCCCATAAATAAATAGTTATATAATGTCGTATTCGGGACATTACCTGTCTATTCATACCATAGAGATTCTAGTATAATTCCATA
>CM026393.1:21518898-21553200 GCA_014843695.1 Archivesica marissinica
TTAGCTAACAGAGGTATGAATCAACATATCAAGTAATTTAATTAAAAAAGACAACATGGGACAAATGGGGACGATGCATTCCGAGTGTAAACAAGTGCGGTCGATGCGTTCCGGTTGTAAACAAATGCGTGACCGATCGACTCGGAGAGACCTGCTTTCGGTTTCGTGTTTGTTTTATTGCAAAATTACACTGTTTACCAAATGAACATAAGCATACAAAGTATAATGTTAGAATGTGTAGCAGCATTGCTACCCATACGTAAAATTGAATTGTTCAAATATCTTTTATTTCATACGATGCAATGCTGCTTTAAAATGACTGAATATCATATTGTTGATGTAATCATTGTGACTTCTATATGATGTTTATATGTATAACAATTTAATATGTAGGTGACTTATAGATCCAGTGGGTCGGGTGCTATATTCATGTATTTATGTATGTATTGAAATATGTTAATGCACATGTCACTATAATAAACTATATACTTACTTATACCAGTGTTAAATCCGTATTAGAATCACAGACGGATCTGTAGTCCAGTGGTAACACGCTGGACT
The DNA here is from genome assembly GCA_014843695.1 of Archivesica marissinica. NCBI lineage: Eukaryota > Metazoa > Mollusca > Bivalvia > Venerida > Vesicomyidae > Archivesica > Archivesica marissinica. The sequence goes on from CM026393.1 coordinate 21,519,460, forward strand.
GGTAATCCAGTGATCCCAGGTTCGATCCCCCGTCTGACCCTAATAAAATTAAGTCCTTCAGATGGGACGTTAAACCGAGGTCTCGTGTCGGTGCTTTACACTGTGCACGTAAACGAACCAGAGGAGACTTCGGAATGTATCACTGCACTATCCTCCAATGACTAATCTCTTCAGGTGGCGTCGCTCATATGGGCAAACGGTAGCGACGATAAATAAACGTAACGCACTCAAAGTATTAGAGTCTCATTCATGTACATTACGTTAGATATCCTTAAGCACTAACAACAGTACATGACCATTCACCGGAGAATTACAAGAGACTATATCACATTAAGACTATCACATGATTATAGTACAATTCACCAGGTATTAAAACATAAAACCAAGAAAATGCTGCTAATTCTTTTATTTTTTTTAAAAATTAGATAGGTTTTAAAACACTGAAATGATAAAAGGCACTAATGTGCAGATTAAGAAATATTTTAAAAGATAAATTATCAACCCTGATCAGATCGAGAAGGAACTAATTAGAAGCTGTTCCTGTGATAAATAAAAAGGTACGTACACATTTTAATAAATCAAACATTAATTACAGAGGCAAAGGTAAATTAGTTGAAGTATATTAAAACAGGTTTTGGCCCAAATTCTAATTAGAGATGGACTAGTACTAACATGAACCTCATCTCGCATCCTAATTGCATGCATCGTTTACTTGCATAGGTTAATCAATTCTTTGTTTGCTGTGTTTAATAAATGTTAGTCGGAGGTTTGCGTATAGTGGACATATAAGGATATAATGATAGTCATCTTCCATCTGGCTATCATGGCACAACATACAAGTTCGTTTATTACGCTTTATTATCTGTCTAGAGTATCTGCCAGTTTCTATTCGCAATTTATGAGCAGAGGTTGTTAGCCTAGCGAGAGGAATCCCGGGACTTCTACTTACTATATTAAGAAGGTACGGTTCTATGCCAAAATCATTCTATAAGTAAGTAAGTAATTTGTTTATTATAGTGACATGTGTACATATCAGACAATATTTACATATAAATTATACAATTAAATACACCCGGCCCAATGGGCCTATAAGTCACTTACAAATATAATACTAGAAACATATCACATGATTAAACACATACAACATTATAGTAGTTATATCAAAACTAGAAATGTGGCCAAGGGACATAGATGTTCCACTTCGTCTCTTCTCTGCAGAGTCTAGGACCATAAATCACTAGTGTATAAGATATCACAGTGAGGTTTAAATAGAACCCGTAACACAGAATACAGACGGATGCACCGACGGACAGATGGACAAGATCAAATGTATGTACCATCAAACTGGGACATAACTAGTCCAGGTGGGGCACACACCATGGGACATAACTAGTCCAGGTGGGGCACACACCATGGGACATAACTAGTCCAGGTGGGGCACACACCATGGGACATAACTAGTCCAGGTGGGGCACACACCATGGGACATAACTAGTCAGGGCACACCAAAAAATAACTAGTCCAGGTGGGGCACACACCATGGGACATAACTAGTCCAGGTGGGGCACACACCATGGGACATAACTAGTCCAGGTGGGGCACACACCATGGGACATAACTAGTCCAGGTGGGGCACACACCATGGGACATAACTAGTCCAGGTGGGGCACACACCATGGGACATAACTAGTCCAGGTGGGGGCACACACCATGGGACATAACTAGTCCAGGTGGGGCACACACCATGGGACATAACTAGTCCAGGTGGGGCACACACCATGGGACATAACAGGTTTCATTGTGCAAAGTTTGGTTGAGCATAATACACAAAACAACATCATTACAACAAGATCATCTATAAATACGGTTTCTTCTTCTAATATACGCTTTCACTAGATATTTGGAGACTTTTCTTGGATAATTGGTAATCAAGAATACCATTTTGCTATCACATGTCATACGAATATATTGTTCATTATAAACATCACAACATGTTTCATGTCTAATATCTTCATAAACTGGGCAATTGGTCAAAAAGTGTGTCTCATTTTCAATCACTTGCATATCACAAAAATGGCATAGTCTGCTCTGGGGTTTCTCCCACATACCGACCAGTTTCAATTCGTAGCGGTAAAATACAACATCTAAACATCTATATGTAATTATAAAATGAGCTCAAAGATTTATACGATCTCAAATATGCATGCCATTCTGTAGAAATCCATCAATTAATATTTACTCAATTAACACTAGGTCTTGTTACTGATTCATTATGGAGTGTGTCTACCATCCGATTGCAATAAAAGTACGCTTAATACATTAGTAACAAGCACTAATGCATCCGACAATATTTAATTAGAAATAGAAGTGTTCATTAGAACTAAACATTCATAATTTACACAACGCATACGTCTAGGATGTAACGTGAAGATTTATGCCTCCATGGACAATATCCATACATTTAACTTGAATAATAGATTATGATATGGTTCGGTGTTTGGGGAGTGCATAGCCACATCATCATGTTGTGTTTATGTGTGTGTGTGCAAAAATACTTTAATCATTGAGGCTCATGAATGAAATTACACAACGACCTCCACACGACATTTTTCATAAAGTTTGAATACATATGAATGAGCTAGCATGAGAAATACTCATATATCATAGTAGCATGATAAATACTCATATATCATTCATTTATTTGCTTTCAAATGATCCTTTTCAAAGTTCATACGTACACGCTTCTCCGAAACTACTCCATTATAAACCATGTTTTCACTTTTTCACAATACATGTATATGTATTTTATCTGTATAATTATGCTATAAGCATCAGCTGATGTCTTAATGCAAAACATGCTGTTGTTGTTGTTGTTGGTGGTGGTGGTGGTGGTGGTGGTGGTGTATATGTGTAATTTTAACACTTTCAATTTGTCCGTGATTCCGCAAATTATTAACTGCTTAGTAAAAAATGTTGGTGTTTTTTTCGTTAAATCAGATCTTGCATGTACATATATGCATGTAGATAGAAATATTTATATGAAAATAATGAAATACTTCACTATTTGAATACATGACCATGCGTATATATGTAATATGTATACATGTACACTAGTAATATAGTGTTTGTTTATTATAGTGTCACCCCTATTTAAAGGGCCAGCCATTTCTGACTTATGAGACACCTCTTTTTATGAACATCAGTATTTCCCGAATCCTATGCTTGTATGCCAGGCGCCAGGCTGGTAGGCAATCAGTAACCATTATTTAACTAGCTGGCGGCTCACCAACCGGCCATATCAGAACGAACCTCTGGCGAACCTTCGACCTCCCGCTCCGTAGGCGGACGCCTTAACCACTAGGCCAGTGACGAGACGGTGAATATACTATGATGGAATATACATTGTATATAAACATGTGTACTTTATTAGTCTCATATCGAGTGCAGAAACACATCTTCCGCATGATTTTGCAGTATTATTTGGAAGTAGATATGTGTGTGCGTCTTACGTTTATTTATCGTCGCTACCGGTTGCCCATATGAGCAACGCCTCCTGAAGAGATTAGTCAGTTTTGATTTTTGGAGCATAGTGCAATGATACAGGCAGAGACCCATTCCAGAGTCTCGTCTTGTTCGTTTACGTGCACGGTGTAAAGCACCGACACGAGACCTTGGTTTAACGTCCCATCTGAAAGACTGTTAATTGTATTAGGGTCAGACGGGAGATCGAACCTGTGCTCCCTGGATTACCAGTCCAGCGTGTGGAAGTAGATATTGCTTCAATGTAAGATATACATTAGTGCGAAATGTGCATATGAATGACACAAACAACCATTGCTTGCTCCGTATATACCCTCTGGATAGTCTTATTTATTTCATACAAGTGTAGCGAACCGCACACACCGTTGTTGGGTCGTTGTCTATGTGTGAATCCTACACGGGTTTTCCAGAGCCCGGCTTTCCGCTAACTCCTATTCACCCCCCCCCCCAAAGGAGACAATCAATACGTGTTTGATGTGAATATATTATATATTATATATTATGTATGATTATGTATTATATGACAAGTCTGATAATAAAATGTTGTTCTGTTCTGTTCGTGTTTGATACTTATTTGTAATAACCCTTAACAAAAACCTTGAACTTGGTAGCATAGCATAATATAATTACTTAGGAATAGTTATAGCAATGGTAAACACATACAGTCACATGTGTACCGTGAATATATTCACTTGCCCTCTCGATAAAATGAGTTGAGCAACACTAAACTTTCACTTATTATTTTAATCCCACGAGCGTAACACAAACTAATTCCAAGTCACCTTTAATCTTTGGTTAACACACTCGCTGATTTAAGTCACTTTTAGTCTTGGGTTAACACACTCGCTGATTTAAGTCACTTTTAGTCTTGGGTTAACACACTCGCTGATTTAAGTCACACACTCGCTGATTTAAGTCACTTTTAGTCTTTGGTTAACATACTCGCTGATTTAAGTCACTTTTAGTCTTTGGTTAACACACTCGCTGATTTAAGTCACTTTTAGTCTTTGGTTAACACACTCACTGATTTAAGTCACGTTTAGTCTTTGGTTAACACACTCGCTGATTTAAGTCACTTTTAGTCTTTGGTTAACACACTCGCTGATTTAAGTCACTTTTAGTCTTTGGTTAACACACTCGCTGATCTAAGTCACTTTTAGTCTTTGGTTAACACACTCGCTGATTTAAGTCACTTTTAGTCTTTGGTTAACACACTCGCTGATTTAAGTCACTTTAAGTCGTTGGTTAACACACTCGCTGATTTAAGTCACTTTTAGTCTTTATTTTTTTTATATAAATTTATTTTAGCTCGATTGCGAAACAAGTTATTTCAACTTATATAAATCACTCTCGAGACCTCATTCCTGATGGAATCCATCTCCACGAGGGAGAGAGAAGAGGCAATGTGGAATTTAAATGCCTTGCCTAAGGGCACAATCGTAACGGCTCCAGTGGGGCTCGCTAATGTGATGTATATGACTTGTGAATGGTCATGTACTGTTGTTAATGTTTAAGGATATCTAATGTGATGTATATGACTGATGAATGGTCATGTACTGTTGTTAATGTTTAAGGATATCTAATGTGATGTATATGACTGGTGAATGGTCATGTACTGTTGTTAATGTTTAAGGATATCTAATGTGATGTATATGACTGGTGAATGGTATGTACTGTTGTTAATGTTTAAGGATATCTAATGTGATGTATATGACTGGTGAATGGTATGTACTGTTGTTAATGTTTAAGGATATCTAATGTGATGTATATGACTGGTGAATGGTCATGTACTGTTGTTAATGTTTAAGGATATCTAATGTGATGTATATGAATGGTGAATGGTATGTACTGTTGTTAATGTTTAAGGATATCTAATGTGATGTATATGACTGGTGAATGGTCATGTACCGTTGTTAATGTTTAAGGATATCTAATGTGATGTACATGAATGGTGAATGGTCATGTACTGTTGTTAGTGTTTAAGGATATCTAATGTGATGTATATGAAGGAGACTCTAATACTTGAATGTTTTACGTTTATTTATCGTCGCTACCGGTTGCCCATATGAGCGACGCCTCCTGAAGAGATTAATCATTGGAGGATAGTGCAATGATACATTCCAGAGTCTCCTCTGGTTCGTTTACGTGCACTGTGTAAAGCAACGAACGAGACCTCGGTTTAACGTCCCATCTGAAAGACTGTTAATTTTATTAGGGTCTGACGGGGGATCGAACCTGTGATCACTGGATTACCAGTCCAGCGTGTTACCACTGTACTACAGATCCGTCTATGATTCTAATACGGATTTAAAACTGGTACATATATATACTGAGTCAACTAAGAAACGATACATGGTTATAAACATATATATATGTGTATTTTAATTACTAAATAAGCAATTCATCTGAAATTTCGTGTACCGAGATTGAAACATATGACACACTGTTACAAGTTTAAAATTCGATCATACCATCATTATCTGTTACGTTGTGGCGTCATTTGTGACCAAGGGGTCAAGTTGAATATTCACACAATAGTTAATACCGTGTATGACTTCCATTGGCATCTCTCACTGCAATGCATCGCCGTCGCATGGAACGAATAAGTGTCAGAATCTCATAGTGGTCAATATTGTTCCATTCCTGACGCAGAATATCCCTCAGTTGGTGTAACGTCGCCGGCTGACGGAGTCTTACACTACGGTCTACGGTATCCCATAAATGTTCTATCGGAGACAAGTATGGTGACAATGCTGACCACGGTAAACGTTCAATGTTCCCCTGCTCCAATAATTGAGTGCATCTGGCGTTGTCCTGTTGGAACAGTGTGACGCGTCGATTGACGTTAAAGAATGGCAAAACAACGGGCGTAATAATTTCGTCGCAGTACCGCTGTGCGGTTAAGTTTCCGTCAACAATAATCAGTTGTGTGCGGCCGTCGAATGTGATGCCGCCCCATATAATAACGCTACCGCCTCCAAACCGATCCACCTCACGTACACACGCATCGGCGTAACGTTCTCCCTGCCGACGGTATACTCGAGCCCTGTCATCCGCACGCCATAAACAGAAACGCGATTCGTCACTAAGCATAACGGAATTCCACTGTAAGCGAGTCCAACGTGCATGTTCACCCATCCACTCACGACGTTCGTTCCGGTGACGTCGCGTCAACATGGGCCCTGTGTACGGTCTGTAAGGACGGATTCCACGTTCAGCGAGCCTGTTCCGAACTGATTGAGCACTGATTCAATTGTTGGTCCTCCCAGGAGTAACGATGGCTGTATGAGTAGTGGGCAGGAACCGGTCGCGTAAATGTGACGTCCGAATATGACGGTCCTGTTCTGGCGTCGTTACGCGTGGTCGACAAGTAAATGGGCGGTTGTCAGTTGATCCACGTGTTCGGTACCGTCCAAGTAGACGTGTGATCGTGATCCGGGACACACCGAGGCGATTAGCGACGTCATTATGACGTAAACCAGCTTCAACCATCCCAATTGCTCGCATTCTCGCATTTTTGTCCAGTCTGGGCATTTCTTTTGAGGAAAATGCAGATCGTTTTGGTGTTTTTGCTCGAAGTAATTACAATATGAGTACAACAAACTGGTTTGTGGATCTATCCATGTATAGCAAATCGTGTTGCTCGAGGATCACGTGCAAAACGGTAAATCGGCGTTAGGAAAATATGGATGCATTATTTACCTGTGTATATGGATGAATATCATAGTCATACGTCACTCTATATGTTTGCATCTTTTTCGTCAAAGTTGGTTTGGTATCGTTTCTTTTTTGACTCAGTATAGTTCAAATTTACCCAAAAATATGATGCAAGTTTATCTATGCAAGTATGCAGAAATGGAGGCCCGCATATCAACTTTGTGACAAATGCAATAGTACAAACACCCTTACCTATTGCCTGGAAGTCGTGATAGCGCAGTGGATACGCGTTCGCTTCAGGTGCGAAAGGTCCGGAGTTCGAGCCCCGCTGGAGCCGTTACGATTGTGTCCTTAGGCAAGGCATTTAAATTCCACGTTGCCTCTTCTCTCCCTCGTGGCGATGGATTCCATCAGGAATGAGGTCTCGAGAGCGATTTATATAAGTTGAAAGAACTTGTTTCGCAATCGAGCTAAAATAAATTTGTATAAACTAAATTACCTATTGCCTCACCTGAGGATTGTTGTGGCTATCCAATACACACATTGGCTGATCACCATGGACACACGCACACACCAATATCCTTAGTCCTTCCTACTTTATTCAATTAACCACTTTATTATTCACAATTGTAAATGCTCCAACAATTGTATAACTTGTCCTAGAATTATGTGTACCACCAAACCTGCTATCCAACTATGGTTTTGAACTTGCTAAGCTTATTTATCCTAATGCCCTCATCATAACAAATTCAACTATACCCACTAACGAAGTTATGTTATTGCTCGTTCATTCATTTCTTCATTAATTCAATTATTATATTCAACCCCCCCCCCCCCCACTGAATTGCACTTAATTAGCTCATCTATGCATCCAGTTCATTCATCGATCCATCCAACCATTCATTCATTCAGTCATTCATTCATTGATCCATCGATCCATCCATCCAATCATTCATTCAATCAATCATTCATTCATTCAATCACATTCATTTAGTCATTAATTCATTCTCTCATCCATTTATTTATTCATCCATCCATCCATCCATCCATCCTCCATCCATCCATCCATCCATCCATCCATCCATCCATCACCACACCAACCATCCATCCATCCATCCATCCATACATTCATTCATTCATTCATTCACATTCATTCAATCAATCAATCACTCAACCATGTAATCATTCTGATTGTATATATAGGTGTTTATTATTTATATGAGGTTTAATAACTACTGCTGATTCACTTTCTGGTACATTATTTTGTTCATTCATTCATGTAATTTATCCGGATTGTACTAATATATGTATATATGCGTCTGGTTGATTATATAATGTTTAATAACCATTGCCGATTTAAAAACAATTGCACATTATTTTGTTCATTCATTCATTCATTCATCCATTCGTTCGTTCGATCAGTCATTCATTCACGAGAGTCACTGTTCAAATTGAGTTATGGAGCTGTGTATTTACATCAGTATAACTGAGTGTTCGTTGAAAGGAATGAATGAACACTATATATACTGGAATGAATATACAACTACCTAATGCATTACTTGATGAACTGGTGACTCTGTTGTGTGACTGAGTGATCGTTGGAGAGAATGACTGAACACTATATATACTGGCATGAATATACAACTACATAATGCATTACTTGATGAACTGGTGGCTTTGTTGTGTGACTGGGTGATCGTTGGAGAGAATGACTGAATACCAAATGAAATGAAGATATAACTTGTAGTAATCAAATTGTGAGCTGTTAATCGTCTTGTTCTGCTAAACCACACTTTACTTGCTTAGCAATTCTGAATTACGCGTATCACGCCATGCCTAACTATGTTATATTTCGGGTTTTACGCCTGCATCAGCACCATATTTGGGCTATATCGCCGGCGGACAGTTTACCTAACAACACCTTTCCTGGACAGGCTCCAGCGGTTAACCAGTACTTGGGTGTATCAACCTCCGTAGGAAACTGCCACTTTTGTCATATAAATGAAACACGGTCTGAGCGGGGCTCGAATCCGTGACCATCAGGGATGATAGGTTATAGTGGTATACAAGTCAGCGACCTTAACCACTCGACCACGGAGGCGGACAGTGCCTAACCAGAGAACCATACACGTATATATATCCGCTATAGAGGTTCCATTACACTAAACGGTATTCCATTGTTGTTAAGTTCAATTGGAAATCCCACACGAAGTGTGTTTTTACGTTTATTTAGCGTCGCTACCGGTTGCCCATATGATAGTCGCCTCCTGAAGAGATGTAAAGCACCGACACGAGACCTTGGTTTAACGTCCCATCTGAAAGACTATTAATTTTATTAGGGTCAGACGGTGGATCGAAGCTGCGATCCCTGTCCCATCACGAAGTTAATCCACACGATGTGTATACACACAATAGAGTAGTAACACATTAAATCAGATATTTACATACCGTTTTGTGTCTATAGTTATAATTTACCACTCATTCACGTACTATGCGTGGTGGTGTTATTACAGACGCTTTGCAACTAAAGGGAAATAATAATTATGTAAACTAACTATGGTTCAAAGAGTTTATTGCCCTTACTCCATATCCCCAACAAACAAGCAACATATTATCAGATACTTCATAAGGAAAGAGAAATAATCACTTCCTCAATGCATTATAGTTTGAATAGTTTTACTCGCAATAGTATGTTGTTATATGTATGTATGTATGTATGTATGTACAAATGTATATACGGAGATGTATATATGTATGTGTGTGGGTACATGTGTACGTATATATATAGGCAACGACTAAGTCACATGGTCCAATGAAAAAGCCACATTTCTGGCTTCTAAATCGTATAGACGCGACCTACTCCTGTACGTTGTCTAAATCAGATAGCTCGCTCGGTGTATATTTCGTTAAGACGGGCCAATTCGTGATCTATCCTATACATATCTATATATGTGTATGTACATATGTATATTTCGCCCCTGTTTTCCTTTTCATAAAACTAGTATGTGCGTGTAAATAGTTTTAGATTATACCTAAGAAAGTCTAACCTGTATCCTCAGATAACAGTTAACTCTTTTCTCCATTTTGTGCATTGAAATGTTTTGTTCATCACTTGATTTTATTGATATGGTCACATGATTCCGCCTGATGCTAACTTGTACTTTACCGGTTAACTACAGGCCCGTATCATTAATAAGATGTGTGTGTAAAGTAATGGAACGAGTTGTTTTTAAATATATATATATATAACCATCTGTTTTTCAATGATCTAATTTATTAGAACCAATCAGGATTTCCTCCTGTTCACTCAACTGTATATCAACTTATAGTATAGATATATAGACAGACAGACAGACAGACAGACAGACAGACATTTATATATTATGAAATATGTAAATGTTTCGATGAGAGAAAAGCAACGTGTATGGTATTTTGCGATATATCTAAAGCATTTGACCGAGTTTGGCACAAAGGTTTATTTATTCAAATTAAAACAAAACAGAGTTTCAGGAACTGTGTTAAAATGAAATGCAGACTATCTTATACCTTCATAATCGCAAACAAAGAGTATGTGTAGGCCACTCCTTCTCTAATTCCAAAACAATTACTGCCGGAGTACCCCACTGTACGGTTCTCGGGCCACTTTTATTTCTTGTTTATGTTAATGACATAGCCGAATCTCTCATAAGTACTACTAGGTTTGCTGTATCTACATCAGAGTGTGCTGTTATGGAAACTGTTTTAAATTATAATTAATATCTAATTGGGGCAAACAGTGGCTAGTTAAATTTAATACAGCAAAAACACAAAAGTTATGTTCTTCTTACTCAGGTTCCAAATCGTTCCGCTATATTTTGTTGATGATCATAAACATTTAGGCCTCACGTTACGCCATGATGGGTCATGGCATACGCACATCAATACTATTACTGCTTCTGCTTCTAAAGTTCTTGGTTGGGTGAGAATTCTTACATACACATTTAAACGGTCTATTCTCAATACTATTTACATTGTAAAAACAGTGTCGCGTCTTGTCAAAAGAATGTTATCTGTGTGTTTTACGTTTATTTATCGTCGCTACCGGTTCCCCATATGAGCGACGCCTCCTGAAGAGATTAGTCATTTTAGATTTTTGGAGGATAGTGCAATGATACAGACAGAAATCCATTCCAGAGTCTCCTTTGGTTCATTTACGTCCACGGTGTAAAGCACCGACACGAGACCTCGGTTTAAAGTTCCATCCGAAAGTCTTAATTTTATTAGGGTTAGACGGGGATCGAACCAGCGATCCCTGGATTACCAGTCGAGCGTGTTACCACTGGACTACAGATCCGGCTATGGCTTCATATCACGGAACATACATTTTAAACAAATACTTACTAACAAAATTGAATGTCTCCCATTATTTTCACATTGTTTACACAACATGATTGAAATTGCGGGAAAACATGAAACCAGCCTTTCATTATCCTGTAAGTATCCCAGAAATGAAATAGGAACCAATTTGCATACTCTGAACCCCAGGTTATCAACTTGGCGCCAATCCATGGAACAAACCTTGCTATGCATATGTATCCGCGAATCATTTGGGAACCAATTATTGTTTTGTTGAATTTCAACTGCGTAAATATATTTCTGGATTACATCTCAAGCCTGTATTTCTATGCGCACACCAGTGAAAGATTGGAACTAGTTCCCTGATAACAGACTGTCAGTCGGACTCTTTTAATAACTACCATACATAGCAGTACTTCTTATCACATAAATTCCCATTCATCCAACAGTCTTTCATATGGGACTTTAAACCAGGGTCTTGTGTAGGTGCTTTACACTGTGCACGTAAAGGAACCAGAAGAGACTATGGAATGGGTCTCTGTCTGTATCATTGCACTATCCTCCAAAAATCTAAAATGACTAATATCTTCAGGATGCGTCGCTCAAATGGGCAACCTAGCCTGAGAACAGGCGTCGATATAGTTTGCCTGGTCAGTCAAATAAATATATTTTAACACCGAGACTATTAATTGGGCCGTATTGAGTTTTTGATCATATCAACACAGACAGACTGGAACCCAGGCTAGAGCAACCGATAGCGACAATTATATCGATTATAGCGAACCGGCCATATCAGAATGAATACCTGATGAAGTTCGAACCTTCGATAACCAGATATATGTGCGGACAACTTAACCACTAGGTCAGGGCGACGGTTAATTTATATATTCTCATGACCAAAGCTTAATATTGTTGCACATGTGATTGAAGTGTTGTTAGGACCTTACAAATATACAAATGGTTCTGCTTAATAATGTGACATTGTTAGGTAATTGTTAATTATAAAGAAGTTTCGTCCATTTCATGTTTCGTAGCATGGATTTCCGTATTCTCTCTTAGTTGCGCCAAATATTTAAGAAAATTCAAGCCATCGGAGACAATTAAAAGTCCAAACAGTGTACACATAAAAGCTAATCCAACGCAACCTATCGACTTTGATGAAACACGTTCATCTTCAGCAGATGTTTTCTTCCTCGTTGTTGAGGATAGTTTTGCTTTATCCACACGCAACTTAAGTACAATCTGTGCAACCTTTTCCTCCACTGTCAAGTTGGCCCAAACAGGGTCAATACTGTAACTGCTTATATACTTGGAGAGATCAGAGCACTTGCAATTACAAGTAGAGCTGGTCGTGGTAGTCGTCGTTGTTGTTGTTGGTGGTGGTGCATTAGTTGTTGCTGTTGTCGTTGTCGGTGTGTTCGTTGTTGTCGTCGGTGCGTTAGTTGTTGTTGTCGGTGCGTTGGTTGTAGTTGGTGCGTTGGTGGTTGTTGTTGTCGTCGGTGCGTTGGTGGTTGTTGTTGTTGTTATCGGTGCGTTGGTTGTTGTTGTTGTCGGTGCGTTGGTGGTTGTTGTTGTTATCGGTGCGTTGGTTGTTGTTGTTGTTATCGGTGCGTTGGTGGTTGTTGTTGTTGTCGGTGCGTTGGTGGTTGTTGTTGTTATCGGTGCGTTGGTTGTTGTTGTTGTTATCGGTGCGTTGGTGGTTGTTGTTGTTGTCGGTGCGTTGGTGGTGGTGGTTGTTGTTGTTGTATCTGGTGCTATGGTTGTAGTGGTATCACCATACGAAGAACATAGTGTTGTAGGCACCAATGAGTTATCACTTGATACTGCTGTATCATCAGTCGTGTCCAGTGCATCTGTAAGATAAATGTAAACAAACATGTTTGCTTCTTTCCTACAAATCCTATCTAAAACATAGTTAGAAACATTGACTAATGTTTACTTGTTCTTCTTATAGCGACACTACATCGGTGAAAATGAAAATTTCTACGGAATGTGACTTCTAATAACATCGCATAATATGTTACCAATTATTTGCCACACAATTCGAGCATTTCAATTAATAAACAAACGTCGTATACGACTGTTTGTTGACATAGCAAAGTAATGTAAGCAATGTGAACACACTTGCGTAATACAACGTGTGTATCCTGGTCATGCGTAATACAACGTGTGTATCCTAATCATGCGTACTACAGCGTGTGTATCTTAATCATGCGTAATACAACGTGTATATCATGAGCATGCGTAATACAACGTGTGTATCCTAATCATGCGTACTACAGCGTGTGTATCCTAATCATACGTAATACAACGTGTATATCATGCGCATGCGTAATACAGCGTGTGTATCCTAATCATGCGTAATACAACGTGTATATCATGAGCATGCGTAATACAGCGTGTGTATCCTAATCATGCGTAATACAACGTGTGTATCATGAGCATGCGTAATACAGCGTGTGTATCCTAATCATGCGTAATACAACGTATATATCATGAGCATGCGTAATACAGCGTGTGTATTCTAATCATGCGTAATACAGCGTGTGTATCCTAATCATGCGTAATACAGCGTGTGTATCCTAATCATGCGTAATACAGCGTGTGTATCCTAATCATGCGTTATACAACGTGCGTATCCTAACCATGCGTAATACAGCGTGTGTATCCTAAGCATGCGTAATACAATGTGTATATCATGAGCATGCGTAATACAGCGTGTGTATTCTAATCATGCGTAATACAACGTGTATATCATAAGCATGCGTCATACAACGTGTGTATCCTAATCATGCGTACTACAGCGTGTGTATCCTAATCATGCGTAATACAACGTGTATATCATGAGCATGCGTAATACAACGTGTGTATCCTATTCATGCGTAATACAACGTGTGTATCCTAATCATGCGTAATACAGCGTGTGTATCCTACTCATGCGTAATACAACGTGTGTATCCTAATCATGCGTAATACAACGTGTATATCATGAGCATGCGTAATACAACGTGTGTATCCTGCTCATGCGTAATACAACGTGTATATCATGAGCATGCGTAATACAACGTGTGTATCCTAATCATGCGTAATACAACGTGTATATCATGCGCATGCGTAATATTACGTGTGTATCCTAATCATGCGTAATACCATGTGTGTATCCTAATCATGCGTAATATTACGTGCTTATTCTAATCATGCGTAATACAACGCGTGTATCCTAATCATGCGTAATACAATGTGTGTATCCTAATCATTCGTAATAATACGTGCTTATCCTAATCATGCGTAATACAACTTGAATACCCTGCTTATGCGTAATACAACGTGTATATCATTACCATGCGTAATACAACGTGTGTATACTAAGTGAATACCCTGCTCATGCGTAATACAATATGTGTATACTAATCATGCATAATACAACGTGAATACCCTGAGCATGCGTAATACAACGTGTATATCATGATCATGCGTAATGCAACGTGTATATCATGGTCATGCGTAATACAACGTGTATATCATGATCATGCGTAATACACCGTGAATACCCTGATCATGCGTAATACAACGTGCATATCATGATCATGCGTAATGCAACGTGTATATCATGATCATGCGTAATGCAACGTGAATACCCTGATCATGCGTAGTACAACGTGTATATCATGATCATGCGTAATACACCGTGAATACCCTGATCATGCGTAATACAACGTGTATATCATGATCATGCGTAATACAACGTGAATACCCTGATCATGCATACTACAACGTGCATATCATGAGCATGCGTAATACAAAGTGAATACCCTGCTCATGCGCAATACAACGTGAATACCCTGATCATGCGTACTACAACATGTATATCATGATCATGCGTAATACAACGTGTATATCATGATCATGCGTAATACAACGTGTATATCATGAGCATGCGTAATGCACCGTGTATATCATGATCATGCGTAATACAACGTGTATATCATGAGCATGCGTAATACAACGTGAATACCCTGATCATGCGTAATACAACGTGTATATCATGATCATGCGTAATACAACGTGAATACCCTGAGCATGCGTAATACAACGTGTATATCATGATCATGCGTAATACAACGTGAATACCCTGATCATGCATACTACAACGTGCATATCATGAGCATGCGTAATACAAAGTGAATACCCTGCTCATGCGCAATACAACGTGAATACCCTGAGCAGCATGCGTACTACAACGTGTATATCATGATCATACGTAATACAACGTGAATACCCTGATCATGCGTAATACAACGTGTATATCATGCGCATGTGTAATACAACGTGTGTATCCTAATCAGGCGTAATACAACGTGTGTATCCTAATTATGCGTAATATAATGTGTGTATCCTAATCATGCGTAATATTACGTGCTTATCCTAATCATGCGTAATACAACGTGAATACCCTGAGCATGCGTAATACAAGGTGTATATCATGCTCATGCGTAATATGACGTGTGTATCCTAATCATGCATAATACAACGTGTGTATCCTAATCATGCATAATACAACGTGTGTATCCTAATCATGCGTAATACAATGTGTGTATCCTAAGTATGCGTAATACAATGTGTGTATCCTAATTATGCGTAATACAACGTGTGTATCCTAATTATGCGTAATACAACGTGTGTATCCTAATTATGCGTAATACAATGTGTGTATCCTAATCATGCATAATACAACGTGTGTATCCTAATTATGCGTAATACAATGTGTGTATCCTAATCATGCATAATACAACGTGTGTATCCTAATTATGCGTAATACAATGTATGTATCCTAATCATGCGTAATATTACGTGCTTATCCTAATTATGCGTAATACAACGCGTGTATCCTAATCATGCGTAATACAATGTGTGTATCCTAATCATTCGTAATAATACGTGCTTATCCTAATCATGCGTAATACAACTTGAATACCCTGCTTATGCGTAATACAACGTGTATATCATTACCATGCGTAATACAATATGTGTATACTAATCATGCATAATACAACGTGAATACCCTGAGCATGCGTAATACAACGTGTATATCATGATCATGCGTAATACAACGTGTATATCATGATCATGCGTAATACACCATGTATATCATGATCATGCGTAATGCAACGTGAATACCATGATCATGCGTACTACAACGTGTATATCACGATCATGCGTAATACAAAGTGAATACCCTGCTCATGCGCAATACAACGTGAATACCCTGAGCATGCGTACTACAACGTGTATATCATGATCATCCGTAATACAACGTGAATACCCTGAGCATGCGTAATACAATGGGTATATCATGAGCATGCGTAATACAACGTGAATACCCTGCTCATGCATAATACAACGTGTGTATCCTAATCATGTGTAACACAACGTGAATACTCTGATCATGCGTAATACAACATTAATACAACGTTTATACTGATCATGCGTAATACAAATGTGCGTATCCTAATCATGCGTGATACAACGTGAATACCCTGGTCATGCGTAATACAACGCGTATAGCATGATCATGCGTAATACAATGTGTGTATCCTAATCATGCGTTATACAATTTGTATATCATGAGCATGCGTAATACAACGTGTATATCCTGGTCATGGTAATACAACATTAATACAACGTTTATACTGATCATGCGTAATACAAATGTGCGTATCCTAATCATGCGCGATACGCCGTGAATACCCTGATCATGCGTAATACAACGCGTATATCATGATCATGCATAATACAACGTGTATATCATGATCATGCGTAATACAACGTGTGTGTCCTGATCATACGTAATACAATGTTTGTATCCTAATCATGCGTAATACAACGTGCATATCATGAGCATGCGTAATACAACGTGTGTATCCTGACCATGCGTAATACAACGTGTATATCCTGGTCATGCGTAATACAACGTGTATATCCTGGTCATGCGTAATACAACGTGTATATCATGAGCATGCGTAATACAACGTGTGTATCCTGACCATGCGTAATACAAGGTGTATATCATAAGCATGCGTAATACAACGTGTATATCCTGGTCATGCGTAATACAACGTGTATATCATGAGCATGCGTAATACAACGTGTATATCATGGTCATGCGTAATACAACGTGTGTATCCTGATCATGCGTAATACAAGGTGTATATCATAAGCATGCGTAATACAACGTTTATATGCTGCTCATGTGTAATACAATGTGTAGATCCTGGTCATGCATAATACAGCGTGTGTATCCTGCTCATGCGTAATACAACGTGTATATCCTGGTCATGCGTAATACAACCTGTGTATCCTAATCATGCGTAATACAACGTGTGTATCCCGATCATGCGTAATACAACGTGAATACCCTGCTCATGCGTAATACAACATGAATACCCTGCTCATGTGTAATACAACGTGTAGATCCTGGTCATGCGTAATACAACGTGTGTATCCTGCTCATGCGTAATACAACGTGTATATCCTGGTCATGCGTAATACAACGTGTGTATCCTAATCATGCGTAATACAACGTGTGTATCCCAATCATGCGTAATACAACGTGTATATCCTGCTCATGAGTAATACAACGTGTATATCCTGGTCATGCGTAATACAACGTGTATATCATGAGCATGCGTAATACAACGTGTGTATCCTGATTATGCGTAATACAACGTGTATCCTGGTCATGCGTAATACAACGTGTGTATCCTGAGCATGCGTAATACAACGTGAATACCCTGCTCATGCGTAATACAACATGAATACCCTGCTCATGCGTAATACAACGTGTATATCCTGGTCATGCCTAATACAACATGAATACCCTGCTCATGCGTAATACAACGTGTATATCCTGGTCATGCGTAATACAACGTGTATATCATGAGCATGCGTAATACAACGTGTATATCATGGTCATGCGTAATACAACGCGAATACCCTGGTCATACGTAATACAATGTGTATATCCTGGTCATGCGTAATACAACGTGAATACCCTGCTCATGCGTAATACAATGTGTATATCCTGGTCATGCGTAATACAACGTGAATATCCTGCTCATGCGTAATACAATGTGTATATCCTGGTCATGCGTAAAACAACACCTGTGTATTGATCATGCGCACTACAACGTGTATATCTTGGGCATGCGTAATACAGCGTGTGTATCATGATCATGCGTAATACAATGTGTTCACACTAATCATGCGTAATACAACGAGTATATTCTGATTAGCAAGATATATGGTAGATATTTACAGTTATATCTCACATTTGTGCCTCTGCATATTTATTTTTAGACTAATCTCATTGAAATTAACTCTAAACGACAGTATCACGCGTTAGGCATAGGCTCCAATAATAAACAAACGTCAATTCAGGCGCGTAATATACCATTATATGGAATCCTTCTTTCACTTTTGACAGTGACACTAGACCACAAAGCCGCTCTTTATTGATTGAAAGTTAGCGTTTCGGAAATAATTGTAGTAGCAATGTTATTTATACGTAATAAATGCAGTTTTGCTTTCTGTGATGTAATGTCGCTTTGATGGATTTACGAACATCGTTATGGCGCATGCGCATTACGAGAGGTGTTCTGTTTGGACCTCGTGTATCAACAAGGAAACATTGTCCAATGTATCAAGGCACAGAGTCGATGCACACACATAGTGCATCATAATCGTTCCATAATGCATAGCGGATTCCACAGAACTATTGTGATTTTCGATAGCCCTAACAGAACACCATACATTTTATTTTTGGGCTTAAAGTAGCACCAACAGCTGACATCATACGGCGACTCTCCATCTATTATTGGTGGAGGAAGACCCCAGGTGACCCTCCGAGCGATTGTTCAGGCACCTGGGTAGAACCACCGGCTTTCTGCAAGCCCGCTGGATAGCTTCCTCACATGAAGACATTCGACACCCTAAGTGAGCCACTTAGCCACAGAAGTCACTTCCATAAAAAGGATCATTAAAACATTTAGCATTACCTGCGTAACAGTCCTTTATTGACATTATTACGGCACTGTCATCATATGTTGCTGTGTCAACAAAGTAGAAAGGGTCGTTGGTAAAATATAAGATACAGTTGTCAGTCGTAAGGGATGGGTCAAAATTGAAACCCCAGCAGTTAAGATCGCTAGCGGTGCGTGACAAACATTCTGACTCGCATGCGCTGTCGTCTGCCGTTGTGGTGATTAATGTGATGAAGTCCGATGTCATGACTGGACTTCCGGTTCTCTGTTGGAATGTACAACGGTCTGAAAAAAATGCATTAAGCTACATATCGCTTCGTGTCTATTATACACAATTTGATCATTATAAATATATTAATGATGCAATTGACAAAGATGACAAAGATGACAAAGATGACAAAGATGATTTACTCGGCATACCATGTCAGGCTTGTAGATCCGTAATACATATATACTGAAGTGCCCTGGTGACGGCACAACTATGCAGATCCACCAGGAGTCTACGTGGCCGAGTGGCTAAGGTAGTTGACTTTAAATCACTTGGACCTTACCATTGTAATCCCATTGGTCGAATTCTTTCATGTGAGGAGCCTATCCAGCTGGTTTCCTGAAAGTCGGTGGATATACCCTTGCAGGCGGATCATCATGGAACAGCTGATAAAGTTAAAGTTAAGGGTTAAATCTGGTGGGTTTTAAACAACTCCACTACAGGATACCAGGGGAAGCATATTCAAGAGTGTTTGTAGTCATCAATTTATTTAAATAACAAATCATAGAAATGGGATTCAAAGAAATGTGATCAAGTCAACCAAGATAGACGAACCATGATTACAAATTTGGATTTAGTCAGTTCTAAAAATAGAATAATGTAAAGACCGCCCCCTAAAAGCATAATGTATTCATTAAGTTGTCAAAAATGTACCCACGTTCATGATTGTACTTCCAATAGTTCAAATTATCAAGAATTCATCGCTTCTCGTTCTGGAGAAACTATTCCAAATAATATGGACGAACAATGGATTTAGTCTGTTCTAAAAATAGAATAATCTAAAGGCCGCCCCCAAAAGCATAATGTATACATTAAGATGTCAAAAATATACCCACGTTCATGATTATACTTCCAAAATTATCAAAAATTTTCACAGTGAAAGAAAACACCATCTTACACCGCTTTGAAACAGTGAAAGATGGCATTTTCTCATCACCGGTTGCGTTTCGTATTCCTGCGCGGCTAGATGTACTTTTGTATTTAGCTATTTTGTGACTATCATTAACAGTTAATTATTAAGTACTATATTCTAATGAATTTGTTTTGTCTGTAGAATTTAATCTTGACAGCAAACAGAAACTAACTTGAAAAGTATATAGAAACTGTTTCTTATTACGGACGTTCACACTAAGAGAGGTGGTTGTGTGGTTGTGTCACGTAGTACAATGAGGATCCAGGCAGGGCAGTTAAATTCAATAAAACAATATTACAATATGATCCCCTAATATCGCAAAGAAAAACTCTAAATTGCCAAAATCGATCCATAAAATGCATGCAAAGCAAATCTCAACTTCAAATTGTTTTCAACTCAAGATTCTCAAAGTTAATAATTCCTTAAATACCTTCATAGAGATATTGTGTCTGAATAATGAGCAAAACATATACCCCAACATTGTTCAAGATTAATGATTTATCAATGTAAGAAAATTTGAGCCCAGAGCAATCTCAAAGTGAGAAGTTTGATGAAAGTAGGGCCGGAGAGTGCAATGACAAATGGCACAATTCAACAAGCATCCGGCCAGATGGCGACGATTCGTTACTATCCGGATATATAGTACTGTCCGAATTACTTATTACCGGATCAATATTTAACTCGTTGATAACGAAATTATCGTCCATTGTTTGGCCGTTATGCCATGTGCAGCAAAGCGCGCCGATGACCGATACCCACCTGTCGTTTTAACGGACGAACCCCCTTTTGTATGGTTCAACGGCATGTTAAATCAAACTGCGTGTTTTCATGTTATTTTGTTGTTATTTGATAGGCTGTGTGTGAGCGTACAATGAACACATCGTAATAATGTTCTACCGCGAACGTCTTTAAATGACTTGTAGATGGTCCACACTGACAACAATTGTGATTTAGCAAAATATAGGTGACATATTATCAATCAAATGATAGTACGCTAGGAATAATTAGCCTAGTGAATTATGATAAGGTTTCAGAATAGGTTTGTACATTATAACATATTAGTGGCGGAATTGAACTGTAAGCTATGTGTTGGTGCTTGATCTATCAAACTTTAATTTCCACTAATTATTAGTTCAATAGCTGGCATATACCGATACAAGTCGATTCATTTCAAGCTTGTCTTTAAATTAATGAAATTGTCACCAAGGGATACTACCCGTGAGGCATAGTGTAGAACTAATATAAATCAGAGTTGTCGAGCATAAATGCCTCGTCATAGTCATGACGTAAGATGTTATTCTCTTACATCAACATTCCAACAGGGAAGGTTAGATATTTGAAATGTGTTTACTTTATTTAAAAATCGGACTATAAGTTTATATTTTCATAAAATTGTATGTACAGTAGTTTACACATCGTGTATCTAATATGTTTTGAGGGGAAGATGTGTATAGATAATTATCGATGCGGAGGATTAAACCTGATTTAATACATTGCGCATTTGTTATTTGACCAACCATCGTGGTGCCATCTTGTTCATGAAAGAGTATATATCGCAAAGAAACAGTTCTAAATAGTCTAAATCTAGATATTATGACAAAAAAATTAAATAAAAAATAAATCAATATATAAGAGTCTAAAATAAATAACAAATATATAAATAAAAATAAATAATAAAAAAATAAAATAAAAATATTACCCTCGATTAGACCTTTATCTATTTACTGGTGATATATAAGCAAATAATGTTCACTCTCAATCAAGCATAATAATATTTACTTTATTCATTATTGTATGCATTCATTATGATAGATCTGTCAGTAAGAAATAACTCATTGACAGTGGAAGCAGCGCAGCACTGCCCTCCATCATTTTATATTCGGGCGGATACCAATTATTGGTGACGATGTAGTTTTCACCTCAGCCAAAAGTGCATAACTACTTAACTTGTGTATTTTGGCAGAATGTCAATTTTTGTAAAGAGAACTTAGAAAACGAGTCCAAAGTCCTCAATAATGCAACGACCTTTGGTGTTGAACCATTCAGACACAGAGCATTGGTATGGATATGCTCCATTGACAGCGCTGTCTCCCATATGTTTTCTGGTTTGTTTCTTAGAACATGATTGTCCAGAGAGTGTGGCTTCTTTTGGACACATATTTGGGTATATCCTTGCTCTATTCACATGTAGTAATTGTTTAGTGTTATACATATCGTTTTAAGCTTAAACTTTATTAATTTTTACAACGATTGCGAAACAAGCTTTAACGGCTTATATTAATCACTCTCGTTGGCGCCGATTAAAGCGTAAATGCTGTCATTCATGTGGGAGGAAACCAGGGTGCCCGAAGAAAGCCCACCTGGCAACCACCGTACCGTATCGCATACTTCACGGTCTGGGGAGCATGCCCGGGTTGCATTAGTGAGAAGCGAGCGCACTAACCACGGCGATAATATGACGTACTGTTTTAGGTTTACCAATTCAAACTGCAAGTAGAAAGCAGAAAATATAGACAATGAGTAAATTTTACTTTGCATAAATGTAATTGTTTAATAGCAGTAGCAAGACATGTCATGTGACATCACATGACGGGCTGGTACTTGACAAATGTCAATGCACGATATTTAACATAGTAATTGAAATTCACCTTAATATTGACTACATGAATGAAAACTTATAAGAGTAATGAAAAAAGAACCGGTTTGAATAAATGATGGAGGAAACGAAATTTCAGATTGTTTGTGTTTTGTTTTCCCACACACATAGAACGTGCGTGTTTCATTTGGATTTGTGTTAATATTACCGCTAATTAGTAGTTAAATAATCCTTGAGTCACTGGGAATAAGATGGATATGTAGTCCAATGGTTAACACGCTGGACTGGTAGTCCAGGGATCGCAGGTTCGATCCCCCGTCTAACCCTAATACAATTAACAGTCTTTCAGTTGGGACTTTAAATCGAGGTCTCGTGTCGGAGCTTTACACCGTGCACGTAAAAGAACCAAACACTCTGGAATGGGTCTCTGTCTGTATCATTGCATTACCCTTAAAAAAAATCGAAAATGACTAATCTCTTCAGGAGGCGTCGCTCATATGGGCAACCGGTAGCGACGATAAATAAACGTAAAACACACACTGGGAATAAGTCCTGTTTTGTTCAAGATTTGGCTAAGTCACTAATATATGTACTTTACCTTTTCATGGGCTTGTACAACTGACGAAAACGGCCCAGGAAGATTAAACCACTGACAAACAAGATGTGCCCCACGTTTCCACAGAAAGGAAAACGAGTGTTGCCATTACTGGTGCCACCAATATCGTATGCAGACAACCTATAGAGGTACAGATTCAATATACGATTGAACAGTCTACGAAGAGTAACCATGGTAACACATACAGTTACACAAACCATGCGTGCATACCCCTGTACGACTATAACAGGGTGAACAATATATGGCCTATAACCATGTCATGAATCACACAGTATCTGTCCCTATTCATGACCTCAACCATGGACACGTGGAAAAACAAACAGACAGTGCAGGCCTACAACAACTCGTGTTCAAGTGCAATAGTTCAACATCACGTATACAGCCTTGGGGGATTCGCGGTAACAATCCAGATTACCACCAGCAGCAGTTGACGTACCCACAGTCTTCCATAGGACGCTGTAGCCGACAAGTGCAGCTGCCTGATGGCCATGAACCAAATTCTAGCTTATGGTAATGTATATAGATGTAAATGATGTAATACACACACACTCCATCAAATGTTAGCACCGGCTTGCCGTTGGCATCGGTATGTCACTAGTGACATGCCCCACATAAAATGAAAGAACCTATTTGGAAAGGATAATATATTGATCTTCATTCATTAATTCAAAAGTATGATGAATCAGTCTCCAAATCACAAATATTCAAACTTGTTGACGACAGGCTGGTGGTTGGACACAGGCTTGCCCAATACCAACCAACTAAAGAGTCCAGCTTTGACACAACGTTGTAATTAAATATATATGACGCCAACTAATTCCCAGGCTAATAACATTTATGGGATTTAGGCCGAACACCGGTCGGCCCGCAACAATTATACACTTGACTTAAAGATTATGATGCATGCATAGCCATGTTCTTAATGAAAGGATTTAGAGGGGGATTTAAGTTCAATAGATGGGCCGCGCCACCCATTCTCTTAAGTCTGCTAGTATCCACCCAGACACTTTAAAACTAAAATTAGACACTGTGGTTAACTGGGTCCTTTAACATCGTTGACCACTCAGTAGCATCATATACAGACCTCTAGATAAGGTGCGTATACGATTAATTACGCATTGGTCATTCAAAAAAACAAAACGTATTAAAATAATCCCCATGCGTAAAATACGTTCTGAAGATTGCGCGTAATAAAACGTATGATTTAGTCTCATGTGACCTTATAATCGATTAGAGGAACATTGTTCCGCTCAACCAAGCGCGCCATTCACAAAAATTCGCCGTTTGGCATTTGAAAGTTTACACGAGTTGTATTTAAATTTTCAGGACCTTTTAAGTTTAATAATTAGGAGTAAATTACCCATTGCCGTAAAATACACTTTACACCAAAACTTATCTCCACAAGAGAATGGATCCACCGATTGTTATAGACCTAGAATTGCGTTCTGTATCATATTCAAAATTTAACAATGCGTATGCAGTAGACATTATTCAAATATTGGTGTTCGGGGCTTTAACAGGTAAGCGATACGTACAGTCGGGTGTTTAACACCTCTAAACTGTGTATTTATATATACGTCATCGCCAGACTTGCAATAGGTGGTTAATGCATAGCGTGTATGTCTCAATACTAATATGCACACGGTCCTGTAAACCGTCATATTTCTGCTAAAATGTTATTATAAATACATCAATAATGTTCGAGACGAAGCCAGAGTATTCTTAGTAAGGAAAATGATAGAGGATATGAAACCGTTAAATAAAAGAAAATATACCAGAAATAAAAAAAGATATGGATTCTTTGCAATAAATAATTGACAGCTGGATGTCGGGAGTGTGCATTAAATTTCATTTAGACGAATTCGAACCTGAATCGTCTGTATTAGTACATGGTTTTAAATGGTCATACATTGGGAAGCGACCTGAGCGACCTGCGCTTGGTGGTAAATTCTCGTGCCATGGCTTTCCGCTGACAACTTGTCCATTCAGGCGAATTTTGCGTAAATCTTGGCATTTATGGGAGAACAAACAAAATGTTTTAGGCACAGTGGTGCGACATACATCTAGCAAAAGGCTATATTAGAACTTAATTAACTATAGCGGCATCATTACTATTACGTCATGAGAATAGTATTAAGTCATACCATTTCAATCCAATTAATGATCAGTCAGTAGACAGTTATGACGTCACAAGATAGTATTGCGCCGCAATGATAGTATTCCGTGATAGTTTAAACATAATTTATTGCCAAATATATACAGCAAAAGGTTTGGGCCACAAGTGCTATATACACATTATAAAACGGCCCTCCCCAATACAATTCATTTACAGAAATAGATTATGGCTACAAAAGTACAATTAAGAAAAAGATATGTTATTTTAAAGAAAAATGCCAGCAGAAGTATTCACGTGAATGTGCTCGTGTGATGCTCGCCCCGGTCCGCGACCTCGAAACCCCCCACGCATAATAAGAAATAGAAATACTATTATTACGCTAATTTGAAAACCTCGCAGTATCATGTATAAACTTTTGAACTGAATTAAAAATACTTAGGTTCTGTTCATCTGAGAGTTCTTCTTTACCTTTAACTAAGTGGATGATATTGACGTGTATATCTGAATAGTGCTATCCTTTGATTTAAAAATAGAGGGCATTTGAAAAAATAATGCTCGGCATCTTCGACGCCACGTTCACACTCACAAATCGGGTCATCTTTTAAGTGATTATTACATAAGTCCGCATTCAAATTACTGCAGCCATTTCTTATGCGTGTTTGGAGAACGGTTAGAGATCTTGAACCTTTGTAGTAATATGAAGGTACTTCATTTTGCTTAAATAATGCACATTTCAGTCGATACTTAAAACTAGATAAATTAGGTGATATTCGGATATTCTCTGTTAATGTATTCCATAAATCAACACTTGATGGTACAAAGGAATTCGAGAAGAGAGCTGTTCTTCTTGCCATTACTATGAAATTATCGGCATTTCTTAAATTGTAATTGTTTTCTTCACCAACTACCCTTGGAAAAATTGTTGAAAAATGCTCCGGCAGTCGACCGTTTTTTAGTTTGTACATTATGACTAATTTCTGAAGTTTTCTTCTATCATTTAAGGAGATCCAGCCTATTTCTTCTATCAAGTTATTTATATTCCGTGATGCAACCATGTATGACAAGTCAGTAATACAAGAGTTGTATACTGATCATCACGGCCGTTGTCACTCACATATTGTGACATGATCGATTTCTATGAAACTTTAATGTACATCTACAGTCAAGGTTTATATAATATAGGTGCTACAGAAGTATGGATATTGGATAATCGATTCATCTATAATAAGATATGTTTCCACCACACCAGACAAGCAGGTGTACATCATCATTTAAATTGGATAACTGTCTAAATGTGACATTTGATTTTAGGCCTGGCATGATATTGGAACACCTCACACAATTGTGACAATGGTAGCCCACCGCAATTACTGAGCATACATTGAACATTGCGTAAATATTATTTGCCAAAAGCCTCTGGGCTGTACTGAATGGCTGTTGAAAACTACCTGAAAACATATAATGACAACTTATACTGAAACTAAAATCTCTAGCTGAAATCATAACACAAAAACAATATCGTTATAAGTTAGAAAAGGCACGGAAAAGATTTGATACGTATATTGGGCTTTATTATGTTTCCGATTTCCGGAGTGATTTAGGATATGCCTATTGGGCTTATCCTTTCGACATCCGGATATACATGTTTGTCCGTACACGAAAACAATATCGTGGAGAATGAAACCATAAGTCAGAAAAAAGTACCATCGGAAAATTTAACACACAGAAGAGAAGAGGGTTACATTCGTTAACCCGGAATACGTTCATCAACTATTTAGAAACTATGTTCACTTGAGGGATGGTATTTACCAAATTAGATATTCAAACGTAAAATGCTATCCATAGTTGTTTAAGCGCAATTTATACAAGAAATAGACGCTATCTCCCTCCATAATCTAGGTTCTCGTATATGGCGGGACTTGCGCCTTGGCGTAATAGCGTCTCTCTTGTATAATCTATAACTTGTATGTAGATAATAGCAATGCCACTGCAGTGTACAAGAATGTTTATATATACTATTAGATGAGTTAACATATCAAGTAAGTATTGTATTTGTATAGCAAAGTACTTCCGAAAATTCGGAGTTAATTGTTTTATGTTTCCGATATCCGGAGTAAGGGCTCCCGATGTTCAGGAGTGATATTATATGATATGCCTATGGGCTTTTTTATGCTTCCGATATAAGGAGTGATGTGATTTTGCCACATTGTCCCACCAGGGATGTGCATTTCACACTATTGTTATCTATATTTTCCGATCTTCCGGAGTGATATATGATATGCCTATGGGCTTTTTTATGCTTCCGATATCAGGAGTGATGTGATTTTGCCATATTGTCCCACCGGGGATGTGCATTTCACACTATTGTTATCTATAGTTTCCGATCTTCCGGAAAAATAATAATAATATTCAAATTGAAAAAGAATCAATACCAAGTCTTGTACACTGCTTTGGGGTGGTTCAATCATTGCCAGCCATGGCCATAATTAATGCCAATCATTTCATTCAATATTAAACATAATAATAATAATAATAACTATATCTTAGTCTTGTTGATCTCTTTGGTGACAATGGTAAACATGACTGATGTCCCTTTAGCCTATTGTAATTCTGCACGATTCGATTCATTGCTCATTTAAATACACGTACTATGAGTATAATGATGTGTTTCTCTTGTTGCCTAATGCTTACCGTTACAGTTTCAGTGACAATGTCAAATACATGTTTCTTTGACCATATATATGCCAGAATGACATACAGGCGAATACATAGCATCCGAACTTCAGTCATGTGCCACCGAGTTTAATATTGATAAAAGGTTTTCCTGACAAGACTCGCAATATGGTAAGCGCTATAGCAAAACACACTGACTCATTAGATGATATTGGTTGCACACAATTTACAACTTTGTATTTACTTTTAATAATATTGTATTGCATTTTTTTCATACATTACATTTAAAAATAATACAATAAAATATTATTAATTACAATGGATAGCAATAACGTGTTGAAAGTGTTTTGGAAATGTAGAAACGTCGTAGGGCACTTTAAGCACTCTACTACATGAACCTTAACAACTGACGCGACAGAATGTTCTAAATGTGCCTGAACCTTTGATACCAAAAAGCAAGATTCCAGACTTTTACTGCGAAGTAAATGAGATAATGACATGTGAGCTTCAATGAACGTCCCATCGAAGTTGGCATTGCTAATGTCATGTGAGCCTCAACGAACGTCCCATCGAAGTTGGCATTGCTAATGACATGTGAGCCTCAACGAACGTTCCATCGAAGTTGGCATTGCTAATGGAGGCAGCATCGGAAACAGAAAAGGCCAATCTCCTTAATACATTTTTCTTCGAACAGTCAACTGTCAAAGACAATAATCAAAATCCACCAGATATAAACCCAATTACTGACAACAGCTTAACCAATATACATATAACACCACAATACGTAATTGACGCTATCTCATTAGTTGACGCATCCAAGGCATCTGGTCCAGACAAAATAAGTCCTCGCCTCCTGAAGGAAGCTGTTAGTGAACTATCTATACCCCTTTCTACATACTTCAACAACTTGTTAAGCAAATCATACTTTCCAGATGAATGGAAAAGAGCTAATGTTACTCCCATATACAAAAAAGGAGATCCTACAAATCCAGGAAATTACAGACCATATCTTTATTAAGCTGTTTAGGAAAAATAATGGAACGTTGTGTTCATAAGTATTTGTATAATTTTATTATTGAGAACAATATTTTAACACCATTTCAATCAGGATTCATTCGTGGGGATTCGACAGTAAATCAACTTGTCTACATATATAATGATATATGCAAAGCTCTAGACCAAGGTAAAGACATTCGAGTTGTCTTCTGTGACATATCCAAGGCATTCGACCGTGTATGGCATTGGGGCCTTCTCACCAAACTAGCTTCTATGGGCATCCGAAACACCCTTTTACAATGGTTCTCTTCATATCTCTCCAACCGAGAGCAACGGGTAGTCCTAAACAATTCTAACTCTTCATGGGGCAAAGTCATGGCCGGTGTTCCACAGGGGTCAATTATTGGGCCCCTTCTTTTCCTTGTCTATATCAACGATATCGTTACAGAAATTAATTCTAGAATACGGTTATTTGCAGCCGATACACGCCTTTATTTAATTGTCGATGATTCTACTACCACTGCTAGATTGCTTAACATTGACCTAAGTAAGATACATTCATGGGCATCCACTTGGTTAGTTGACTTCAACCCATCTAAAACTGAAACAATGTCTAGAAAACAAAACAAACCCCATCATCCTGACCTATTTATGAACAACACTCCAATACAGAACGTAGACGAACACAAGCACTTGGGTATTACATTTTCAAAAGACGGTAAATGGCAATCACAAGCCCATTCAATCGTTAATCGCGCTTGGCAACGCTTGGGACTCTTACGCCCCCTTAAATTCATTCTGAATCGAAAATCCCTTGAACGTCTATATTTCACATTCATAAGACCTCTACTCGAATACGGCGACGTCATATGGGTAACTGCACTGAAGAACATAAGCGCGAACTTGAATCAATTCAATTAGAGCTGCTCGAATCGTCACAGGAGCTACTAAGCTATGCAGTATAAATAACCTTTACACCGATTTAAAATGGAAAACGTTGGCAACTAGAAGAAAACAACACAAGTTAGTCTTATTTTACAAAATGAATAACAACTTGACCCCGAACTACTTAGTCGATCTCATACCCGAAACTACACAAACTAGATATAACCTAAGAAATGACTCCAACACACCATTAATTCACTGCCGTACGTGTAGTTCAGTTATATCAAAATTCCTTTCTCCCTTCAGTAATAAAGGATTGGAACTCTCTTCCTCAAACAACTAAATCAAGTCCTTCCATAGCAGCGTTCAAGAAACAGCTTAGCACTAACGTCACTAAACCTCCATCATTTTACCAGACTGGTAGCAGAACTGGTAAATATACTCGTATACGTCTTGGATGTAGCTCATTAAATTACGACCTCTTTCGTAAATCTATCGCAAACAACCCAAATTGTGCATGCGGAGAAATTGAAACGGCAAACCATTACTTTTTATACTGTCGCAACTATAGCAACATCCGACAAACTTACCTTGCTAACTTACCATGTCCATTAACCTATAATAATCTTATCTACGGCAACGAAAGACTCAGTAACGACCTAAACGTGCACCTCTTTCACAAAGTACAACAATTCATTGTTGCCTCTAAGCGATTCACAACGTGATCTACGAACACACGGATGGGCTGGGATGAGAACTTGTAGTATTCAAATACTTTGCAGCAATTTCAATTATTACCGGA
This sequence comes from Archivesica marissinica, assembly GCA_014843695.1. Lineage (NCBI taxonomy): Eukaryota > Metazoa > Mollusca > Bivalvia > Venerida > Vesicomyidae > Archivesica > Archivesica marissinica. The sequence goes on from CM026393.1 coordinate 21,550,896, forward strand.
ACATAATTATGGACTATATTTTTGTTTGAAACAAACGTTATCATAACTTTACAATAAAAAGTATTTATAATTTCATAATACACATAATCTCTTTAATCGGATACCAAGACTTTATGTTTACCATGGACATGAATTTATATAAGCTTTGTATAAAGCTTGTTTTCAGATCCTTTTTGTATTACAATTATTTTATGACATTTGTATATGTATACATAAATATGTAATAGAACAAATAAATACTGTTTAAACTAATGACATGTGAGATTCAATGAAGGTCCCATCGAAGTTGGCATTGCTAATGGCATGTGAGCTTCAACGAACGTCCCAGCGAAGTTAGCATTGCTATTGCTACTACTACTCTAGATTTAGCATCATTACTTAATTCGTGCACTATAAGAAACGATTTACTGTTGAAGCTGAATCCTCGTCACTACGATGACGAGCCGCCATCGTAAAAGGCCAGGATATAACACTTTGAACTTGAATAAACAGTTTCCATCGCTGGAGAAGTAGATGAAAACTATCTACATGACTATACGTTGAGTTGGTGGGGGATACCTTGAATCAAATTATACCCTCGAATTGCCCAAATCGCAAGGAAAATTTCTGCTATACAGGCTATGGTTGTTTTTCATTCCTCCTCGGTTGCATGTACTTTCCCATAACTTGTGTTTTGCATTCCTCCGCGGTTGCATGCACTTTGTATTTTAGATATTTTCTGACAATCATGAACAGTTAGTTATAAAATAGTTTGAATAATTTGTTTCGTCAATAATTTTCAAGATTTACAGGGAGCAAAAATTATAATGGAATTATTTTTTATTACGAACGTTGTTATAACCCGGTTATGTATTGTAGTAAAATGAGGCTTCTAGCAGGGGCAGTTAAAATGAATACAATTGGATAACGAATATATAACCCAACACAATTGGAAATTACAAAAGAAAAATAGTTGTGTTTAGTAATGTAAGAGTAGATTTTTCCTCGAATATTGGTGATCACTCATTGAAGTAAATTCATATGTTACACTACGGGAAGATATTGTGTGGCGTCCGTGGTCCAGTGGTACTGCGTTGGATTTGGAATAGAACGGTCGCGGGTTCGATACTCGGTCGGTCAGGCCACGTATGTAGTGTCATTGAGCAAGGCACCTCACACACATTGCTTAGTAATGGTTAACCACTTAGGTCGGCTAAGCCTGCCGAGGGATATTATGTCAAGGTCCCCGCAAGCATTAATGGATCATACATACCATATACCATACCATACCATACCACACCACACCACACCACACCACACCACACCACACCACACCACACCACACCACACCACACCACACCACACCACACCACACCACACCACACCACACCACACCATAACATACCATATACCATATACCATACCACATACCATATACCATACCATATACCATACCATATACCATACCATATACCATACCATATACCATACCATATACCATACCATATACCATACCATATACCATACCATATACCATACCACATACCATACCATATACCATACCATATACCATACCATATACCATACCATATACCATACCATATACCATACCATATACCATACCATATACCATACCATATACCATACCATATACCATACCATATACCATACCATATACCATACCATATACCATACAATATACCATACCATATACCACACCATATACCATACCATATACCATACCACACCATACCACACCATACCCACCAACCATACCCACACCACAATATACCATACCACACCACACCATACCACACCATATACCATACCAAACCATACCACACCATATACCATACCACACCATACCACACCATACCACATATACCACACCATACCATACATACCACATACCACACACCACACATACCACATATACCACACATACCACACCATACCACAATACCACACATACCACATATACCACACATACCACACATACCACACCATACCACATATACCACACATACCACATATACCACACATACCACACATACCACACACACCACACCATACCACACAAACCACACCATACCACACATACCACACATACCACACCATACCACACATACCATACCACACATACCATACATACCACACCATACCATACATACCACACCATACCATATATACCACACATACCATACATACCACATATACCACACCATACCACACCATACACATACACCACACCATACCACATATACCACACCTACCACACCATACCACACCATACACACACACAACACATACCACACCATACCACATA
>CM026393.1:21554200-21574236 GCA_014843695.1 Archivesica marissinica
CTAATGTGATGTATATGACTTGTGAATGGTCATGTACTGTTGTTAATGTTTAAGGATATCTAATGTGATGTATATGACTGATGAATGGTCATGTACTGTTGTTAATGTTTAAGGATATCTAATGTGATGTATATGACTGGTGAATGGTCATGTACTGTTGTTAATGTTTAAGGATATCTAATGTGATGTATATGACTGGTGAATGGTATGTACTGTTGTTAATGTTTAAGGATATCTAATGTGATGTATATGACTGGTGAATGGTATGTACTGTTGTTAATGTTTAAGGATATCTAATGTGATGTATATGACTGGTGAATGGTCATGTACTGTTGTTAATGTTTAAGGATATCTAATGTGATGTATATGAATGGTGAATGGTATGTACTGTTGTTAATGTTTAAGGATATCTAATGTGATGTATATGACTGGTGAATGGTCATGTACCGTTGTTAATGTTTAAGGATATCTAATGTGATGTACATGAATGGTGAATGGTCATGTACTGTTGTTAGTGTTTAAGGATATCTAATGTGATGTATATGAAGGAGACTCTAATACTTGAATGTTTTACGTTTATTTATCGTCGCTACCGGTTGCCCATATGAGCGACGCCTCCTGAAGAGATTAATCATTGGAGGATAGTGCAATGATACATTCCAGAGTCTCCTCTGGTTCGTTTACGTGCACTGTGTAAAGCAACGAACGAGACCTCGGTTTAACGTCCCATCTGAAAGACTGTTAATTTTATTAGGGTCTGACGGGGGATCGAACCTGTGATCACTGGATTACCAGTCCAGCGTGTTACCACTGTACTACAGATCCGTCTATGATTCTAATACGGATTTAAAACTGGTACATATATATACTGAGTCAACTAAGAAACGATACATGGTTATAAACATATATATATGTGTATTTTAATTACTAAATAAGCAATTCATCTGAAATTTCGTGTACCGAGATTGAAACATATGACACACTGTTACAAGTTTAAAATTCGATCATACCATCATTATCTGTTACGTTGTGGCGTCATTTGTGACCAAGGGGTCAAGTTGAATATTCACACAATAGTTAATACCGTGTATGACTTCCATTGGCATCTCTCACTGCAATGCATCGCCGTCGCATGGAACGAATAAGTGTCAGAATCTCATAGTGGTCAATATTGTTCCATTCCTGACGCAGAATATCCCTCAGTTGGTGTAACGTCGCCGGCTGACGGAGTCTTACACTACGGTCTACGGTATCCCATAAATGTTCTATCGGAGACAAGTATGGTGACAATGCTGACCACGGTAAACGTTCAATGTTCCCCTGCTCCAATAATTGAGTGCATCTGGCGTTGTCCTGTTGGAACAGTGTGACGCGTCGATTGACGTTAAAGAATGGCAAAACAACGGGCGTAATAATTTCGTCGCAGTACCGCTGTGCGGTTAAGTTTCCGTCAACAATAATCAGTTGTGTGCGGCCGTCGAATGTGATGCCGCCCCATATAATAACGCTACCGCCTCCAAACCGATCCACCTCACGTACACACGCATCGGCGTAACGTTCTCCCTGCCGACGGTATACTCGAGCCCTGTCATCCGCACGCCATAAACAGAAACGCGATTCGTCACTAAGCATAACGGAATTCCACTGTAAGCGAGTCCAACGTGCATGTTCACCCATCCACTCACGACGTTCGTTCCGGTGACGTCGCGTCAACATGGGCCCTGTGTACGGTCTGTAAGGACGGATTCCACGTTCAGCGAGCCTGTTCCGAACTGATTGAGCACTGATTCAATTGTTGGTCCTCCCAGGAGTAACGATGGCTGTATGAGTAGTGGGCAGGAACCGGTCGCGTAAATGTGACGTCCGAATATGACGGTCCTGTTCTGGCGTCGTTACGCGTGGTCGACAAGTAAATGGGCGGTTGTCAGTTGATCCACGTGTTCGGTACCGTCCAAGTAGACGTGTGATCGTGATCCGGGACACACCGAGGCGATTAGCGACGTCATTATGACGTAAACCAGCTTCAACCATCCCAATTGCTCGCATTCTCGCATTTTTGTCCAGTCTGGGCATTTCTTTTGAGGAAAATGCAGATCGTTTTGGTGTTTTTGCTCGAAGTAATTACAATATGAGTACAACAAACTGGTTTGTGGATCTATCCATGTATAGCAAATCGTGTTGCTCGAGGATCACGTGCAAAACGGTAAATCGGCGTTAGGAAAATATGGATGCATTATTTACCTGTGTATATGGATGAATATCATAGTCATACGTCACTCTATATGTTTGCATCTTTTTCGTCAAAGTTGGTTTGGTATCGTTTCTTTTTTGACTCAGTATAGTTCAAATTTACCCAAAAATATGATGCAAGTTTATCTATGCAAGTATGCAGAAATGGAGGCCCGCATATCAACTTTGTGACAAATGCAATAGTACAAACACCCTTACCTATTGCCTGGAAGTCGTGATAGCGCAGTGGATACGCGTTCGCTTCAGGTGCGAAAGGTCCGGAGTTCGAGCCCCGCTGGAGCCGTTACGATTGTGTCCTTAGGCAAGGCATTTAAATTCCACGTTGCCTCTTCTCTCCCTCGTGGCGATGGATTCCATCAGGAATGAGGTCTCGAGAGCGATTTATATAAGTTGAAAGAACTTGTTTCGCAATCGAGCTAAAATAAATTTGTATAAACTAAATTACCTATTGCCTCACCTGAGGATTGTTGTGGCTATCCAATACACACATTGGCTGATCACCATGGACACACGCACACACCAATATCCTTAGTCCTTCCTACTTTATTCAATTAACCACTTTATTATTCACAATTGTAAATGCTCCAACAATTGTATAACTTGTCCTAGAATTATGTGTACCACCAAACCTGCTATCCAACTATGGTTTTGAACTTGCTAAGCTTATTTATCCTAATGCCCTCATCATAACAAATTCAACTATACCCACTAACGAAGTTATGTTATTGCTCGTTCATTCATTTCTTCATTAATTCAATTATTATATTCAACCCCCCCCCCCCCCACTGAATTGCACTTAATTAGCTCATCTATGCATCCAGTTCATTCATCGATCCATCCAACCATTCATTCATTCAGTCATTCATTCATTGATCCATCGATCCATCCATCCAATCATTCATTCAATCAATCATTCATTCATTCAATCACATTCATTTAGTCATTAATTCATTCTCTCATCCATTTATTTATTCATCCATCCATCCATCCATCCATCCTCCATCCATCCATCCATCCATCCATCCATCCATCCATCCATCCATCCATCCAACCATCCATCCATCCATCCATCCATACATTCATTCATTCATTCATTCACATTCATTCAATCAATCAATCACTCAACCATGTAATCATTCTGATTGTATATATAGGTGTTTATTATTTATATGAGGTTTAATAACTACTGCTGATTCACTTTCTGGTACATTATTTTGTTCATTCATTCATGTAATTTATCCGGATTGTACTAATATATGTATATATGCGTCTGGTTGATTATATAATGTTTAATAACCATTGCCGATTTAAAAACAATTGCACATTATTTTGCATTCATTCATTCATTCATTCATCCATTCGTTCGTTCGATCAGTCATTCATTCACGAGAGTCACTGTTCAAATTGAGTTATGGAGCTGTGTATTTACATCAGTATAACTGAGTGTTCGTTGAAAGGAATGAATGAACACTATATATACTGGAATGAATATACAACTACCTAATGCATTACTTGATGAACTGGTGACTCTGTTGTGTGACTGAGTGATCGTTGGAGAGAATGACTGAACACTATATATACTGGCATGAATATACAACTACATAATGCATTACTTGATGAACTGGTGGCTTTGTTGTGTGACTGGGTGATCGTTGGAGAGAATGACTGAATACCAAATGAAATGAAGATATAACTTGTAGTAATCAAATTGTGAGCTGTTAATCGTCTTGTTCTGCTAAACCACACTTTACTTGCTTAGCAATTCTGAATTACGCGTATCACGCCATGCCTAACTATGTTATATTTCGGGTTTTACGCCTGCATCAGCACCATATTTGGGCTATATCGCCGGCGGACAGTTTACCTAACAACACCTTTCCTGGACAGGCTCCAGCGGTTAACCAGTACTTGGGTGTATCAACCTCCGTAGGAAACTGCCACTTTTGTCATATAAATGAAACACGGTCTGAGCGGGGCTCGAATCCGTGACCATCAGGGATGATAGGTTATAGTGGTATACAAGTCAGCGACCTTAACCACTCGACCACGGAGGCGGACAGTGCCTAACCAGAGAACCATACACGTATATATATCCGCTATAGAGGTTCCATTACACTAAACGGTATTCCATTGTTGTTAAGTTCAATTGGAAATCCCACACGAAGTGTGTTTTTACGTTTATTTAGCGTCGCTACCGGTTGCCCATATGATAGTCGCCTCCTGAAGAGATGTAAAGCACCGACACGAGACCTTGGTTTAACGTCCCATCTGAAAGACTATTAATTTTATTAGGGTCAGACGGTGGATCGAAGCTGCGATCCCTGTCCCATCACGAAGTTAATCCACACGATGTGTATACACACAATAGAGTAGTAACACATTAAATCAGATATTTACATACCGTTTTGTGTCTATAGTTATAATTTACCACTCATTCACGTACTATGCGTGGTGGTGTTATTACAGACGCTTTGCAACTAAAGGGAAATAATAATTATGTAAACTAACTATGGTTCAAAGAGTTTATTGCCCTTACTCCATATCCCCAACAAACAAGCAACATATTATCAGATACTTCATAAGGAAAGAGAAATAATCACTTCCTCAATGCATTATAGTTTGAATAGTTTTACTCGCAATAGTATGTTGTTATATGTATGTATGTATGTATGTATGTACAAATGTATATACGGAGATGTATATATGTATGTGTGTGGGTACATGTGTACGTATATATATAGGCAACGACTAAGTCACATGGTCCAATGAAAAAGCCACATTTCTGGCTTCTAAATCGTATAGACGCGACCTACTCCTGTACGTTGTCTAAATCAGATAGCTCGCTCGGTGTATATTTCGTTAAGACGGGCCAATTCGTGATCTATCCTATACATATCTATATATGTGTATGTACATATGTATATTTCGCCCCTGTTTTCCTTTTCATAAAACTAGTATGTGCGTGTAAATAGTTTTAGATTATACCTAAGAAAGTCTAACCTGTATCCTCAGATAACAGTTAACTCTTTTCTCCATTTTGTGCATTGAAATGTTTTGTTCATCACTTGATTTTATTGATATGGTCACATGATTCCGCCTGATGCTAACTTGTACTTTACCGGTTAACTACAGGCCCGTATCATTAATAAGATGTGTGTGTAAAGTAATGGAACGAGTTGTTTTTAAATATATATATATATAACCATCTGTTTTTCAATGATCTAATTTATTAGAACCAATCAGGATTTCCTCCTGTTCACTCAACTGTATATCAACTTATAGTATAGATATATAGACAGACAGACAGACAGACAGACAGACAGACATTTATATATTATGAAATATGTAAATGTTTCGATGAGAGAAAAGCAACGTGTATGGTATTTTGCGATATATCTAAAGCATTTGACCGAGTTTGGCACAAAGGTTTATTTATTCAAATTAAAACAAAACAGAGTTTCAGGAACTGTGTTAAAATGAAATGCAGACTATCTTATACCTTCATAATCGCAAACAAAGAGTATGTGTAGGCCACTCCTTCTCTAATTCCAAAACAATTACTGCCGGAGTACCCCACTGTACGGTTCTCGGGCCACTTTTATTTCTTGTTTATGTTAATGACATAGCCGAATCTCTCATAAGTACTACTAGGTTTGCTGTATCTACATCAGAGTGTGCTGTTATGGAAACTGTTTTAAATTATAATTAATATCTAATTGGGGCAAACAGTGGCTAGTTAAATTTAATACAGCAAAAACACAAAAGTTATGTTCTTCTTACTCAGAAATATTACTCGTCCTTCACTCAGGTTCCAAATCGTTCCGCTATATTTTGTTGATGATCATAAACATTTAGGCCTCACGTTACGCCATGATGGGTCATGGCATACGCACATCAATACTATTACTGCTTCTGCTTCTAAAGTTCTTGGTTGGGTGAGAATTCTTACATACACATTTAAACGGTCTATTCTCAATACTATTTACATTGTAAAAACAGTGTCGCGTCTTGTCAAAAGAATGTTATCTGTGTGTTTTACGTTTATTTATCGTCGCTACCGGTTCCCCATATGAGCGACGCCTCCTGAAGAGATTAGTCATTTTAGATTTTTGGAGGATAGTGCAATGATACAGACAGAAATCCATTCCAGAGTCTCCTTTGGTTCATTTACGTCCACGGTGTAAAGCACCGACACGAGACCTCGGTTTAAAGTTCCATCCGAAAGTCTTAATTTTATTAGGGTTAGACGGGGATCGAACCAGCGATCCCTGGATTACCAGTCGAGCGTGTTACCACTGGACTACAGATCCGGCTATGGCTTCATATCACGGAACATACATTTTAAACAAATACTTACTAACAAAATTGAATGTCTCCCATTATTTTCACATTGTTTACACAACATGATTGAAATTGCGGGAAAACATGAAACCAGCCTTTCATTATCCTGTAAGTATCCCAGAAATGAAATAGGAACCAATTTGCATACTCTGAACCCCAGGTTATCAACTTGGCGCCAATCCATGGAACAAACCTTGCTATGCATATGTATCCGCGAATCATTTGGGAACCAATTATTGTTTTGTTGAATTTCAACTGCGTAAATATATTTCTGGATTACATCTCAAGCCTGTATTTCTATGCGCACACCAGTGAAAGATTGGAACTAGTTCCCTGATAACAGACTGTCAGTCGGACTCTTTTAATAACTACCATACATAGCAGTACTTCTTATCACATAAATTCCCATTCATCCAACAGTCTTTCATATGGGACTTTAAACCAGGGTCTTGTGTAGGTGCTTTACACTGTGCACGTAAAGGAACCAGAAGAGACTATGGAATGGGTCTCTGTCTGTATCATTGCACTATCCTCCAAAAATCTAAAATGACTAATATCTTCAGGATGCGTCGCTCAAATGGGCAACCTAGCCTGAGAACAGGCGTCGATATAGTTTGCCTGGTCAGTCAAATAAATATATTTTAACACCGAGACTATTAATTGGGCCGTATTGAGTTTTTGATCATATCAACACAGACAGACTGGAACCCAGGCTAGAGCAACCGATAGCGACAATTATATCGATTATAGCGAACCGGCCATATCAGAATGAATACCTGATGAAGTTCGAACCTTCGATAACCAGATATATGTGCGGACAACTTAACCACTAGGTCAGGGCGACGGTTAATTTATATATTCTCATGACCAAAGCTTAATATTGTTGCACATGTGATTGAAGTGTTGTTAGGACCTTACAAATATACAAATGGTTCTGCTTAATAATGTGACATTGTTAGGTAATTGTTAATTATAAAGAAGTTTCGTCCATTTCATGTTTCGTAGCATGGATTTCCGTATTCTCTCTTAGTTGCGCCAAATATTTAAGAAAATTCAAGCCATCGGAGACAATTAAAAGTCCAAACAGTGTACACATAAAAGCTAATCCAACGCAACCTATCGACTTTGATGAAACACGTTCATCTTCAGCAGATGTTTTCTTCCTCGTTGTTGAGGATAGTTTTGCTTTATCCACACGCAACTTAAGTACAATCTGTGCAACCTTTTCCTCCACTGTCAAGTTGGCCCAAACAGGGTCAATACTGTAACTGCTTATATACTTGGAGAGATCAGAGCACTTGCAATTACAAGTAGAGCTGGTCGTGGTAGTCGTCGTTGTTGTTGTTGGTGGTGGTGCATTAGTTGTTGCTGTTGTCGTTGTCGGTGTGTTCGTTGTTGTCGTCGGTGCGTTAGTTGTTGTTGTCGGTGCGTTGGTTGTAGTTGGTGCGTTGGTGGTTGTTGTTGTCGTCGGTGCGTTGGTGGTTGTTGTTGTTGTTATCGGTGCGTTGGTTGTTGTTGTTGTCGGTGCGTTGGTGGTTGTTGTTGTTATCGGTGCGTTGGTTGTTGTTGTTGTTATCGGTGCGTTGGTGGTTGTTGTTGTTGTCGGTGCGTTGGTGGTTGTTGTTGTTATCGGTGCGTTGGTTGTTGTTGTTGTTATCGGTGCGTTGGTGGTTGTTGTTGTTGTCGGTGCGTTGGTGGTGGTGGTTGTTGTTGTTGTATCTGGTGCTATGGTTGTAGTGGTATCACCATACGAAGAACATAGTGTTGTAGGCACCAATGAGTTATCACTTGATACTGCTGTATCATCAGTCGTGTCCAGTGCATCTGTAAGATAAATGTAAACAAACATGTTTGCTTCTTTCCTACAAATCCTATCTAAAACATAGTTAGAAACATTGACTAATGTTTACTTGTTCTTCTTATAGCGACACTACATCGGTGAAAATGAAAATTTCTACGGAATGTGACTTCTAATAACATCGCATAATATGTTACCAATTATTTGCCACACAATTCGAGCATTTCAATTAATAAACAAACGTCGTATACGACTGTTTGTTGACATAGCAAAGTAATGTAAGCAATGTGAACACACTTGCGTAATACAACGTGTGTATCCTGGTCATGCGTAATACAACGTGTGTATCCTAATCATGCGTACTACAGCGTGTGTATCTTAATCATGCGTAATACAACGTGTATATCATGAGCATGCGTAATACAACGTGTGTATCCTAATCATGCGTACTACAGCGTGTGTATCCTAATCATACGTAATACAACGTGTATATCATGCGCATGCGTAATACAGCGTGTGTATCCTAATCATGCGTAATACAACGTGTATATCATGAGCATGCGTAATACAGCGTGTGTATCCTAATCATGCGTAATACAACGTGTGTATCATGAGCATGCGTAATACAGCGTGTGTATCCTAATCATGCGTAATACAACGTGTATATCATGAGCATGCGTAATACAGCGTGTGTATTCTAATCATGCGTAATACAGCGTGTGTATCCTAATCATGCGTAATACAGCGTGTGTATCCTAATCATGCGTAATACAGCGTGTGTATCCTAATCATGCGTTATACAACGTGCGTATCCTAACCATGCGTAATACAGCGTGTGTATCCTAAGCATGCGTAATACAATGTGTATATCATGAGCATGCGTAATACAGCGTGTGTATTCTAATCATGCGTAATACAACGTGTATATCATAAGCATGCGTCATACAACGTGTGTATCCTAATCATGCGTACTACAGCGTGTGTATCCTAATCATGCGTAATACAACGTGTATATCATGAGCATGCGTAATACAACGTGTGTATCCTATTCATGCGTAATACAACGTGTGTATCCTAATCATGCGTAATACAGCGTGTGTATCCTACTCATGCGTAATACAACGTGTGTATCCTAATCATGCGTAATACAACGTGTATATCCTGCTCATGAGTAATACAACGTGTATATCCTGGTCATGCGTAATACAACGTGTATATCATGAGCATGCGTAATACAACGTGTGTATCCTGATTATGCGTAATACAACGTGTATCCTGGTCATGCGTAATACAACGTGTGTATCCTGAGCATGCGTAATACAACGTGAATACCCTGCTCATGCGTAATACAACATGAATACCCTGCTCATGCGTAATACAACGTGTATATCCTGGTCATGCGTAATACAACGTGTATATCCTGGTCATGCGTAATACAACGTGTATATCATGAGCATGCGTAATACAACGTGTATATCATGATCATGCGTAATACAACGTGTATATCCTGGTCATGCGTAATACAACGTGTATATCATGAGCATGCGTAATACAACGTGTATATCATGGTCATGCGTAATACAACGCGAATACCCTGGTCATACGTAATACAATGTGTATATCCTGGTCATGCGTAATACAACGTGAATACCCTGCTCATGCGTAATACAATGTGTATATCCTGGTCATGCGTAATACAACGTGAATATCCTGCTCATGCGTAATACAATGTGTATATCCTGGTCATGCGTAAAACAACACCTGTGTATTGATCATGCGCACTACAACGTGTATATCTTGGGCATGCGTAATACAGCGTGTGTATCATGATCATGCGTAATACAATGTGTTCACACTAATCATGCGTAATACAACGAGTATATTCTGATTAGCAAGATATATGGTAGATATTTACAGTTATATCTCACATTTGTGCCTCTGCATATTTATTTTTAGACTAATCTCATTGAAATTAACTCTAAACGACAGTATCACGCGTTAGGCATAGGCTCCAATAATAAACAAACGTCAATTCAGGCGCGTAATATACCATTATATGGAATCCTTCTTTCACTTTTGACAGTGACACTAGACCACAAAGCCGCTCTTTATTGATTGAAAGTTAGCGTTTCGGAAATAATTGTAGTAGCAATGTTATTTATACGTAATAAATGCAGTTTTGCTTTCTGTGATGTAATGTCGCTTTGATGGATTTACGAACATCGTTATGGCGCATGCGCATTACGAGAGGTGTTCTGTTTGGACCTCGTGTATCAACAAGGAAACATTGTCCAATGTATCAAGGCACAGAGTCGATGCACACACATAGTGCATCATAATCGTTCCATAATGCATAGCGGATTCCACAGAACTATTGTGATTTTCGATAGCCCTAACAGAACACCATACATTTTATTTTTGGGCTTAAAGTAGCACCAACAGCTGACATCATACGGCGACTCTCCATCTATTATTGGTGGAGGAAGACCCCAGGTGACCCTCCGAGCGATTGTTCAGGCACCTGGGTAGAACCACCGGCTTTCTGCAAGCCCGCTGGATAGCTTCCTCACATGAAGACATTCGACACCCTAAGTGAGCCACTTAGCCACAGAAGTCACTTCCATAAAAAGGATCATTAAAACATTTAACATTACCTGCGTAACAGTCCTTTATTGACATTATTACGGCACTGTCATCATATGTTGCTGTGTCAACAAAGTAGAAAGGGTCGTTGGTAAAATATAAGATACAGTTGTCAGTCGTAAGGGATGGGTCAAAATTGAAACCCCAGCAGTTAAGATCGCTAGCGGTGCGTGACAAACATTCTGACTCGCATGCGCTGTCGTCTGCCGTTGTGGTGATTAATGTGATGAAGTCCGATGTCATGACTGGACTTCCGGTTCTCTGTTGGAATGTACAACGGTCTGAAAAAAATGCATTAAGCTACATATCGCTTCGTGTCTATTATACACAATTTGATCATTATAAATATATTAATGATGCAATTGACAAAGATGACAAAGATGACAAAGATGATTTACTCGGCATACCATGTCAGGCTTGTAGATCCGTAATACATATATACTGAAGTGCCCTGGTGACGGCACAACTATGCAGATCCACCAGGAGTCTACGTGGCCGAGTGGCTAAGGTAGTTGACTTTAAATCACTTGGACCTTACCATTGTAATCCCATTGGTCGAATTCTTTCATGTGAGGAGCCTATCCAGCTGGTTTCCTGAAAGTCGGTGGATATACCCTTGCAGGCGGATCATCATGGAACAGCTGATAAAGTTAAAGTTAAGGGTTAAATCTGGTGGGTTTTAAACAACTCCACTACAGGATACCAGGGGAAGCATATTCAAGAGTGTTTGTAGTCATCAATTTATTTAAATAACAAATCATAGAAATGGGATTCAAAGAAATGTGATCAAGTCAACCAAGATAGACGAACCATGATTACAAATTTGGATTTAGTCAGTTCTAAAAATAGAATAATGTAAAGACCGCCCCCTAAAAGCATAATGTATTCATTAAGTTGTCAAAAATGTACCCACGTTCATGATTGTACTTCCAATAGTTCAAATTATCAAGAATTCATCGCTTCTCGTTCTGGAGAAACTATTCCAAATAATATGGACGAACAATGGATTTAGTCTGTTCTAAAAATAGAATAATCTAAAGGCCGCCCCCAAAAGCATAATGTATACATTAAGATGTCAAAAATATACCCACGTTCATGATTATACTTCCAAAATTATCAAAAATTTTCACAGTGAAAGAAAACACCATCTTACACCGCTTTGAAACAGTGAAAGATGGCATTTTCTCATCACCGGTTGCGTTTCGTATTCCTGCGCGGCTAGATGTACTTTTGTATTTAGCTATTTTGTGACTATCATTAACAGTTAATTATTAAGTACTATATTCTAATGAATTTGTTTTGTCTGTAGAATTTAATCTTGACAGCAAACAGAAACTAACTTGAAAAGTATATAGAAACTGTTTCTTATTACGGACGTTCACACTAAGAGAGGTGGTTGTGTGGTTGTGTCACGTAGTACAATGAGGATCCAGGCAGGGCAGTTAAATTCAATAAAACAATATTACAATATGATCCCCTAATATCGCAAAGAAAAACTCTAAATTGCCAAAATCGATCCATAAAATGCATGCAAAGCAAATCTCAACTTCAAATTGTTTTCAACTCAAGATTCTCAAAGTTAATAATTCCTTAAATACCTTCATAGAGATATTGTGTCTGAATAATGAGCAAAACATATACCCCAACATTGTTCAAGATTAATGATTTATCAATGTAAGAAAATTTGAGCCCAGAGCAATCTCAAAGTGAGAAGTTTGATGAAAGTAGGGCCGGAGAGTGCAATGACAAATGGCACAATTCAACAAGCATCCGGCCAGATGGCGACGATTCGTTACTATCCGGATATATAGTACTGTCCGAATTACTTATTACCGGATCAATATTTAACTCGTTGATAACGAAATTATCGTCCATTGTTTGGCCGTTATGCCATGTGCAGCAAAGCGCGCCGATGACCGATACCCACCTGTCGTTTTAACGGACGAACCCCCTTTTGTATGGTTCAACGGCATGTTAAATCAAACTGCGTGTTTTCATGTTATTTTGTTGTTATTTGACAGGCTGTGTGTGAGCGTACAATGAACACATCGTAATAATGTTCTACCGCGAACGTCTTTAAATGACTTGTAGATGGTCCACACTGACAACAATTGTGATTTAGCAAAATATAGGTGACATATTATCAATCAAATGATAGTACGCTAGGAATAATTAGCCTAGTGAATTATGATAAGGTTTCAGAATAGGTTTGTACATTATAACATATTAGTGGCGGAATTGAACTGTAAGCTATGTGTTGGTGCTTGATCTATCAAACTTTAATTTCCACTAATTATTAGTTCAATAGCTGGCATATACCGATACAAGTCGATTCATTTCAAGCTTGTCTTTAAATTAATGAAATTGTCACCAAGAGATACTACCCGTGAGGCATAGTGTAGAACTAATATAAATCAGAGTTGTCGAGCATAAATGCCTCGTCATAGTCATGACGTAAGATGTTATTCTCTTACATCAACATTCCAACAGGGAAGGTTAGATATTTGAAATGTGTTTACTTTATTTAAAAATCGGACTATAAGTTTATATTTTCATAAAATTGTATGTACAGTAGTTTACACATCGTGTATCTAATATGTTTTGAGGGGAAGATGTGTATAGATAATTATCGATGCGGAGGATTAAACCTGATTTAATACATTGCGCATTTGTTATTTGACCAACCATCGTGGTGCCATCTTGTTCATGAAAGAGTATATATCGCAAAGAAACAGTTCTAAATAGTCTAAATCTAGATATTATGACAAAAAAATTAAATAAAAAATAAATCAATATATAAGAGTCTAAAATAAATAACAAATATATAAATAAAAATAAATAATAAAAAAATAAAATAAAAATATTACCCTCGATTAGACCTTTATCTATTTACTGGTGATATATAAGCAAATAATGTTCACTCTCAATCAAGCATAATAATATTTACTTTATTCATTATTGTATGCATTCATTATGATAGATCTGTCAGTAAGAAATAACTCATTGACAGTGGAAGCAGCGCAGCACTGCCCTCCATCATTTTATATTCGGGCGGATACCAATTATTGGTGACGATGTAGTTTTCACCTCAGCCAAAAGTGCATAACTACTTAACTTGTGTATTTTGGCAGAATGTCAATTTTTGTAAAGAGAACTTAGAAAACGAGTCCAAAGTCCTCAATAATGCAACGACCTTTGGTGTTGAACCATTCAGACACAGAGCATTGGTATGGATATGCTCCATTGACAGCGCTGTCTCCCATATGTTTTCTGGTTTGTTTCTTAGAACATGATTGTCCAGAGAGTGTGGCTTCTTTTGGACACATATTTGGGTATATCCTTGCTCTATTCACATGTAGTAATTGTTTAGTGTTATACATATCGTTTTAAGCTTAAACTTTATTAATTTTTACAACGATTGCGAAACAAGCTTTAACGGCTTATATTAATCACTCTCGTTGGCGCCGATTAAAGCGTAAATGCTGTCATTCATGTGGGAGGAAACCAGGGTGCCCGAAGAAAGCCCACCTGGCAACCACCGTACCGTATCGCATACTTCACGGTCTGGGGAGCATGCCCGGGTTGCATTAGTGAGAAGCGAGCGCACTAACCACGGCGATAATATGACGTACTGTTTTAGGTTTACCAATTCAAACTGCAAGTAGAAAGCAGAAAATATAGACAATGAGTAAATTTTACTTTGCATAAATGTAATTGTTTAATAGCAGTAGCAAGACATGTCATGTGACATCACATGACGGGCTGGTACTTGACAAATGTCAATGCACGATATTTAACATAGTAATTGAAATTCACCTTAATATTGACTACATGAATGAAAACTTATAAGAGTAATGAAAAAAGAACCAGTTTGAATAAATGAAGGAGGAAACGAAATTTCAGATTGTTTGTTTTCCCACACAAATACAACGTGCGTGTTTCATTTGGATTTGTGTTAATATTACCGCTAATTAGTATTTAAATAATCCTTGAGTCACTGGGAATAAGATGGATATGTAGTCCAATGGTTAACACGCTGGACTGGTAATCCAGGGATCGCAGGTTCGATCCTCCGTCTAACCATAATAAAATTAACAGTCTTTCAGTTGGGACTTTAAACCGAGGTCTCGTGTCGGAGATTCTGGAATGGGTCTATGTCTGTATCATTGCATTATCCTTCAAAAAAATTGAAAATGACTAATCTCTTCAGGAGGCATCGCTCATATGGGCAACCGGTAGCGACGATTAATAAACGTAAAACACACACTGCGAATAAGTCCTGTTTTGTTGAAGATTTGACTAAGTCACTAATATATGTACTTTATCTTTTCATGGGCTTGTACAACTGACGAAAACGGCCCAGGAGGATTAAACCACTGACAAACAAGATGTGCCCCACGTTTCCACAGAAAGTAAAACGAGTGTTGCCATTACTGGTGCCACCAATATCGTATGCAGACAACCTATAGAGGTACAGATTCAATATACGATTGAACAGTCTACGAACAGTAACCATGGTAACACATACAGTTACACAAACCATGCGTGCATACCCCTGTACGACTATAACAGGGTGAACAATATATGGCATATAACCATGGCATGAATCACACAGTATCTGTTCCTATTCATGACCTCAACCATGGACACGTGGAAAAACAAACAGACAGTGCACGCCTACAATAACTCGTGTTCAAGCGCAATAGTTCAACCCCACGCATACATCCTCGTGGGATTCGGAGTAACAATCCAGATTACCACCAGCAGCAGTTAACGTACCCACAGTCTTCCATAGGACGCTATAGCCGACAAGTGCAGCTGCCTGATGGCCAGGAACCAAATTCTAGCTTCTGGTAATGTATATAGATGTACATGTAAATGATGTAATACACACACACTCCATCAAATGTTAGCACCGGCTTGCCGTTGGCATCAGATATGTCACTAGCGACATGTCCCACATAAAATAAAAGAACCTATTTGGAAAGGATAATATATTGATCTTCATTCACTAATTCAAAAGTATGATGAATCAGTCTCCAAATCACAAATATTCAAACTTGTTGACGACAGGCTGGTGGTTGGACGCAGGCTTGCCCAATACCAACCAACTAAAGAGTCCAGCTTTGCCACAAAGTTGTAGTTAAATATATATGACGCCAACTAATTCCCATGCTAATAACATTTATGGGATTTAGGCCGACCAGTGTTCGGCCAGCAACAATTATACACTTGACATATTATGATGCATGCACAGCCATGTTCTTAATGAAAGGATTTAGAGAGGGATTTAAGTTCAATACATTTGCCACGCCACCCATTCTCTTAAGTCTGCTATTATCCACCCAGACAAAATTAGACTACACTAGAATACAGACCTCTAGATAAGGTGCGTATACGATTAAAAACGCATTGGTTTTTCTAAAAACTTATTAAAATACATCGCCGTGCGTAAAGTACGTTCTGAAGATTGAGACCTGTGCGTAATAAAACGCATGATTTAGTCTCATGTGACCTTATAATCGATTAGAGGAACATTGTTCCGCTCAACCAAGCGCGCCATTCAAAAAAATGGCCGTTTGGCTTTTGAAAGTTTACACGAGTTGTATTTAAATTTTCAGGACCCTTTAAGTTAAATATTTAGGAGTAAATTACCCATTGTCAGAAAAAGTCAAGGGGTAAAATGCACTTTACACCAAAACTTATCTAGAGCTCTGATCATATATCGTATTTATCATCTCCACAAGAGAATGGATCCACCGATTGTTATAGACCTAGAATTGTGTTCTGTACCATATTCAAATTTAACAATGCGTATGCAATAGACATTATTCAAATATTGGTGTGCGGGGCTTTAATAGGTAAGCGATACGTACAATCGGGTGTTTAACACCTCTAAACTGTGTATATATAAACGTCATCACCAGACTTGCAATAGGTGGTTACTGCATAGCGTGTATGTCTCAATACTAATATGCACACGGTCCTGTAAACCGTCATATTTCTGCTAAAAGATTATTATAACAAAATCAATAATTTTCAAGACGAAGCCAGAGTATTCTTAGTAAGGAAAATGATAGAGGGTATGAAACCGTTAAATAAGAGAAAATATACCAGAAATAAAATAGATATGGATTATTTGCAGAAAATAATTGACAGCTGGATGTCGGGAGTGTGCATTAAATTTCATTTAGACGAATTCGAACCTGAATCATCTGTATTAGTACTTGTTTTTAAATGGTCATACATTGGGAAGCGACCTGTGCTTGGTGGTAAATTCTCGTGCCATGGCTTTCCGCTGACAACTTATCCTTTCAGGCGAATTTTGAGTAAATCTTGGCATTTATGGGAGAACAAACAAAATGTTTTAGGCACAGTGGTGCGACATACATCTAGCAAAAGGCTATATTAGAACTTAATTAACTATAGCGGCATCATTACTATTACGTCATGAGAATAGTATTAAGTCATACCATTTCAATCCAATTAATGATCAGTCAGTAGACAGTTATGACGTCACAAGATAGTATTGCGCCGCAATGATAGTATTCCGTGATAGTTTAAACATAATTTATTGCCAAATATATACAGCAAAAGGTTTGGGCCACAAGTGCTATATACACATTATAAAACGGCCCTCCCCAATACAATTCATTTACAGAAATAGATTATGGCTACAAAAGTACAATTAAGAAAAAGATATGTTATTTTAAAGAAAAATGCCAGCAGAAGTATTCACGTGAATGTGCTCGTGTGATGCTCGCCCCGGTCCGCGACCTCGAAACCCCCCACGCATAATAAGAAATAGAAATACTATTATTACGCTAATTTGAAAACCTCGCAGTATCATGTATAAACTTTTGAACTGAATTAAAAATACTTAGGTTCTGTTCATCTGAGAGTTCTTCTTTACCTTTAACTAAGTGGATGATATTGACGTGTATATCTGAATAGTGCTATCCTTTGATTTAAAAATAGAGGGCATTTGAAAAAATAATGCTCGGCATCTTCGACGCCACGTTCACACTCACAAATCGGGTCATCTTTTAAGTGATTATTACATAAGTCCGCATTCAAATTACTGCAGCCATTTCTTATGCGTGTTTGGAGAACGGTTAGAGATCTTGAACCTTTGTAGTAATATGAAGGTACTTCATTTTGCTTAAATAATGCACATTTCAGTCGATACTTAAAACTAGATAAATTAGGTGATATTCGGATATTCTCTGTTAATGTATTCCATAAATCAACACTTGATGGTACAAAGGAATTCGAGAAGAGAGCTGTTCTTCTTGCCATTACTATGAAATTATCGGCATTTCTTAAATTGTAATTGTTTTCTTCACCAACTACCCTTGGAAAAATTGTTGAAAAATGCTCCGGCAGTCGACCGTTTTTTAGTTTGTACATTATGACTAATTTCTGAAGTTTTCTTCTATCATTTAAGGAGATCCAGCCTATTTCTTCTATCAAGTTATTTATATTCCGTGATGCAACCATGTATGACAAGTCAGTAATACAAGAGTTGTATACTGATCATCACGGCCGTTGTCACTCACATATTGTGACATGATCGATTTCTATGAAACTTTAATGTACATCTACAGTCAAGGTTTATATAATATAGGTGCTACAGAAGTATGGATATTGGATAATCGATTCATCTATAATAAGATATGTTTCCACCACACCAGACAAGCAGGTGTACATCATCATTTAAATTGGATAACTGTCTAAATGTGACATTTGATTTTAGGCCTGGCATGATATTGGAACACCTCACACAATTGTGACAATGGTAGCCCACCGCAATTACTGAGCATACATTGAACATTGCGTAAATATTATTTGCCAAAAGCCTCTGGGCTGTACTGAATGGCTGTTGAAAACTACCTGAAAACATATAATGACAACTTATACTGAAACTAAAATCTCTAGCTGAAATCATAACACAAAAACAATATCGTTATAAGTTAGAAAAGGCACGGAAAAGATTTGATACGTATATTGGGCTTTATTATGTTTCCGATTTCCGGAGTGATTTAGGATATGCCTATTGGGCTTATCCTTTCGACATCCGGATATACATGTTTGTCCGTACACGAAAACAATATCGTGGAGAATGAAACCATAAGTCAGAAAAAAGTACCATCGGAAAATTTAACACACAGAAGAGAAGAGGGTTACATTCGTTAACCCGGAATACGTTCATCAACTATTTAGAAACTATGTTCACTTGAGGGATGGTATTTACCAAATTAGATATTCAAACGTAAAATGCTATCCATAGTTGTTTAAGCGCAATTTATACAAGAAATAGACGCTATCTCCCTCCATAATCTAGGTTCTCGTATATGGCGGGACTTGCGCCTTGGCGTAATAGCGTCTCTCTTGTATAATCTATAACTTGTATGTAGATAATAGCAATGCCACTGCAGTGTACAAGAATGTTTATATCTACTATTAGATGAGTTAACATATCAAGTAAGTATTGTATTTGTATAGCAAAGTACTTCCGAAAATTCGGAGTTAATTGTTTTATGTTTCCGATATCCGGAGTAAGGGCTCCCGATGTTCAGGAGTGATATTATATGATATGCCTATGGGCTTTTTTATGCTTCCGATATAAGGAGTGATGTGATTTTGCCACATTGTCCCACCAGGGATGTGCATTTCACACTATTGTTATCTATATTTTCCGATCTTCCGGAGTGATATATGATATGCCTATGGGCTTTTTTATGCTTCCGATATCAGGAGTGATGTGATTTTGCCATATTGTCCCACCGGGGATGTGCATTTCACACTATTGTTATCTATAGTTTCCGATCTTCCGGAAAAATAATAATAATATTCAAATTGAAAAAGAATCAATACCAAGTCTTGTACACTGCTTTGGGGTGGTTCAATCATTGCCAGCCATGGCCATAATTAATGCCAATCATTTCATTCAATATTAAACATAATAATAATAATAATAACTATATCTTAGTCTTGTTGATCT
>CM026393.1:21575236-21587736 GCA_014843695.1 Archivesica marissinica
ATCAATCGAAGAGTGACAGAATCATGACCGATAACTTTATAGCTATTCTCACAGCGCTGAAACACCAAGACTCTAATTTGAGCATACGTGGCTCTCGTGGTGTTAGAAACTCTAATGTCCACAGTAGACAGCAGCAACACGGCTCCAGCAGTAGCCAGTCTACCGCGCGTGGTGGTTGCCAGGACAACCGCAGTCATCGTGGCGGTAACGTACACAACGGTAACCCCAGTGCCGGGTCTACTAGCACTAGTGACAATGGATCCGGTAATAGAGGTAGACAGTCGTTCAACAACTGGACCAGGGCCCAGGGTGGTAACAACAATCGTTCCTCTGGTCGTAACAGCAGATACCATAGCTAGGTCGTAGTCGGGTTTTGGAACGTTCATGGTTGGAAGGCAGCTAGTGATAGTGACAATTTTATTTTTAGAACTGCTTGTATCGAACACTTGGATCTCGACATCATTGGCATTGCCGAGACCCACCTTACACAGAAAAAACAGCTTCATGTACCTGGGTACCAATGGTTTGGTCATAACCGCCAGCTAATTCATAGACATGCTAGGTGTGGTTCAGGTGGCGTTGGGTTTTTGATTAAAAACGAACTATGTGACCAATTCCATATAACGATCCTGAATGACTCTGTGGAAGGGATACTGTGGCTTAAGCTCGTGCATAAGTTGTCTGGTGTAACGCTTCTGCCATGTGTGTGCTACCTTCCATCAGAAAATTCATCCCGTCCCTTTGATGTTCCCGCTTTTTATAGTTTGTTAACTGATTTGTATCTATACCAAAATGATGGGCTGGTATTTATATGTGGTGATTTTAATGGACGATGTGGAACTCTAGATGATTACATTGCTGGAGTCGATGATATACGTCCTCGTTGCATAGTGGATTCTAAATGTAACCATTATGGCGAGTTACTAATTGACTTCTTGATAAACACTAATATGTGCATGCTAAATGGGCGTTTTGATACTGACCATGATGGTTTTACGTCTGTGTCCGTAAAAGGCTCTGCTGTTGTAGATTATTGTTTCTCGCCTCATGACTCTCTATCATGTTTTTCAAAGTTTAAGGTAGTAAATGTATATGATATGATAGATGCTATCTACCAATTATCTCAATTTACGTCTGCTGGTGTACCAGATCACGGCATACTTCTTTGGAATATAGATGGTGTTACTGTGATGCACAGTTCTGATACTAATAGTAGCGAGGGGTATTATGACAAGTTTGAACTGAACCATATACCAGACTCATTTATGACGTCATCAGAAAATATTATGTCCGTGAATGATACAATCCATAAGCTGGAAAATACCCAATCTGATATAGATGCAGTATATAATGAGAGGTGTGGTATTTTAACCAGTAATATGTCTAAGCACATTCCACATAAGAAATGTCCAAAATCATTTAATATTAATAAGAAAAGGCGTACTGGTAAACCATGGTGGAATGATGGATTGACAGAATTGTGGTCTGACTTGTGTATATCTGAACATAATTGGCTTAAATGTAATGTTCATAAAATAAATCAAATCTTAAATCCATATATGTAAATAAACGTAAATTGTTTGATAGAGATGTGCAAAGAGCTAAGCGCACATATTGGTATCGTACCCAAGAGCAAATATTGAATGACTGCAACACCGACCAATCAACGTTTTGGAAACGTATTGGAAAGGTGGGTGTTAGAAGTCATACTAAGTGTATACCTATGGAACTTTTAAATGATGATGGCTCAACCACGACTAGCATAGACGCCGTCCTTGATCGTTGGAAGGTTGATTTTAGTAAATTGTTTAATGTTGGTTTCGAACATGCTGATTTAAACAATGTTGACAATACGGGTAGTATGCCCATAGATGAAACAGGTCCGAATATCTTCAATGATCGTATATCTATTTTAGAAGTTAAAACTGCTGTCTGTCGAGCTAATCGTGGTAAAGCCTGTGGTTTTGATAATATACCAGTTGAGGTTTTGAAAAATGATGTTTCTATTGCATTTTTACATGTTTTGTTTAATATGTGTTTTAGTAATGGAACGATGCCTTCGATATGGGGTAAATATGTTATTAACCCCATACCGAAGGCATCCTCCAGTGATCCTCGTGACCCTTTATCTTATAGAAGCATATCTCTTGCATCATCTATGTATAAACTGTATTGTTCAATAATAAATGAAAGGTTATCTAAGTGGGCGGAGGATAATAATAAAATTGTGGATGAACAGAATGGGTTTCGTAAGAAACGTAGCGCTGTAGATCATATTTCTTCTTTAACAAATGTAATTGAAACTCGTAAAAAGTTAAATAAGTCAACATTTTGCGCGTTTATTGACCTCAAAAAGGCATATGATTCTATTAATAGATGTAAGTTATGGACCGCGTTTAACAGATATAGGAATATCTGGAAAACTTCTATTGTCTGTTAAATCATTGTATTCGTCAATATCTGCATGTGTGAGAGTCAATAATTATCATACAGATTGGTTTGAAGTAAAATGTGGATTACGTCAGGGTTGCATACTGTCTCCTTTGCTGTTTAATTTATACATCAATGACCTTGCTCTATTTTTGAAATCTTCAGGTAAAGGTATTGTTTGTGACAATGATAAAATATGTAACTGAGTCAAAAAAGAAACGATACCTGGTGTTTATGTGTCTATAATTTCAACATTTATTAAGAAAATTCTTTGAAAATTCATAAGATGATAGTCCAACATGTTTGAAAGAGGAGCACATAAAGCATAATGAGCCTCCGAAATTGTCTGCTGCGTGATGACGTAATTCGTCGGACAGGGGTCTAATGGAGTTTTCACACAGACGTCAATACCGAGTATGGGCACCATTTGCGTCTCTCACTGCAATGCACCGCCGTCGCATCGAACGGAAGAGTGTCTGAATCTCTTGCTGGTCAATATTTGTCCACTCCTGACGCAAAACATCCCTCAGTTGGTTTAACGTTACCGGCTGACGTCGTCTGACGCGGCGGTCTAACGTATCCCACAAATGTTCTATGGGTGACAAGTCTGGTGACAAAGCAGGCCACGGCAGGGTTTCAATATTGTTCTGCTCCAATAATGTGGTGGAAATCCGAGCAGTATGACACCTGGCGTTGTCCTGTTGGAACAGTGTGACGTTTCTGTTGGCGTTAAAGAACGGCACAACAACTGGCGCAAGGATCTCATCACAGTACCGCTGGGCGTTTAGGTTCCCGTCCACCACTAACAGTTCAGTGCGACTGCCGAAGGTGATACCGCCCCACGCCATAACGCTTCCGCCCCCGAACAGATCGACCTGACGTACACATGCGTCGGCGTAACGTTCACCGCGTCTACGATATACCCGCTCTCTGCCATCCGCTCGACGCAAACAGAACCGCGATTCATCGCTAAACATCACCGAATTCCACTGTAACCGAGTCCAGCGAGCACGTTCCGTCGTCCATTCCCGCCGTACGTCACGGTGACGTCGTGTCAGGATGGGTCCAACGTATGGCCGATAGGCACGAATGCCACGTTCACCGAGCCGGTTCCTGACTGTTTGTGCACTGATGCGATTGTTGGTCATCCCAGGAGTAATGGCAGCTGTGTGCGTAGCAGGTAGGAACCGGTCACGTAAATGTGACGTCCGAATGTGACGGTCCTGTTCACGCGTCGTCACACGTGGTCGACCAGATCTTGGACGGTCGTCCACCGATCCATGTGTTCGATAACGTCGAAGTAGACGTGTTATCGTGATCCGCGTAACCCCGAGTCGATTTGCGACGTCACGCTGACGTAAACCGCCGTCAATCATGCCAATGGCACGCATTCTCTGATTGCGGTTTAGCCTAGGCATTTTGTTAGAGGTAACAATGGGTATGTAAGGTGTTTTTCCTCGATGATAATGCAATACCAGTACAATAAACCGGTTTTCCGATTTGTACATGTGTAGGAAGTTGTCTTTGTTGAGGAGCACGTGCAAATCGGAAATTCGGCGTTCCAGGATTATCGGGTGTTTATTTACCTGTGTTTATGGTTGGCTGACGTTGCAATAAGATACCCAGTACTGATACGTAATAATATATTAAACCTTTCTATGGTTTTATCCGTTTTACGTCATTTTTAGTTTGGTATCGTTTCTTTTTTGACTCAGTATATATTGATGTATGCAGATGATATAGTTTTGTTAGCTGATACTACGGAAGATCTGCAGGTTTTACTAAATATGTTGAATAATTGGTGTAAATCAAATAGTATGAATATTAATGTGGCTAACGTAATTATTCAGTTAACAAAACGAATGTAATATTTAAATGTGGTGAAGATGTAATTTCACTATCCGATACTTATGTATACCTAGGAATGTTACTACATGAACATCTTGAGTATGCTAAGACAGCTAAATATGTGTCACATAGTGCAAGTCATGCACTGGGTCTATTGATAGCCAACTGCAAATTGGCGGGAAGTTTTACTTTTGGTGTTTTTACTAAATTGTTTGATGCATTAGTATGGCCTGTAATTAGTTACAGTGCTTGCATATGGGGAGTTAAACGATATTATTGTATTGAATCGGTACAAAATCGTTCCATGATATTTTTTCTTTGTGTTGGAAAGTACACTCCCAATACAGCATTGCATGGGGAAATGGGTTGGACACCGGCTTATATTAAACAATGGGAGAGTACCATTAAATATTACACCATACTTTCCTATACAAATGAGTGTCGTATTAATAAACGCATTTCACTTTGGGCAGCAGCGTCTGCAGGCTCCAATTGTAAAAATTGGTTTATATAATTGTGTCGAAAGTTTAATTTAAATGAATCGTGTGACATATCCCAACCTATTTCTACATCTCTGAATAATAACATTATAAGTGAACTTATGTCTTTATATCAGCTAAACTGGTTAGAACAAATTAACAATCCAGTTGGACCATCCAATAAGGGAGGTAACAAACTTAGAAGTTATTGTATGTTCAAAACTACCTTAGAAACTGAAATGTATTGTATTGTAAAATGATACTACCCCCTTCTCACAGAGCTGCGCTCGCAAAGTTTAGATGCGGGGTCGCTCCTCTTAGGTTAGAGACTGGGAGGTATGAGAATATTCCCATCGAAAATAGATTGTGTCCATATTGTAAAACTTCGGTTGAAACTGAAACACATGCTTTGCTGGATTGCTGTCTGTATAATGATATAAGGGCTGGTCTTGTGTTACAGGCAATTCATATTGATAAAAAATTTGATAGTTTTACTGCACATGAAAAGTTTGTATTCTTAATGTCCAACCAGGAAATGATAACGTATAGATCTAAAACCTGTTTTAATATCTTAAAAACTAGACAATTTTTTATGTGTAAATAATGTCATGCTCTTTTTAATTTTGAAATGATTTTTATCACCGCTATATGGATGCTGCTAATCAAGTCACCATTGTCCTGATCAAGGGTGATACCTGGTCTTCTAAACTACTTTTTAACAAGTGCACGCTAGTGCCTATATTGATAATTCAGAATCTTACCCCCTCCTAGTTTTATTGCAATTTGTTTTTAATTAGGAGATTAGCAACGTTCATATAGATTTATCAGTTTTAGATGTGTACATAGTTATAGTTAAAAATGATAGAGTCTATCTTAAAATACTAATTGTGATATAATTTATGTGTATCTAGAAGCATTATTATAACGTCTCTTATAATTCTTCCAGAATGGCAATGTATATTTTTGTTGTAATTGAAATATTTAATTCCTCAAAACATAACTTTAAATTCATTGTCTTCATATCTTTCAATGAAATACAATAGTTCTTCACTAGGCGTGAACAATCTATCGCCTGGGTTATTTACAGCTTTAAAATATGTTTCGAATGATGACAAAGATATATTTGATTTCTTTACACCTGATACATGTTTCAACAAGTTCCAGTATAGACGGGCGTTTTTATTCCTGAGATTTATAAGTTTATTTGTTTTTTCTTTATCAAAGTAATATCTACATTTTCTTAATGTTGCTTTGAAAACAGACCATGTCCAGCTTTTATGGATAAATATCGGGGTTTATCTCCCTTGTTTATCAGTCCAATTTGCGCTTGATTTGATTATCTCGATTATCTCTCTTAGATTGGGCTGCCTTTCTCCGATAATTGCTGACAATGAAACACCACAGTCTCTGATCCTACCGACTAAGTCATTTAGATGATGCGGAGTTTGACCCATTACCTCCAACTTGCTGGCTTGCCTACAGTCATCTATAAGATTTGTAAGTAGAACATCACATACACGGAGGAGCAAGTGTACCTCATCGATGACCACATTGCCAGGGTCGATATGAATCAGAGGTGCATATTTAGACCCGTGATTGTGACACAAAGCATTATGCTTTAATGACTGCAAAGTCCTTTTAAGAGTCCCAGACTCATACTGATCGATGCATTTTGTCACATCTAGCCTCTCTGGTTTGCTTACAATGCACCACGGACAGGCATGATTACTTGTAGAACCATTTAGTCCCAAGCACATCTGGACAAACTTCATATCGCCACCAAACAGTGTGAATAGAAATAATGGACAGTCAGACAACGTTTTCTGTATGATCCGAATAAGCTGGTCGGCTGTCATATCTACAATGCATAAACATGTCAATTAGTCCTTGAATAGTAGGCGTGTGTGTGTTTTACGTTTATTTATCATCGCTACCGCTTGCCCATATGAGCGACACCTCCTGAAGAGATTAGTCATTTTAGATTTTTGGAGGATAGTGCAATAATACAGAAAGAGAACCATTCTAGAGTCTCCTCTGGTTCTTTTACGTGCACGGTGTACAGCACCGACGCGATACCTAGGTTTGAAGTCCCATCTGAAAGACTATTAATTGTATTAGGGTCAGACTGGGGATCGAACCTGCGATACATGGATTATCAGTCCAGCGTGTTACCACTGGACTACAGATCCGTCTGTTTAATAGCAGGCAAACCAAAGTGTCTGTTATGGATCTCGTCTTCAAAATTGTCGTTAGGAATACATTTATGTTTTATTTTTGAAAAATGCTGGGAGCACTAAATGTATTGCTTAACTTGCAGGTAATAGGAATGATCTCGTGTATTATTCGTTAAGCGAAAGCGATACATAACATTCTCTTAATGCAGACATATGTATCATTGTTTCTCAGTTTGGGTATAATTCGTTTATGATCAAACCGGTGTTTGAGACTCTCAATACATAGACACATTTCTTCTGTCATTAAAGCGACATTATATCGCAAAAAGCAAATGAAATGCATTTTTTGCACGTATAAATGCATTGCTACTATAAATATGTCCGAATAAATTCGAACACTAACATTGAATCAATAAATAATGTTTTTATGGTCTACAAACGTTCACACGTGAAAGTAGGATTCCTGAAATGACGTTTGTTTGTCAATACTAAACGATATAAAGACACAAGTTCTTACTGTTACTATATATTATTTAATTTAGGAATTACTCTTAAAATTAAAATAAAACACTTTAAATAGATATATATCGTCTTTCACTACGTAAAAACAGGTAAGTATTGCGAATATGTATGTATGTTTTTCTCAGGCTTGATTTACATGTACCTGTAAGTTTGATCAACCAGTCAGCCGTAAAACATTGGTGCCCAAGTAATAATGGTATGTGGTTAAATGCGATAAATGTATTGTCGTTGTATATTGCAAAGTTGTAATACACAGGCAATGAAAACCATTAAGATATGAAGCATCGCACAGCCTGAGGCATATTAAATAATGACCAGTAATAAAAATGTTCAACAGTACAGAGCACTTTATATAAACGAATCAATTATAGGTAAGTAGAAGTGGAATAAATGACAATTTGTGTACACAATAGAAATATAAATAACATGATATGCAATTAGTTACAGTTGGGAAACTCACGAAATAAAACGTGGCATTGACAATTATAGTAATTGCCAGAACTGTAGATTATTTAAACACAATTTTGAATTTTGAAATATATGCCTCCTAATTATTTAAAATATATTATTAAATTTAAAAGTAGAAATTAGAGATTCCCAATAGAGAAATTGGAACAGAGTCCCGGTAAATTTACGCATTTGCCCAAAGTGTAACCACGGAATAGGAGACGTACGAACTTCATTATTTGTGAGAATATAGTTCATTTTTAAATAAAAGAACTATTGATCAACAGTAGATTCTTCAATGTACATGTTATAACCATATATGCAAATATAGTGTCCCCCCCCCGTGGAATTATCGGTTAACACTGGTAAATATTCATCATTAAAACATTGTACATTTGCATGAAAGTGACATCAATGATAATATTTTGCCGTTATGTATGCATGTTTCTCAAAGTCATATTGCATGAATTTATACTCAGTGTACATTGAAACACTTCAAATTAATTATATAAGCTTCTCTATTGAGCTAAATCAGTTATTAACATGTATGATTTATTTACTATTATGTTAAAGTTGTATTACTGTTCAAATGGACCGTCACAAATTCCCCCCAAAATGCTATCATACAATTGTATGTGTTATAAAACCAGTGGTACCCACATTTTACAGTAAATAAATCAATCCATTGCAACATTTTAATCTACTTGAACACAGTTGAAATATACATAATATATAATAGTTTTGACTGGGTTAGGTTTTTATTCAATCGGTTCTCTTCATAGCTCCGTTTCTCCGATACAAGTCATAACAGCAATGCAATTAATGTGCGTACATTTTAGCAGGTTTTATTAAAATGACTGGCATATAAACTGGATACACTCTATCTTCTTTTTTTGAACGGTAATACAACTTTAATCAATGTCCGTCTATATCGTGCCCTCGTGGGCTCTTTAGCCTAGCGGAATTAAAAATATGGTTAGCGGAATGTCGGTGGTATAATAAATATAATATAATTAACACAAACTTACCCGATCAGATGTTCTCCTGGAAATTATCCGTTCTACATAATATTGTTCTGGTAAAACGTTAACACAAAAATCAGAGTTGAATTCTACAAAATCCCCGTTATGAAATAACTTATAATCTATTGTTTTTCGGACACGTAGTGAATTAACAGTAGCCATGGTTGCGTCTGCAACACTCATCAGTTTTATATACATATATTTGCTGAACATAATCACTCAAATAACAGGTATACATGGCTTCTTCTTCTTGACAAGTACCAGGTATGGTTCCAATGTTTATCTAAGAGTAGTCATTTAATTGTCAATTATCTCCAAAGACATGAGACACTTCAATGTACATGTTATAACCCTTCAATGTACATGTTATAACCCTTCAATGTACATGTTATAACCCTTCAATGTACATGTTATAACCCTTCAATGTACATGTTGTAACCCTTCAATGTACATGTTATAACCCTTCAATGTACATGTTATAACCCTTCAATGTACATGTTATAACCATATATGTGGAGATAATCACAATAAGCTTTAAGCTTCCGATTAAATCCATTTTCGTTTGTATAGCTATACAATAGATATGTACGGTACATAATGAACGTTTGTATAGCTATACAATTGATATGTACTGTACATAATGAACGAATAAATATGTTTAAACCAACCATATATGCAAATATCAACCACATTAAACAAAAAAGAGTATCTCCCGCGGCGGGAAATCCTCCCGCCCCCCGGAAATATCGACCAACACTTGTGAAATTTTAATATAAATCATTAACAAATTGTCAATTTACATGAAAGTGACATCAATGTACAAAGTAACATGTCAAATTAAACTCATTATTTAAAAATAATATGTGCCGTTATGTATATTATTTGAATTTATACTCAGTGTACATTAAGACATTTCAAGTTAATTCTGTAAGTTTCTCTATTGAGTTTAATCAATGTTCGTCTATATCATGCATATATTGTCCTCATGGGCTTTTTAGCCTAGATGAATTAAAATATAAAAACTTGTAAACTTCTCACACAAAGCTAATCAACAAAGGCATTTAGCATAATGACTATTAATGAAAACAAACCTTAAAAGAAAGATGAAAGAAAGCGAGATAATATTATAATTAACAACATGCTATATTAACCTTTAATTGTTATAATCATGTCTTGTTTAAAAAACTGACATTAAATTAGTATAAGTACATTTAATTATCAAAGACAAAGAACAAATTAAACTTTATCGCAATACGAGTTAAAATTTATAACAATTAAAAGGTCTCATCTAAATAAACGATTGAAAATAATTTCCCTATATAAACTATTGCTCAAAAATGTGCCGATAAGACAATCAATATTGTTTTTCGGGTCATATTCAACGGAGATAAGCCGCATCAATAAGCCAGCTGAATTGGCGTGAAAGCTGGATATACGGCTT
The DNA here is from genome assembly GCA_014843695.1 of Archivesica marissinica. Taxonomy (NCBI): domain Eukaryota; kingdom Metazoa; phylum Mollusca; class Bivalvia; order Venerida; family Vesicomyidae; genus Archivesica; species Archivesica marissinica. The sequence goes on from CM026393.1 coordinate 21,585,600, forward strand.
GCTTTAACCATAGTTATTCTGTTAATATCATTTCTACAATCTCTGTACATATTTAAACATTTTAAAAATATACATTTCTTTTCATAGCATTCATCATTAAACCATGGTTGGTTATTCTTACAACAACTGTAATCATTTGATTGATCAATATTGATCTTTTTAACAAATGGTGAAGAAACATTGCTAAACATAACTTCTAACTTCTCAATACAAGCATCCATGTCATTACTTGATGTTGACAATAAAATATGTTCTGACAATTCGTTAATATATTGTACGTTTTCTTCCGTATTTAAATTATCGATATATTGCATTTTCAAATCATTGTTCCACGTGTACTTGTAGCTAAGACTTTCTGCTTCTTGTGCAGAGTCAACACAAGGTACAGTGTTTGTAGCACAATTAAAGAGGAACGACACCGTCATAAGACAGTGATCAGAAACTATATTTGGATCATGTATATTAAAGCTATCGATATATTCCAACATTTCTGATTTACAAAGTAAATAATCTATAACACTACAACCTCTATTGTTAACAAAAGAAAAATTACCAATATTAAAATCATTTCCTTTCCTGCCATTTACAATTCGGTAACCCGATTGTTTACAGAAATCAAGTAACATACGCCCATTGTTATTTATATGACCTTTGTCTTGAGAATACCTATGTATAGATAACTGTAAATTTACAGAACTCAGAAGATTATCCATAGATAACTATTACTATGTTCAACCAAACACACACACGTACATACAGGTAATGACCTCAACACAAGCAAATACACTAACTAACCTTAGTAGATTTGTTAGAACTATTGTGGATGTACTCAACCCCAGACTAACAGTGTGATGTTTAATATGTGTACATATATACAACTTAACACAAACTGAATGACATCTACATTTATTAGCACCAAACAGCTAAATACTTATTGCTACTATTTTTAATGATAGTGTATTAATCCGGACACAAAGCAACTACAATGTAGTAGGCTACTGTACAAAATATGAAATATTCAAAATAAATATATATAATTAAAATAATAAACTGAAACGCTGTTAAAGAACTATTTTCTTAAATCAAACCAAATAAAATAATCATCCATAGATTTTATACTCAATTATTTGTGGAAACTTACCGGCTGAGTAAATTAAAAGGATTTGCATGCGGCATGGTTCCAGATCAGCAACAGCATTACACTGCATATCAATCTGGATGTATGCTGTATAATATTATGTTGTCTGCTAGTCAACCAAGGACTCAAGTAGTTTGTCTAGCTATACTATTCATATAACAGGCAGCATGGGATATGGCGAAATGGCATACTATTATGTAGCATCTGATCTGATACTATGTTACATGCAAAGTTAATATTGTCACCATCTATTCTCAAATTAAATACATACACAAAAAACAAAACAACAAAAAATCAACAACAATGTTAAGTAATTACCCACGAAAACAGGTTAAAGAAAAAGATTATGACACGTGCAAAAAAGTAACGTCAACAATTAAATGTCACAATCAGCATCGTAACTATTAATTAATAAATACATTACCAATAACATATAATCCTCAAAGCATTTACTTCTGACAGATAAAACTCATGGTTAACTCAAGAATGTGCATCCATTCAACAGTATTTGGTCGCACGCACGCACGCACGCACGCACGCACGCACGCACGCACGCACGCACGCACGCACGCACGCACGCACGCACGCACGCACGCACGCACGCACGCACGCACGCACGCACGCACGCACGCACGCACGCACGCACGCACGCACGCACGCACGCACGCACGCACGCACGCACGCACGCACGCACGCACGCACGCACGCACGCACGCACGCACGCACGCACGCACGCACGCACGCACGCACGCACGCACGCACGCACGCACGCACGCACGCACGCACGCACGCACGCACGCACGCACGCACGCACGCACGCACGCACGCACGCACGCACGCACGCACGCACGCACGCACGCACGCACGCACGCACGCACGCACGCACGCACGCACGCACGCACGCACGCACGCACGCACGCACGCACGCACGCACGCACGCACGCACGCACGCACGCACGCACGCACGCACGCACGCACGCACGCACGCACGCACGCACG
>CM026393.1:21590236-21620565 GCA_014843695.1 Archivesica marissinica
ACACACACACACACACACACACACACACACACACACACACACACACACACACACACACACACACACCACACACACACACGGGGACGTAGACATGTTGCGCGTCAAAAACCGCAAAGAAGTTAAAAGTATGAGTAGTTAAAAGTATAATTTAAGAAGGTAATGCAAATAAGTTGTGGTAAAAGTTTAAAAGCAGCTATGCAGAACAACTATGGACTGGCATGTTCAGTATGGCAAACTGCCGTATTGAATTGCTCTATATGGTAGGGAGATGGACACTGTCAGGAGGGAGGTGGTTCCAATGATAGATTGTTCTTGGAAAGAAGGAAAACTTGTAGTAGTCTGTAGTTGCTGTAATTAACCTATAGCTTAGGGAATGGCAACGGCGAGCAGGACGGGAGAGTGGAACTATACCACCGGAGTTACGTTTCTAACCACTTTTTAATAATGTTCGAGGGCTATATAAGCCGTTTATATTTATCACCAGTTTAAATGCAACGCGATATTGAGGACACGTTTTTATTATGAATTGTGAAGTGGTTGTATCTCATTATACCTGGTCCATTATACATCTGCAGTGGCCCAACGATAACGTGTTATTTACAAACATTACTATAAATAGGTTTCGAATAAGCCAAATCAATATGTATGGTGTAATAAATAATACTGCGTGCCAAGTAGTGCATACATAAATGATAATAAACTTCTTTTTACCCGTTATAATATTATTAGCCCATGCTATCTTTTTAAGCTCTAAGAAATCGATACAGCCGCCGAAATAGACAGTAATGAATTTTGGCGCTTAGTTAATAAAGGGAGAAAACAGCGTAATAAATCCGCAGTTTTCGAAATGAATTTTGGCGGGAAAACGTACAACAATCCCGATGATATAAACCGTTGTTGGCGTGATTATTTTGCAGATCTTTACACACCAACGTGTAACGTCGAATTTGATGACGACTATTTGATAGGTCGCTCGGTTGACTTACAAACTATTAATTCGGATTCGTGTATACATAATTTTAATATTGTCCATATCGATGAATCAATCGTTCGAAAACAGCTACGCCATTGTAAAAATGGAAAAGCGTGCGGATATGATCGCGTTAATTATGAACATGTTAAACATGGGGGAGATTTACTTATAAGTGTAATCACCAAACTTTTCCAGAAAATGTCCGAATTTTGCTATATACCGATTAATCTAAAAAAAGGTGTCATATCAACACTTTATAAAGGCGGTAAAAAGCGAAAGAATGATCCAAACAGTTATCGGGCAATATCTTTATGTTCAAATATTTTAAAGTTATACGAAAAGGTCATATTGAATGCTATTGAAAGTAACAACAGTTTTCAAGTAAATGCCTTACAAGGTTGTTTCCAGAAAAAGATTAGTTGTACTATGACATCATTTGTATTGCGTGAAAGCATTCATTTTGCAAAAGAAAATAACTCCAAATTATATTCATGTTTTTTGGACGTCCGTCAAGCATTTGACAGAGTTACCCATGCTCTGCTTATGCTTAAACTTCACAAAATAGTAAATTATCAAATGTATAAAATAATATCCAACATGCTCAACAATGTACAGAGTTGTGTTAGGACTCAAGGAATTACATCCGACTGGTTCAATGTTGAGCAAGGAACACGACAAGGTCAATGTATCAGCCCATGGCTTTATTTAATTTTCGTCAATGATCTGATGAACGAAATTGCTTCGTCGAAATACTGTTTGAATATACATGATACTTGTTACGGATGTCCAACTCATGCTGACGACATGGTGCTACTATCTTGCTCCAAATCTGGTCTAGAAAAATTAATTGATATATGCTATAAAAATTCTACAAAAGAACGGTACATGTATAATGCTGGTAAATGTAGCGTAATTGTATTCAACGAGACAGAAGGTGATTTTAAAAATAGTTCTAGAAATTGGAAGTTAGGTAGTACATCAGTGGAGGAATCTGAATCTTATGTTCATTTAGGGGTAAATTGTAATAAGTTGTAAATTATGCAATCAAAATGTAATTGAATCAGAATACCATTTTATATTATGTTGTGAAAAATACAGAGATATAAGATTGAAATATTTGGGCTACATAGCATGGCCATCAATAAATAAATTTATATCTATCATGTCATGCAAAAATAAAAAATATTTGATTAATGTGTGTAAGTACATCAAAGAAGCTATGTCATTACGTAGTAATACCCTGTCAATTACTACTGTTTCTTAAATGTATTGTATTTGTTTATACACGGACGGATATTGCATTAGGTTGTATTGGTGCTCTCTCGCTTGAACAAGAGATCGATAAGCGGAAGCTCTTATTTTTCGGTCAATTATGTAATATGGATGTTAAAAAGAGTGCTAAAGTCTTATTTTCCACTCGACTTATGCAATTCAAAATTAAACCTAGTAAAACATTGGGATATATACCAGACCTATATCGTATTTTGGGCAAATATGGTCTAGGAAGTTATTTTTACAATTTTATAAACACTGCTATATTTCCAAGTGTTGTTACCTGGAAAACTATAGTCAACAAGTATGTATACAATTATGCAAACCTTCAATACAGGACAAATTTAATTAGTGATGATACATTACAAAGCTTTTTAAGTATACACGGTGAGCTGATCCCATGTAGTCTATGGCGTTTTAGCCAACTATATCGTAATTATTTACCATATTGTAGGACAGTTATTTTGATGGCTAGTAAACTGTTTAGCAGACCATATGCAATGATATGTCCAAACTGTAAACTCGTAACGGACTCCATAGCAATCCATCTGGTATTGTTTTATCGAGTAAACGACGCTACCAGACAAAATATGTGGAATAGTTTGCATAACTCTCTGGGACATGATACCTATACTAGCCTCACTAATATGTATTATAGAGATCAAATTATTGAAATGTTATCCGGATTTTCAACTTTAATTATGAGTGAGTCACAGAGAGTGCAATGTTTCAAATTAATGTTAAGATATATGCATCATTTAGCAAAATGCTTAAACTATTTATTATTGTAATATACCCTTACAAACTGGGTTTGAAAACAGTTAAAATTGTCCAATTCTGATTCCCTAAAGCTTTCGTTTTCGTTTAGGGTTGCTACTTTGGACATGCTTTGGAATTAATTCGAGTCGGTCTTAGAAATAACAACGACTTTTCTGTAGTTGAAAAGACGAACCTTTTCCTAAGTAACGTACACATACTTCACGAAAGTATTCATGAATATAATGAATATACTGAATGTAATGAATACAAGATCTCAGATCTACAAAGATATGTATACATAGCTAATAAAATGGTTAATATAGTTCATATATTAATGTCAATGACATATCCAGTAGTCTGTATGTCTGTGTATATGCATGTATATGCATGGGTGTATGTATGTATATGTGTGTATATGTATACATGTATATGTATATAAATATATGTATATATGTATATGTGTATATGCATGTAGGTAGGTATGTATGTATTGTGTATCTGTGTGTATGTGTGTGTTATGTGTGTAGATGTAGAAATATACACACATAATATATTATAGTGCATATATGTGTAAAAGTTCTATGTTCCATTTCATCTGTTCATTTTGTTATCAATTGTCTGTGTTTATTATGTAAATGTATCTCATCATATGGTGGAATAAAAGATATCTATCTATCTATCTATCATTGTAAATGGCCAAAGGCAATATAGTTGCTGATTATGCCAATAAATTTGAAACTGAAACTTGTTGATATTTTTAATGTTATTTTAAACTCCGGCAATTTCCCAGAAAGCTGGACAAAGGGTTTTATTGTACCTGTATACAAAAAAGGTGACAAAGATGACGCCACAAATTATCGAGGCATTACCCTATTAAGTAACTTTGGTAAATTATTTACTTGCATATTAAATAGTCGCATTACAAACTGGTGTGAAAACAATACTATTATCTCCGATGCACAATTTGGATTTCGTAAGGGTCGTTCGACAGTAGATGCAATTTTTATTTTGCATTCTTTAATTGAACACATATTAAACAAGAACAATAGATTATACTGTTCCTTTATTGATATGAAACAGTGTTTTGACAGTATATACCGTAATGCATTGTGGCTAAAATTATATAAGTTAGGCCTTAATGGTAAAATCCTAAGGATAATACGTGCAATGTATCAATCCGTTAAATCGTGTATAAAGCTTAACTGTAACACATACACAGACTTCTTCGATATCTCAATCGGACTACGCCAAGGGGAAATCATTTCGCCAATAATGTGGGCTTTGTTCGTGGAAGACCTTGAATTATACTTACAGGACACGATTAATAGTGGCATTAATATTAATGACATATGTTTGATTTTATTACTGTTCGCGGATGACATGGTTCTAATTGGCTTAACACCAGTTGACCTGCAAAATACATTAAATAATCTAAGTATATATTGTGACAAATGGGGCCTTGAAGTTAATGTTTTAAAGTCGAAGCTAATGGTGTTCCGTAAACGGGGTGGGCTAAAGAGAGGAGAGCAATGGTTTTATAGGGGAGGTGCCGTAGAGGTGGTCAATGACTTTAACTACGTTGGTGTTACACTTAACTATACCGGTAATTTTAATTTAAATTCACAAAAACTCCATGGCAAAGGCCTAAAAGCTATGAACATACTAACAGCTAATCTACGTAAACACGAGACAAAACCAAAAACCGCTCTCCAGCTCTTCGATGCTCTAGTATCATCCATTTTACATTACGGAAGTGAAATATGGGGATTTTCAAAAGCTAAAAATTTAGAGACATTGCACTTGAAATTCTGCAAGTTAGTTCTTGGTGTTAAGCAATCAACTAGTAATGTAGCTGTATATTATGAACTTGGAAGATACCCATTGTATATATGTAGATATGAAAAAGTTGTAAAATATTAGTTAAAAATAGTTACAACGGAAAATATAATTATTAAGTCGATGATACAAACGTGTCTAGATGATTTAGTAACTGGCAAAGGTAATTGGTTGTCCAGAGTTAAGGAATTGCTAAGTAAATTTGGCTTTTTGTATATATGGGAAAACCCACATGTCATCGACCACACTCAGTTTATTTCTGAATTTAAACAAAGGATTATAGATGATTTTCTGCAGATTTCACAAGCTGATCTTCGAATAAATAAGGTACTTACATTATATAAAAATGTAAAGATTAATTTTGGTTACGAACCGTACTTAGATATAATACTAAGCAGAAAATTAAGAATTGCATTTACAAAATTGAGACTATCAGCGCACAACTTACGGATTGAAACAGGCAGATATGGTAGAAACCGTATTGATCAAAACGAAAGGTTATGTTTATTGTGTAATACAAACAACATGGAAGATGAGTTTCATTTCATGTTTAAATGTGAGGTGTATAGTACATTAAGAAAAAAATATATTAAACGTTTATATTCTAATCGACCAAGTATGTTCAAATTATTGCAAATATTTCAATGTGACAATTCCCCAGAGCTGGTTAACTTTAGTAAATATATTCATGAAGCTTTATCCCTTCGTAATTCACTTGTTTAGGATATATGAATTACCAGTTGAATACTCCCTACACTCTTAATACAGTCATGATCATGTTTTGCATAGTCTATAATCCTTCATGACATTGTCATTATTTTTCCATGTATGTTCATAATCATTACATCATTTGTCCATCCTCATCATGATTGCATATATCATAATATTGTACTATATATATTGTAAATATGTTTAAATGTTACAGACGAGAAACTGTAAAGTTTAAGTCTTAATAAAGCATTCTTCTTCTTCTTCTTCATGTATATGCATACTATTGTATGTACTTGGTTACACATCTATGTTATTCCGTACTACATGCATAGGCATGATACTATTTGTATGTACTTGGTTACACATCTATGTCATTCCATACTACATGTATATGCATACTATTTGTATGTACTTGGTTACACATCTATGCTATTCCGTACTACATGTATATGCATACTATTTGTATGTACTTGGTTACACATCTATGTCATTCCATACTACATGTATATGCATACTATTGTATGTACTTGGTTACACATCTATGTCATTCCATACTACATGTATATGCATACTATTTGTATGTACTTGGTTACACATCTATGTTATTCCATACTACATGTATAGGCATACTATTTGTATGTACTTGGTTACACATCTAGGCTATTCCATACTACATGTATATGCATACTATAGTATGTACTTGGTTACACATCTATGTCATTCCGTACTACATGTATATGCATACTATTTGTATGTACTTGGTTGCACATCTATGTTATTCCATACTACATGTATATGCATACTATTTGTATGTACTTGGTTACACATCTATGTCATTCCATGCTACATGTATATGCATACTATTTGCATGTACTTGGTTACACATCTATGTTATTCCGTACTACATGTATATGCATACTATTGTATGTACTTGTTTACACATCTATGTCATTCCGTACTACATGTATATGCATAATATTGTATGTACTTGGTTACACATCTATGTTATTCCATACTACATGTATATGCATACTATTGTATGTACTTGGTTACACATCTATGTTATTCCATACTACATGTATATGCATACCATTTTATGTACTTGGTTACAAAACTAGGCTAATCCCTACTACATGTATTATGCATACTATTTGTATGTACTTGGTTACACATCTATGTTATTCCATAATACATGTATATGCATACTATTTTATGTACTTGGTTACAAAACTAGGCTAATCCCTACTACATGTATTATGCATACTATTTGTATGTACTTGGTTACACATCTATGTTATTCCATACTACATGTATATGCATACCATTTTATGTACTTGGTTACAAAACTAGACTAATCCCTACTACATGTATTATGCATACTATTTGTATGTACTTGGTTACACATCTATGTTATTCCGTACTACATGTATATGCATACGATGTGTATGTACTTGGTTACACATCTAGGCTATTCCATACTACATGTATATGCATACTATGTGTATGTACTTGGTTACACATCTAGGCTATTCCCTACTACATGTATGTGCATACTATGTGTATGTACTTGGTTACACATCTATGTTATTCCGTACTACATGTATGTGCATACTATGTGTATGTACTTGGTTACACATCTATGTTATTCCATACTACATGTATAGGCATACTATTTGTATTAACTTGGTTACACATCTATGTTATTCCGTACTACATGTATATGTATACTATTTGCATGTACTTGGTTACACATCTATGTTATTCCATACTACATGTATATGCATACTATTTGTATGTACTTGGTTACACATCTATGTTATTCCGTACTACATGTTTACGCATTCTATTTGTATGTACTTGGTTACACATCTATGTCATTCCGTACTACATGTTTAGGCATACTATTTGTATGTACTTGGTTACACATCTATGTCATTCCGTACTACATGTATAAGCATACTATTTGTATGTACTTGGTTACACATCTATGTTATTCCATACTACATGTATATGCATACTATTTGCATGTACTTGGTTACACATCAATGCTATTCCATACTACATGTATATGCATACTATTTGTATGTACTTGGTTACACATCTATGTTATTCCATACTACATGTATATGCATACTAGTTGTATGTATTTGGATACACATCTATGCTATTCCGTACTACATGTATAGGCATACTATTTGTATGTACTTGGTTACACATCTATGCTATTCCGTACTACATGTATATGCATACTATTTGTATGTATTTGGTTACACATCTATGCTATTCCGTACTACATGTATATGCATACTAATTGTATGTATTTGGTTACACATCTATGCTATTCCGTACTACATGTATATGCATACTATGTGTATGTACTTGATTACACATCTATGTTATTCCGTACTACATGTATATGCATACTATTTGTATGTATTTGGTTACACATCTATGTTATTCCGTACTACATGTATATGCATACTATTGTATGTACTTGGTTACACATCTATGTCATTCCGTACTACATGTATAGGCATACTATTTGTATGTACTTGGTTGCACATCTAGTCTATTCCCTACTACATGTATATGCATACTATGTGTATGTACTTGGTTACACATCTAGGCTATTCCCTACTACATGTATATGCATACTATGTGTATGTACTTGGTTACACATCTAGGCTATTCCCTACTACATGTATATGCATACTATTTTATGTACTTGGTTGCACATCTATGTCATTCCGTACTACATGTATAGGCATACTATTTGTATGTATTTGGTTACACATCTATGTTATTCCGTACTACATGTATATGCATACTATTGTATGTACTTGGTTACACATCTATGTCATTCCGTACTACATGTATAGGTATACTATTTGTATGTACTTGGTTGCACATCTAGTCTATTCCCTACTACATGTATATGCATACTATGTGTATGTACTTGGTTACACATCTAGGATATTCCCTACTACATGTATATGCATACTATTTGTATGTACTTGGTTACACATCTAGGCTATTCCGTACTACATGTATATGCATACTATTTGTATGTACTTGGTTACACTGCTATGTTATTCCATACTACATGTATATGCATACTATGTGTAAGTACTTGGTTACACATCTAGGCTATTCCCTACTACATGTATATGCATACTATTTGTATGTACTTGGTTACACATCTATGTTATTCCGTACTACATGTATAGGCATACTATTTGTATGTACCTGGTTACACATCTATGTTATTCCGTACTACATGTATATGCATACTATTTGTATGTACTTGGTTACAGATCTATGTTATTCCGTACTACATGTATAGGCATACTATTTGTATGTACTTGGTTACACATCTATGTCATTCCGTACTACATGTATAGACATACTATTTGTATGTACTTGGTTGCACATCTATGTTATTCCGTACTACATGTATATGCATACTATTTGTATGTACTTGGTTACACATCTATGTTATTCCGTACTACATGTATATGCATACTATTTGTATGTACTTGGTTACACATCTATGTTATTCCGTACTACATGTATATGCATACTATGTGTATGTACTTGGTTACACATTTAGGCTATTCCCTACTACATGTATATGCATACTATGTGTATGTACTTGGTTACACATCTAGGCTATTCCCTACTACATGTATATGCATACTATTTTATGTGCTTGGTTGCACATCTATGTCATTCCGTACTACATGTATAGGCATACTATTTGTATGTACTTGGTTACACATCTATGTTATTCCGTACTACATGTATATGCATACTATTTTATGTACTTGGTTACACATCTATGTCATTCCGTACTACATGTATAGGCATACTATTTGTATGTACTTGGTTACACATCTATGTTATTCCGTACTACATGTATATGCATACTATTGTATGTACTTGGTTACACATCTATGTCATTCCGTACTACATGTATATGCATACTATTGTATGTACTTGGTTACACATCTATGTCATTCCGTACTACATGTATATGCATACTATTTGTATGTACTTGGTTACACATCTATGTTATTCCGTACTACATGTATATGCATACTATGTGTATGTACTTGGTTACACATTTAGACTATTCCCTACTACATGTATATGCATACTATGTGTATGTACTTGGTTACACATCTAGGCTATTCCCTACTACATGTATATGCATACTATTTTATGTACTTGGTTACACATCTAGGCTATTCCCTACTACATGTATATGCATACTATTTTATGTACTTGGTTGCACATCTAGGCTATTCCCTACTACATGTATATGCATACTATGTGTATGTACTTGGTTACACATCTAGGCTATTCCCTACTACATGTATATGCATACTATTTTATGTACTTGGTTGCACATCTATGTCATTCCGTACTACATGTATAGGCATACTATTTGTATGTACTTGGTTACACATCTATGTTATTCCGTACTACATGTATATGCATACTATTGTATGTACTTGGTTACACATCTATGTCATTCCGTACTACATGTATAGGCATACTATTTGTATGTACTTGGCTACACATCTATGTCATTCCGTACTACATGTATAGGCATACTATTTGTATGTACTTGGTTACACATCTATGTTATTCCGTACTACATGTATATGCATACTATTGTATGTACTTGGTTACACATCTATGTCATTCCGTACTACATGTATAGGCATACTATTTGTATGTACTTGGCTACACATCTATGTCATTCCGTACTACATGTATAGGCATACTATTTGTATGTACTTGGTTACACATCTATGTTATTCCGTACTACATGTATATGCATACTATTGTATGTACTTGGTTACACATCTATGTCATTCCGTACTACATGTATATGCATACTATTTGTATGTACTTGGTTACACATCTATGTTATTCCGTACTACATGTATATGCATACTATGTGTATGTACTTGGTTACACATTTAGACTATTCCCTACTACATGTATATGCATACTATGTGTATGTACTTGGTTACACATCTAGGCTATTCCCTACTACATGTATATGCAAACTATTTTATGTACTTGGTTACACATCTAGGCTATTCCCTACTACATGTATATGCATACTATTTTATGTACTTGGTTGCACATCTAGGCTATTCCCTACTACATGTATATGCATACTATGTGTATGTACTTGGTTACACATCTAGGCTATTCCCTACTACATGTATATGCATACTATTTTATGTACTTGGTTGCACATCTATGTCATTCCGTACTACATGTATAGGCATACTATTTGTATGTACTTGGTTGCACATCTATGTCATTCCGTACTACATGTATATGCATACTATTTTATGTACTTGGTTACACATCTATGTCATTCCGTACTACATGTATAGGCATACTATTTGTATGTACTTGGTTACACATCTATGTTATTCCGTACTACATGTATATGCATACTATTGTATGTACTTGGTTACACATCTATGTCATTCCGTACTACATGTATATGCATACTATTTGTATGTACTTGGTTACACATCTATGTTATTCCGTACTACATGTATAGGCATACTATTTGTATTAACTTGGTTACACATCTATGTTATTCCGTACTACATGTATATGCATACTAGTTGTATGTACTTGGTTACACATCTATGTTATTCCGTACTACATGTATAGGCATACTATTTGTATGTAGTTGGTTACAGTGTAACACATCTATGTTATTCCATACTACATGTATATGCATACTATTTTATGTACTTGGCTACAAATCTATGTTATTCCATACTACATGTATATGCATACTATTTTCATACGAATAACAATCCCATATAACTATTATATTTTTGTTGTATAATTAATATCGGGTAAAAATGGATTTACCCGACAATTAGGGATATAATAAAGTATAACAAGGCTGTATATATGTCAAACATGCTCTATTTATGTCAATATTTGTCATATTATTAACTTAGTAAGTCGTTCTTCTAGTATTGATATGTTATTAAAATGATATAACTTTATTTATGTATAAAAGCAGTGTCTGTAAATGCAGATAACAACCCATCTTCCCCATATGTGTAATAGAGTCGACCGACCTCACAAATGAAATTACTACAATCAAATAGTTCCATATACTTTTGTTATATTTGTTTATTTATAATAGTCCGTTAAGTTTAGGAACATCAACCCATGGTGTGAAATGTTAACGGTTTGTCCTTGGAAAAATATGTTTGGTATTGAGCTTTATCTGCAAAAAAATCACTACGCAAGAATAACATACATGTATATACATCAGACAATTTCCTGCCAAACTAGATGCCCTTTAAATTTTAGAACGAACAATTTCAAGAGTTGCAATGTTTTTCGGCAGTGCATGTGAAAACAATGGAGTCTGTCTTATAAGAAAGTAATGCCGTTGATGTATGAAATATTTCTTTTCGTAACTATGTTCATATTTTCTGACTGCGGTGACCCACTTTCCCAAATTTCTGCAAGCAGCAATGGATGACTCACGGTCGCAGACAACTATTGCGTATTAGCAATTTCCGTTCTTCACAAAAGTGATAAGCACTACATACAACAATGCTTTTATTTTGCACAAAAGGTTTGTTTGCACAAAATGTTTGTTTTTTGATTGCTATATCATTATATGCTTATATATTAGTATATTATGTAGCCAGGACCACACACATTTATAACCGTTCATGTCCGAAAAGCTTCAAAATATTGGTCATCGGATCAGGGCGGAAAGTGCTATGCGAAAATGAGCTTTAACGATAAACCTCGTAACTGCGAATTCCATTTCTACATTCTCTGTAATTTTATTTTCATTCTTTAATACCCTTTGTTAGTAGCAGCTCTGTATATTTAACACGCATAGCGGAATGGTCTCCGTACGCCCGTCACAAATGTGTGTCCTATCAAATCTCTTGAACCGCTGGAGGAATCTTATAATCACTTGACACGTATGTTGCTCGAGATGATGTGCAGAGCGTATGTTTCAGTCATGTCGGGTAATGTTGATACATGTATGTGTGAGCAATAGGGCTGCCATGTGTACATAATTTTGTAAACGTGTACACGATCCGTAATACACGGCATGGCGTCGTTTACACTTTGTTTATTCTCCATGATTATTTACATGTACTAGGTCTCACAAAATTCAGTGAAACGGTCGATGCTATGATTTTATTACGTCACTAAGCTTCATTACGTCATCTATTAAGATAGTGTACACGGTTACTCAATTAGTACATTTGTTGTATTGCCATTACATGACACTGCTCCGTTTACACGTATGGCTTCGTTTACACGTGTAACCGTTAGTTTCAGTCTTTGTATATACAAGCCTGCCATAATAGAATTGTGCCAATGCCTGAGATTTTTGAAATCACAAAAGTTAGTATGCGGCGAAGACAATTCGAATTGACAATTTGAGTGACAAACAATAAACCTGAAGATTCTGCCGTTGTCACCACTTTCGAATAAGCACTGCTGCATATATGTAGATTCAAACATAAAAATAATAAGTCCAGGATTATAAAACTATTTTCATATTCTGTAGTATTTTGTTAGGTTGATACCCAGAAACAAAAATGCTTGATATTCATTGTGAGAGTTGAGAATGTTTTATCATTTTGGAACATGTCGTAGCATTTACAATTGTATATGATGGGGAGGAGAGTTGGGGGATTACAATTGACTGATCAGTGATGTAGTAAAGTTCACAAGGTAATGATCATCCAGAAAGGTAACGGCCCCCCATTCGGCCATGATGTGGGGTAGGTGTCATTTTGATTGTAGCAATTAAGAAATGGTCGTCTACATGTCTTGTCTGCCTTTTTTTCTTAAACGCTTCTCAAAACTTACACTTTATTCCACACAACTGCCAAATGACATTCAATATGTCTACCATTTTAAATTCATTTACGATTTCTATTATAATTCCCATAATATTTGATGATTTTAAGATTTTCAATATGGTGGATTATTTTTGCAAATACCAGGAACATGTAGATAGGATCCTGGAAATACACATGAAGTCTAGCATTCAACAAACTTTGTCCGATCAGATCATGTTTCCAATAACCCACGTTATTGTAGTGCACACATGTACTCGCAGTAAAGCCACTAAAAATTATAATACCAAATATTTTGTTCCTGCATTTATTTTTGAATTCCATATATTTTGACACTAATGCCGACAATCCAATGTCAATTCCAGTGATCTACAGCTGTTGGGCCTGTATATAGAATAACAAGAATTTATATACAGCAGATGGTCACAGATGTTCGGTTGTACTGTATCGTTCCGTGTGTGAACAGTCAAATGTGTCATCGTGGTTGTCTGTGATGAGACATAGCAAAATAATAAGATGATGATGGTACCATTTATTGTGATTTGTATGGAAAACACTCAATACAGTGTCTTGAATGTGTTGGAATATTAGTGAAATACATGTCATGATAGAGAGCAATAACATTTGTGTTTACTGTAGGCTATGTAATGCAGGTCAATTTGGGTTAGCATTTAAACATACATGCTTGAACACAGTAGTTGAAGTTATACTTCTCCGTAATTTTTCAAATTTCTAACTGTATGAATAGTGAGAAGAAGTTAGGAATACGTGACTTCTTCCCAAGATTTCAGTCAAGCTTATTCACTGACTGCCTGACCCAAATAACCATTCATTAATTACATATTTAAATCATGGAGAAATATTCCCAACCACTTGACCTGTTTACTCCTACAGATTGGTGGTAGTTTCTATGCAAAACAAGTGGACATTATGCACAACGTTCAAAATAGCCGTTACATCCATTTTCGATCATTAGTTTATTTCCGTTAATAAGGGCCTAACCGTTTTCGCGAATATCACTAGATAACATCCTCTCATGTAGTTTATAGATGCGTAAATCCCGAATTTTTTTAGCAAGTGTTGAAGAAACTACATATATGGTTTCCGCCCGCCCGGCGTCGTCAGTGAACACGTTCAAGCGTCCTCTCCTCAGCAACCATAGGGTCTATAGTCACCATTTATGATTTAGTATTTACTTGTCATCATAGTACACATTCTTCCATCTCAAAATATTACAAATTCTTCGGAAAATCTACCGCCGACATTTAGTAAGATTGATCAATGTACAATACAATGATATTCATAGTTGTTGCATGACACCCTTGTGTGAACAATGGAGTCAGGTGAGCGATATAGTGCTAGTGTGATCCTCTATGGTAAATAAACTAAAACATCATAAATATGTGCTCAAAGTAGCTGTGTGTAGCTGTGTCGTGGACAAAACGTTATCGTAGCATCTCAGGTAGCTGTGTCGTGGACAAAACGTTATCATAGCATCTCAGGTAGCTGTGTCGTGGACAAAACGTTATCGTAGCATCTCAGGTAGCTGTGTCGTGGACAAAACTTTATCGTAGCATCTCAGGTAGCTGTGTCGTGGACAAAACGTTATCGTAGCATCTCAGGTAGCTGTGTCGTGGACAAAACGTTATCGTAGCATCTCAGGTAGCTGTGTCGTGGACAAAACGTACACAGGTAAGTGCCATTATTTACATACACTATTCTATTCTAACATGACTAATATTAGAGACTTTAAACAGAGGTATCGTGTCGTGCAAAATTTAAAACGATAAATCTCTTCAGGATGCGACGCTCATGTGGTCAAACGATAGCGACGGTAAATAAGCGCAAAACACGCACACTCTTCATATGGAAATACAATAAAATAAAATTACTGTGCAATATTTTATTACAAATGTACACGTGTAGACGGAAAACTACCATAACTATGTAGTATCTATAGATAAATAGAAAGATAGATATCTTTACAGAGGGTGACCGGATTATTCCGGAAATAATCCTCATTAAGGCCCTCTGAATTTTAACATTATAGAATAAATGTACATATACAATAATTGTAACAAAATTACATAGTTACACCATTCAATATACGTGTTGTAGCCTGGGTGCCAGTCTGTCCATATTTAACTTCTAGCCAAATGACATATGCAATACTTGTAACAAAAGGACATAGTTACACCATTCAATATACGTGTTGTAGCCTGGGTGCCAGTCTGTCGACTTTTAACTTCTGGAAAGGTTGATATGATCAGAAACTCAAAACGGCCCAATTTTTAATATTAGTCTCGGTGTTAATATATATATTTATTTGACTGACCAGGCAAAATATATCGACGACTATTCCCCGGCAATACGTGTTGTACAATGTAGCTTAAACAATATCACACATCACTCGAAAGACTGATCGAAAAACAAAACTACAGAAGTAAATTAAATTACAATGTTGTATATAGCAGTCTACCGATTAAAAAATGTTGTAGCCATCTTGTCTTGAAAATATTTAAGACGTCCATATCGGACGTCTTAATTTCAAAATTTAGATTACGTGTATTCCATTTCTCTGGACTAGAGTATTCTAAAGAGTGCTTGTACATTTCACACATCTAGGTCTTATAATATAGCGATTTGTATTATATAACCAAACTGTTTTATTTGTAATTGTCCGGAAACATGAACACGTCTTCATTACATGTACTTCAGTTGATGAAATATGGAGACACATTTCAATCATGTTACGTCAAATTGGAATCGGAAACGAAATTAGAGCACTCAAATATATGATTCTTGGATACAAAGTGATGTACTCCAAGTATTTTTTCATCAACGTAATTTTTTCAGTAATTGGTTTTAGTATTTACAAAGCATATTTCTTAAGTGATAGTAGAGCTGTTAATGTCAATATATATCGTATATGTAAACAGGAGCTCTATCTCCTGCATAAATATTACGAAAACTCGGGTATTAATGGCATACAATTTTTAAATCAATTAAACGACTACCTACATGATAATTAGCAAGATCACATCAGTATTAAAAAACACATATATATATATATATAACTATTTATGAGTGTATATCATATATGTACGTGTGTAAATGTATATATGTTGTATGTGGTACATATGTGTGTTTTTATGAATGCATTTGCATGTATATATGGGCATTTTGTGTATGCATTGATATACATGTATGGGTGTATATACGCATGTTTGTATATATACTTTAAACTATTATGGCAATAACCTACATTTGCAAATGTCAATTGCAATATGTGAAAGAAACCCAATTGCTAGACATAGTATGTTTTGTTATTATAATGAAAATGTTTGTGTAATAATATTGTTATATTACATAATTTGCCTTGCTATGTATGTAAATCAATGTACTTGACCCACTGGATTTATGTTGCATGTATTATATTGTTATATGAATAAATAAATATATTTATGAAATAAAACCACTTACGTTGAAAAAAAAGAAAAAAGTATTATATAACCGTCTCCGTGGCCTAGTGGTTAAGGCGTCCGTCTACGGAACGGTAGGTCGAAGGTTCGAAGCTCGTCAGAGGTTCGTTCTGATATGGCCGGTTGGTGAGCCGCCAACTAGTTAACTATTTTTTACCTGGCGCCTGGCATACAATAATAGGATTCGGGCAGTACAGTTAAACCTGTGCTAAAGGCTACCTCCGAATAAAGGCCGCATATGAAAAACCTGTCTCTAAAGACCACCATTTTTCTCTCCCGTCGAGCCATTTTCAATGCATTTTAACCCTCTATTGAGAGGCCACCTACCAACAAAGGCCACATTTTGACTGTCCCGAGGGTGGCCTTTATAGATTGGTTTGACTGTACTGATGTTCATACAACGAGGTGTCTCATACGTCAGAAATGGCTGGCCCTTTAAATGTGCACTATAATATACAAACACTTTACTTTTAGTATTTGAAATATACCTGAATGTCATACTGTATTGGAATGTCCTAATTGAATTTGTTGATTCCAATAATTTTAGACATTGATTTACGCCAAAAATATAATCGTGGCCCAGAATTTATTTACATGGTCGTCTCTGCATCTTATGATTTACAAGGTGGACTACATTCCTCCCTCTCCCTCCACAACCTCCTCGTCCTCGTCATTCGGTATATCCGTGGTCCACTGATTTACAAGGTGGACTACATTCCTCCCTCTCCCTCCACACCCTCCTCGTCCTCGTCATTCGGTACATCCGTGGTCCACTGATTTACAAGTTTAACAATTTTATTTAATATAGTTCATTTTTGTAACAATCTAATCACATTCAACTGTCATTTAATATTTCCAACAATCCTGGAAACTCTTAGTAGTGGCAATAATTTGTTGGGTGGTATTTCCCCATAAGTTACAACACTAATCAAAAAGTGGTTGCATATATATTCTTTGTAGTAAAGTATTATCTGCTGATATTAATCAATATATTTTCTTATTTAACCCATTTCATTCTTGATACATTTAAATGCTTTTGCAAAAAACAAAAAAACATAGATCCAGATCATCCGCAGCGTGACTTAGTAGTTGACTACTGTTTTCAGTCAAACCTATTGCACCACCATCTTCTTTGACATATTCGTTATTTTGTTCATGGGCATGTTCGATCGCTATTGCTGAAAAGTGGCGGTGAGTTTTGTGAATGACAAACCTTCCTGATAAAAGTTCATCATAAATCACTGAGTTGGTCTCTGAAAGTCTCACCATATGGGTAGCCACCTGACATAATTGGCGTAATGTAAAGCAAAACACCACAGTATCAACCTATTGAGTGCTTGCACATACAGCTTGAAATTTCCGTAGCGAAATGCTCTTACAAATATCAGCATAGCTAATTCGAGTGACAAGGTTATGACCCAACACTGGAATTGTGGATTGTCACTGGATTGTTGGAATTTCCATTATAAACAGGCTACATAGTATAACCTGGTGGATGTGTCTCGTCCGGCTGACATGGCTGGCTTTTAGGAAGGAATCAGCTTTCCCAGATGTGGCGATGTTGGCTTGGGTCAACGCCTCTGTCCACCCACTGTTTTCGATCCAGTCCTCAATCGTCTTTAATATGGCCATTTCGATATCACCAAACATAATAACCGCCTTATCTTCACCATATGATAGCGGCCAATTCCATTGGCTTTGTTTGGCTGGAGCATACAGAGGCTGATCACATGCAATTACCGGTGTCCGTTCTGTATTTAGGTGGTGTACAGCGTCCTTTATCACATCGATGGCATGCCGAATCATTTGCTTCCCTCTTCGAAGATTGGCATCATATCCGTTTGATCAATACCATGATCTGGTGTGAATGACGACTCCATTGCGCGGAAGGCAGACCCTGAAACGCCCCTAGGATTTATTGGGTATAAAAAGGAAACACATACTCTTCAGCAACATTTTGGGCACAATCTTAATGACAGCATTTGTCATTTATATAAATGCAACACTTCTTAGAAAATAAAAGCTGTAAGAATATTAGATAAACAATTGACGAGAATATTATGAACTTGGTGGCCATCTTGGACTACTTTGCGCATATACCATAAACATAATCAATGACCACTTATAAACGATCATCAACAACAGTGTACCATAAGTGCAACACTTTCCAACATTTTAATAATTGATAATAAATATTTGAGAAGTAACGTAACTTTGTCATTTTGGCGGCCATTTTATCAGCCATATTGGAATTTGTTGGCCCGGATTCTAACTAATTTTAAACCTTTAGACAGTCATCCACCACTAACAACAATAAAACTGCTTTTTACAGGAAGTGCACAATTGGTTCAAATAACGCTGACGAAATTGCTGCACTATAAAGCTACTACTGCGTAATGATTTCTGAATCATATTCGTGCAGGCCAGGCGCTCATTACAATGAGAGACATCTCTAATTTTCTATTACAAGAAAAGTCTGATTTATCCCAAAATGTATCGTGTGTTGATATGTTTTCGATACGTGCATAGTATCGATACTTTTCTTCTCGTGCATTTAAATTGGACCGGAAGTACAATGACGTCATGTATCGTTTATGTAAGATATTCGCACACTGCCTAAATAGCTCCGCTGAGGTACTGCACTGATACAGAGAGCGACCAGTTCCAGAGTCTCCACTGGTTCATTGGTGTAAAGCACCGACATGAAACCACGGTTTAAAGTCCCATGAAGTCTGTCGGACTGTTATTGGCCGGATGGTGATTTTAATTATTAATTAATTTTTATTTAAATAATAGCTACCAATGAGAGACATCGGTCAGTTACTGCTATTGAATACTCCCTAAATGTAGATCTAAAGGTCCTATTAAGAGTTTCCTCTGTTTTTATCGTTGTTTCCTTTGCACAACATGCTAGTAAATTTATTCCTCTATCGCTTCTTATGGTTATTAAATTACTATATCTACCGTGCACTAAAAAGAACCAGAGGATCCTCTGGAATGGGTCTCTGTCTATATATCACTATCCTCCAAAAATCTAAAATGACTAATATCTTCAGGAGGCGTCGCTCAAATGGGCAACCGGTAGCAACTATTATATCGACCGGCCATAATAGAATGAATACCTGATGAAGTTCGAACCTTCGATAACCAGATATATGGGCGGACAACTTAACCACTAGGTCACGGCGACGGTTAATTTATATATTCTCATGAACAAAGCTTAATATTGTTGCAAATGTGATTGAAGTGTTGTTAGGACCTTACAAATATACCTGAAGAATGTACACACTTATTGGTTCTGCTTAATAATGTGACATTGTTAGATAATAATTATTGTTAATTATAAAGAAGTTTCGTCCATTTCATGTTTCATAGCATGGACTTTCGTATTCGCTCTTTGTTGCGTCACATATTTAAAAAGGGTCAAGCCATCGGAGGCAATTAAAAGTCCAAACAGTGTACACATAAAGGCTAATGCAACGTAACCTATCGACTTTGATGAAACACGTTCATCTTGAGCAGATGTTTTCTTCCTCATTGTTGAGGATAATTTTGTTTTATCCACACGCAACTTAAGTACAATCTGGGCAACCTTTTCCTCCACTGTCAAGTTGGCCCAAACAGGGTCAATATTGTAATTGTTGATATGATTGGAGAGATCAGAGCAGTTGCCAATAGAGGTAGAGCTGTTCGTGGCAGTCGTCGTTGTTGTGGGTACTTTAGTTGTTGCTGTTGTTGTCGTCATCGTCGGTTCGTTGGCGGTTGTTGCTGTTGTCGATCCGTTGGTGGTTGTTGTTGTCAGTCCGTTGGTGGTTGTTTCTGTTGTCGATTCGCTGGTGGTTGTTGTTGTCGGTCCGTTGGTGGTTGTTTCTGTTGTCGATTCGCTGGTGGTTGTTGTTGTCGATTCGCTGGTGGTTGTTGTTGTCGGTCCGCTGGTGGTTGATGTTGTCGATTCGCTGGTGGTTGTTGTTGTCGGTCCGTTGGTGGTTGTTTCTGTTGTCGATTCGTTGGTGGTTGTTGTTGTCGGTCCGTTGGTGGTTGTTGTCGATTCGTTGGTGGTTGTTGTTGTCGGTCCGTTGGTGGTTGTTTCTGTTGTCGATTCGCTGGTGGTTGTTGCTGTTGAAAACATGTATAGGTCCCCACAAGGGGTTTGTCATTAATGGAACATACATACATAGACTATAATATGAAATCGTACTTTCACTTTTGAGAGTGTGAAGGTTAAGTTTAAACCTTATTTATTTTACAACGATTGCGAAGCAGCAAGTTCTATCAATTGATATTAATCACTCTCGTTGGCATATGTGGTCATCCGTGTGGGAGGAAACCGGAGTACCCGTAGAAAACTCACTTGTCCGAGTTGGCGACCATCGTACCATCTCGTGTGAAGGCTAGACCACAAACACTGTTTATTGATTGAAAGTTAATGTTCGATTTATTCCGGAAACATTTGTAGTATCGATGTTATTTATACGTAATAAATGCAGTTTTGCTTTCTGTGATGTATTGTCGCATTTACGAACATCGTTATGGCGCATGCGCATTACGAGAAGTGTTCTGTTTGGACTTCGTGTATCAACAAGGAAACATTGCCCAATGTATCAAGGCACAGAGTCGATGCACACACATAGTGCATCATAATCGTACCATACTGCATAGCGGATTCCACAGAATTATTGTGATATTCGATTGCCCTAACAGAACACCATACATTTTGTTTTTGGGTTTAGTAGCACCATCAGCTGACGTCATACAGCGACTCTCCATCTATTATTGGTGGAGGAAGACCCCAGGTGACCCCCCGAGCGATGTTCAGGCACCTGGGTAGAACCACCGGCTTTCTGCAAGCCCGCTGGATAGCTTCCTCACATGAACATATGTGATGCCGAAAGTGGGATTCGAAAATACAGTGGTGAGTGGCAAGTGATTTGATGACAACGACCGCAAACACGTAGCCACAGAAGTCACTTCCCTAAAAAGGATCATTAAAACATTACCTGCGTAACAGTCCTTTATTGACATTAATACGGCAGTGTCGCCATCATTTGCTGTGTCAACAAAGTAGAAAGGGTCGTTGGTAAAGTATAAGGTGCAGTTGGATCGCTCACTGGTAAATTCGAAACCCCAACAATTACTATTGGGTTGGGTGAATAACAAACAAACTGACTTGCATAGGACCATGTATGCTGCTTGGTATCTTAATATGTTGATGTCCGATGTCGTGGTGACGTCATCAACAATTCGACTTACGTTTCTCTGTTTGAACGTACAGTCGCCTGAAAAGAAATGATTGAGCTACATACTAGTATCACTTCATGTCTATTATAACAATTCGATCATCATAAATACAGTCTACGTCCGCTATGTCAAAGTCGGTTATGCCGAAATCTCCCGTTACCTCGAAGTCGGATCAAAGTCCCGTTAAGACACTATAGTTTTATAACTGGCCCTGTTTATATCGAATTCCGTTAAGTCAAACTTCTGTTATGTCGAAGTATTTTGTTCGGTCCGACGGAATATTCACAATAACATGCTGCATAGGCTTGTGTAGCCCAGGCCTTATTTATCTTTATAATTTTAGAAACGTTATATTGTGTATTATTATTGTACTGCAAGCAACGCTCTCTTATCTGTATATGTACGGTAGCTGTTCCTTCCTCGTCTATGACAGTTTTTGTGTGTCCAGTATATTGTGTTATCTACTGTGGTGTAACGTCATGTAATTATGTCTGAGTGCTAGTACGGGAGAATGACGTATGAGAGGTCAAATCACTAATCCACTATTAACCCCAACTAAACCAGTTTATGCCGCCCTTTCTAATAATCCGCGCACTGGAGAAAGAGAAGTCAAGATGTACGCATCGACATTGTCAGAATGAATTAGTGTATATATCTTTGTTTAGATCTACCTCTGATCAATTAAATAAATATTCATAATACTATTATAAGTCGATTCTGGTCCTATTTTTAATGTATTGATACACCGTATAAACTACGAATCTCGGATATGGGTTTGGTTTATTTATTTATTCCATGAACACCCGGTGACAAATGGCTCCCCGTCAAGGAAACGTATCATGATAACGGACCAGAATCGGCGATTCGCTGGCAGGAGAAAACGGGATCAATCTACAGTTACGTAGAAGTATCTTTACGGATTCCAGGATGCTGGAATGTCCGTCATTTCTAGTCAGAAATAATCATCTCTTGTGATGTGTCATATGTGTATAAGTGTTTTAACATAATCTACAAGTGTTATTAGCATCGACGGGAAATTAGTATTAAATTCCGATTATGAAGAAGAATGCTTTATTAAGACTTAAACGTTAAAGTTTCTCTGACAGGAAGTCGTGATAGCCCAGTGGATGCGCGTTCGCTTCAGGTCTGGAGTTCGAGCCCCACTGGAGCCGTTACGATTGTGCCCTTAGGCAAGGCATTTAAATTCCACATTGCCTCTTTTCTCTCCCTCGTGGCGATGGATTCCATCAGGAATGAGGTCTCGAGAGTGATAAACATAAGTTGTAATAACTTGTTTCACAATCGAGCTAAAATAAATTTGTATAAAAGACAGTTTCTCCTATGCAACCAAATAACCTACGCTGGATGTGTTCTGTGGATGTGTGTGAATTCGTCGCGGAGGAGTTTGTCTTTTACCTGTGTGTGTACAGATGTAAGTGTAACAGTGTATACTTTAATGGAGGAATTAATTGATTGTGTATATTTAGGATACAACCGTAAGTGAAACATTTTCAGTGCTTGTTTTCCTTCTTGAGATTATATATTGCATTGCAATTCCATTGTACATTTTACATAGTAAAATTTAAATCGTGTGCTAAAATACCTAATCTCAGGTTAGACCACTTTACAGGACGCGGTTCAGAGACATGTTCTTCTTCTTCTTTGTTAATACAGCACTCCTTCACTTATGAAGATCACAGGGATTCGGCACGTTTGGGGGTACTAGTGTACTTAAATATATATACTAGTACCCCCAAACGTGCCGAACCCCTGTGATGAAGATTAGGTGCTGGCGCCGTAATAAAACGTGTTAGTTAAGTGCTTGATCAGAAAGTGCTCATTAGAAAGGATACAGTGAATAGACATAATTTTAGATATATTTTTAAGTGTTTTTTATAAAACTATGTACATAATTGTGGCAATTTATGCAAAATATATTGGGGTAAGGACAGACACAGGGATCAGGGCCTTGAAGGCGTCCACTGTGTCTGCGGCATATATGGTGGGCTGTAGCATGTTCCACTGAGTGACGGCTCTAAGATAGAAAGAGTATTTGTAGTTTCGCTAGTTACACTGCTAGGCAGGTTCTACGTCTGTGTTTCAAGTTTTATTATATAAAGAATTGCTAGACCCTGTAGACACTATCACCGATCGATATTACTGATTATGTCTGGTAATTAACGATACTCTTTTGTTTCAATCAGAATCATTAGGTTCGTGAGATCATTTATTTGTTTACATTAGTAATTTCAAGATTTTTTCTGTTTTATTAGTGAATTACATACTGTGAGGTAAATTAAGTTGTGTTAATGTGTAAATCAGTAGTTTATATGTACATCTTGGTGTTTAAGATGTACTAGTTCGCCATTGTTTATATTGGTTGTGTATTTCTGCATTTAGTTGTGCAAAATAAGCATATATAGACTTTAGTATTTAATTACTTCTGATCAGAATCAATTATCTACTTGGGTTATAGACCCCTTGCACGTGACGTAATAGATAAGCCGTCCGCCATGTTGGAGGCATACGATAATATCCGGGATAATCCACACGAGGAGAAGCACATATAAAGCAACAGATAAATAGTAAACATTTTCACGATAACATTTAATTTTCATTGAAATGGTCAATTATTGTCGAGTGTTGGGTTGTCACAATAGGTCAGACAGGGAGAATGATAAACAATACTACCGATTGCCTGAGGTAGTGACTCGTGAAAGTGAAAAGACGAAAGAAATGACAATTGAAAGAAGGCGTCTGGTTGGGAAATTTAAATCAGGATTTTACCGGAAAAAACCTGAAAAATATTCGTGTGTGCTCAGATCACTTCGTGTCCAGTAAGTATATAATGATATTTGATATACTTTCTACTTTTTTTTGTATTTTATTTCGTTATCATTATTTACTTTAATTTGTACTTTGATAACTGTACATACTAACATAGCGAGTAGCCATTTACTCGTAACTGTAGACAAGTCAATTGTACACTATGTATGTTCCATTAATGTCAAACCCCTCTCGGGGACCTAGACATTTTTCCTGGACAGGCGTAGCTGACCTAAGTGATTAACCAGTACTAAGCAATGTGTGTGAGGTGCCTTGCTCAATGACGCTACATACGTGGCCTTTCCGAGTATCGAACCCCGGACCATTTTATTCCAAATCCGACGCTATACCACTGGCCCACGGACGCCACACTGTAACATGACATTTAATAATACTAATTTTAATGTGCTATATGTACGATTGCAGTTAAATTATATTAGGTTCGATTGCAGTTAAATTATATTAGGTTAACTTACAATGTTCGTATTAATCTATCTTCCTGTAATGTCAAGCCCCTCACGGGGATGTAGACATGTACAACCGATGCATGGATAAAACAAATGACTACATGGGAGCTGGCCACTTGTCATAATTTATGAAACAATTGCACTGCATCACAACCTTTATTTGTCCGAATAATAGCAGGCTCCAAGTCCAACATATGACTATGCTTTTAAATTCAGGCAGTTTGACTAAATAAATGTTTATTCTCTTTACTTCAGAGAAGAAGGCAGATCTGTATGACAGAGACAACCCCGACTGGGCTCCAACAGTGGACATGGGTCCAAAACAGTTTGTTTCAACTGATCTGGCGCAAGACCGATTCCGGAGAATCGCACCAGGAAGGGCGATGCTGCTAGGACACTTCTTGATTTCACGGAAGGTGCAGGAACATTTCCAGATGTAGAAGTCGAAACAGATCCAGGCATATCTTGTCAGACAGATATTACCTGTTCTGGGATCACAGCTATGGATAATGAAATTCTCCATTTGAAAACTCAAAATAAGGAACTGAATGACAAACTTTCTGGCGAACAACCCTATAGTATTGAGTCAATGACAGGAAATGATGAAAAAGTGAAGTACTTCACAGGATTAACATGTTTTTCTGTGCTCTTTACACTGTTTCAGTATTTGGAGCCTTATATACCTGTTAAATTGTCGCTGACAAAGTTTGAGACTCTTATGTTGGTATTAGTTAAGTTACGACTGAACCTTAGCAATCAGTTCCTGTCCTACCAATTCAAAGTCTCTCCATCAAATGTGTCAAGGACATTTTCCGAAGTAGTGGATATTATGTACGTGCGCATGAAACCGCTGGTTTACTGGCCAGATAGAGAAACATTAAGACTGACAATGCCCATGCAATTTAGAAAACACTTTGGAACAAAATGTGCTGTCATAATAGACTGTTTTGAAGTATTTATCGAACGACCTTCAAACTTAAAAGCACGTGCGGAAACCTGGTCTTCTTACAAGCACCATAATACTGTGAAATTTTTGCTCGGAATTACGCCACAAGGAGTAATTTCATTCATATCCAAATCATGGGGTGGACGAACGAGTGATAAGCACATAACAGAGAATTGTGGTTTTTTGAGTAATATTCTTCCGGGCGACATCATTTTAGCAGACAGAGGATTCGATATTCAAGCTACAGTTGGTAGCTTGTGTGCTGAGGTGAAAATCCCTGCTTTCACGAAAGGGAAGAGTCAACTTTCGCCTCTAGATGTGGAGGCTACGAGGAAAATTGCGAATGTTAGGATTCATGTAGAGAGAGTCATTGGTTTAGTAAGGCAAAAATACACTATTTTCAGTGGTACCCTGCCTATCGATTTTCTATTAACAAAGAAAAACGATGACATTCCTTTAGTGGATAAAAGTGCCCATGTTTGCTGTGGACTTGTTAATATGTGCGAATCAGTAGTAGACTTTGATTGACAGCAATTTTTATCAGCGAAAATTCATTTAATATGAACCAGGATACATTTCATACATATACGTATAAATATATATATAAGAAGCATATCCATGGTCTTACCGTACACTACCGTAATAATACATTCTATGTTTTTTTGCTCTGTTTATATTTTCCATCTCTGTTACAGAGCAAAATACATAGAATTGTCAGGAGCCAGAAACTAATGATTACAATAGCTACATGTAATAAAGATTTTATAAACAATTTATTTGGTGTGGTATTATTTCAATTTATAAATTTTATTACAGAACCAACATGTTTATTCATTTCTCTACCAGAATAACAATATTAGAACAATTGAAAAGATTATAATCTTGATATAACATGCTAGCCTGGGTTCCAGTCTGTTGATTTTAACTTCTGACAATATTGATATTATCAGAAACTCAATACGGCCCAATTAATAGTCTCGGTGTTAAAATATATTTATTTGACTGACCAGGCGAAATATATCAACGCCTGTTCCCAGGCTAATAATATGATTGTCATTGATCATTCCATAAGATATATACATGTATGTACATTTATTTTTTGCTTTTCTGGAAAATAAAGACATTTTTGTGGATAATACATTTTATTTCTCATCATTTTACCAGATGTTCTATAAAATAGTACCAGTAATAAATACAACTTCACAACTGAATAGACCGCAGGATTTGTTTGTGAAGCATTAACACACCTTTACACGTTTCTTTGAAAACTGGGGCAGTTTTCTACACTCCGGACAGTACCATAATCGGCTCTTTGGTTTACTGGTCATTTTTAGGCATATAAAATGAAACCATTTAATATCACAGTTTTCATTGTCACAAAACACCATCTTCCCAGATTCAACCTGATCACAGTAGCACCAGGTTATTTCATTTGATGTATCCACGTTATTCTCACATGACTTGGTCAAGTTACATGCTGCATGTACTGTCAGAGGGGCAGTGCCAGGCAGTCTAGAGTAGAACTTTCCAACCAGTTCTGGTAATATTGCCGTTCTAAATATAATAGCTGAATTATCCACCATTTCTTCCCACAGGTCCTGCTGAAAACTGATCTCCTCAATATGCATGTCTATCTCAGTCCATACAATAAAATAACACGATTCACATTTTGTGACACCTAACTGTGTTTGAATCTGATAGAAATAGGGGTGCTTTTCATCCAGATGTAATTCTCCATCTTCACCCCGCTTCAGATAAAAGCTTCCACCTTCCTCTAAAATAATATTCCTCTTTGTGTAGGGACATTTCACTTCAATTATGCTCCGTCCACAACAATCACATGATATGATGCCGTCTGGTGTGGCGCCTATCCACGGATGTTCTGTGCTTATGAAAAAGCCACAACTTTCAACAGATACATTTTCATGCCCTTCTGCAGTAAATGCTTGCACAAATTTATTAAGGGCTACTTTTTCATTTTTCATTCCCCATGTTG
This sequence comes from Archivesica marissinica, assembly GCA_014843695.1. Classification (NCBI taxonomy): domain Eukaryota; kingdom Metazoa; phylum Mollusca; class Bivalvia; order Venerida; family Vesicomyidae; genus Archivesica; species Archivesica marissinica. The sequence goes on from CM026393.1 coordinate 21,618,635, forward strand.
TTGCAACACAAGTAAATATATGTTCTTGTGGATAGCAGATTGACATAATCAAACTTTGGGAAGGATTTGAACTATCTGTGGAACAGACAGCTTTCATTTTTGATGCAGTTATTCGCCCTGCTCTAAAGTTGAACCAAAGTTTGCTGCCCGATTGCTGCCTAGTTCAGTTACTGCAACAGACATGTCATTGCATTTGGCAATAATGTCCATGTAATTCAAAGAAATTGAACGTTTATCTCTAAGTTCAGTCAACACGTTAGCATATTTTATTGCCTCTAGCTTTGGTATGTAATTCTTGGCATACTCCGGTACAACAGAAAGGATTGCTGGTTTTCTCCCTGTTGCATGGAGTCTGGCAAACAGATTACCCATTTCACTTTCTGTAGGAACTGGTACAGGCTTTTTCTCTTTTTTTGCTGATGTAGGAGTAAGCACAGGGTTGTCACATAGTTTATCAAAAGTTTTCTTCAATGACTTTGCTGAACTGAAGTTTATGTATCTGGTTTCTGAATATGTCACCTTTTTCAACGATGTTGGCAGCAGCCAGTAGGCTGGTTCCTGTGTCACAGTTCTAGAATTACGAATGTGAATAGTACCTTCAATCGCGAATAAAACTGCAGCTACATGGGAGCAAACTTCACCAACACCTGCCATGCAGTCACAGTGCGAGGCCAATATTCTGCCATTTGTTTCCATTACAGCCCATGGATTTAACGATTTCTCACGTAGCCTTTGAGAGTGCAGCACCTGAAATGTTAAAAGACAGTATGGCATAATAATTACTGCTTCGTATTGTCAATGTGAATTGTAGGGGGGGGGAAATATATTGGTTGCTATCTTGTAAATAAATCCATTTATATTATGAGAAACCAAAAAAAAAATCACTATACACATTTGCCAGACAAAAAAGGAGTGGCCTTCACCGGGAATGGCGGGATGTGAACCCTGATTTCAGAGATCCGCAATGCAGAATCTTAATCCGCCTCCAGATCATTTTTCTATGGCTATATTAGTTTCATACTCCCTTGGGTGTATGTGTTTATGGCATTCTGCAAGTCGAAATTTATATACCTAGCACCAGCTTTCGAACCTGTATTCATTCTATCTATCTATCTTCCTTTAATGTCGAACCTCTCGTACCCCCCTTGGTATAAACGTTAGATCATAAATGATCAAACCCACAGCTTTGGCAGGGTCGGTGGTTAACGGTGTCATGTTGTATGTATGTTCCTTTAATGTCAAAAGCGGGGACTTAGAAATGTTTTCCTCAGCAAGCTTAGCTGACCTAAGCGATTAACCAGTACTAACTTACTAAGCAATGTGTGTGAGGTGCCTTGCTCAATGACACTACATAACGTGGCCTGACCGAGTATCGAACCCGGGACCGTTCGATTCCAAATCCGATACTGGACGCCACTTGTTGAGAAAGTTACAAACATACATTAAATTATACAAGTATTTTCTCACCTTGGCTTTCACAACATGTTTGTTGTTGATGATCACAGTTTTCATAGCAGAGACCCATCCACTGATACTGATTATATGCGTCCAAGCCTTTGTAACATTTCAAATCTTCTGTTGTGTAAGGACTGGGTGTAAACACCAGATAATTCACAATATCTGGATATGCTACCGCTGGTAACAATTTCACATCTTCTGAAAACGTTTTCAGTTGGTATGGATCACTAGAAATACCACCGATAATCTCAAGTTTACTGTCATATCTGGTCCTTTCAATAGGTTCTAAGCTTTCTCTATATAATACTTTACTTTGTTTTGATGGTTTTAACTGTTTCTCCGACATTATCTCTTTCAAACAAGCCTATTTCTTGTTAAAATACAGTGGATTTATAAATATTGTTGTTTTGCTATACCTCCAATATGGCGGACATACCGGTGATATGGTAAAAATCACCCTTGCGTGCAAGGGG
>CM026393.1:21621565-21664838 GCA_014843695.1 Archivesica marissinica
TATGTATATATGGTGAGATAGTGTGTATATCTTGTAGAAATGTATGTATATATGGTGAGATAGTGGATATATATTGTTGTAATATATGCAGATATGGTGATATAGTGTGTATATATTGTAGTAATGTATGTATATTTGGTGAGACAGCGTGTATATCTTGTAGTAATGTGCGTATATATAGTGAGATAGTGTGTATATCTTGTAGTAATGCACTTAGATATGGTGAGATAGTGCGTATATCTTGTAGTAATGTATGTAGATATGGTGAGATAGTGTGTATATCTTGTAGGAATGTATGTAGATATGGTGATATAGTGTGTAGATCTTGTAGCAATGTATGTAGATATGGTGAAGCATAGTGTGTATATCTTGTAGTAATGTATGTAGATATGGTGAGACAGCGTGTATATCTTGTAGTAATGTGCGTATATATGGTGAGATGGCGTGTATATCTTGTAGAAATGTATTTAGATATGGTGAGATAGTGGATATATCTTGTAGGAATGTATGTAGATATGGTGATATAGTGTGTAGATCTTGTAGCAATGTTTGTAGATATGGTGCCATAGTGTGTATATCTTGTAGTAATGTGCGTATATATATATATATATATATATATAGTGAGATAGTGGATATATCTTGTAGTAATGAATGTAGATATGGTAAGATAGTGTGTATATCTTGTAGTAATGTATGTAAATATGGTGAGATAGTGGATATATCTTGTAGTAATGTATGTAGATATGGTGAGACAGTGTGTAGTTATTGTAGAAATGTATGTAGATATGGTGAGACAGTGTGTAGTTAGTGTAGTAATGTATGTAAATATGGTGAGATAGTGTATATATCTTGTAGTAATGAATGTAATTATGGTGATATAGTGTGTAGATCTTGTAATGAATGTAAATATGGTGAGCTAGTGTGTAAATTTAGTAGCAATGTATGTATATATGGTGAGATAGTGTGTATATCTTGTAGAAATGTATGTAGATATGGTGAGATAGTGGATATATATTGTTGTGATATATGCAGATATGGTGATATAACGTGTATATATTGTAGTAATGTATTTATATATGGTGAGACAGCGCGTATATCTTGTAGAAATGTATTTAGATATGGTGAGACAGTGTGAAGTTATTGTAGTACTGTATGTAAATATGGTGAGATAGTGGATATATCTTGTATGAATGTATGTAGATATGGTGAGACAGCGTGTATATCGTGTAGTAATGTGCGTATATATGGTGAGATAGCGTGTATATCTTGTAGAAATGTATTTAGATATGGTGAGATAGTGGATATATCTTGTAGGAATGTATGTAGATATGGTGATATTGTGTGTAGATCTTGTAGCAATGTTTGTAGATATGGTGCCATAGTGTGTATATCTTGTAGTAATGTACGTAGATATGGTGAGATAGTGGATATATCTTGTAGTAATGTATGTAGATTTGGTGAGATAGCGCGTATATTTAGTAGCAATGTATGTATATATGGTGAGATAGTGTGTATATCTTGTAGAAATGTATGTATATATGGTGAGATAGTGGATATATATTGTTGTAATATATGCAGATATGGTGATATAGTGTGTATATATTGTAGTAATGTATGTATATTTGGTGAGACAGCGTGTATATCTTGTAGTAATGTGCGTATATATAGTGAGATAGTGTGTATATCTTGTAGGAATGTATGTAGATATGGTGAGTCAGCGCGTATATCTTGTAGTAATGTATGTATATATGGTGAGATAGTGTGTGTATCTTGTAGTAATGTACGTAAATATGGTGAGATAGTGTGTATATATTGTAGTAATATAATCATTTTATCGGTATATGTCACTATCATGGATTCTGATCGGTCGTTTATAACGTCATTGGGTAAATAAAAATAGCAATACCGGTTCTAACTAGTTTTCTATTTATAGTAACGTAGTTAATTGTTATTTATAGCAATACGCTCTCCTCGGATAAATAAAAATAGCAATAACGGATCTAACTAGTTTTCTATTTATAGTAACGTATGTCATTGTTATTTATAGCAATACGTTCTGATCGGATGAATATAAATAGCCCGTTCCAACTAGTTTTCTATTTATAGTACCTTAGGTCATTTATAGGATAGGTCTATACGTGTCTGGACATGATTTCGTTACGCCAACGACTGACTGACGCAATATTCCGGAAACGCTCAGCGACTTAAGTATCGGATGCCAAAGTGTAAGGATATTTAGGTACCTATACGAATTATATAATATCAACATCTTACGATCGAAATGAAGATAATAAATATAATCGGTATAACGAGAATGCGTAGAGGGAGTGTGTACGGACATCGTTTATCGAAACCCCCGGATAGATAGGACCTATAATAAAGCTTATATAACGAATTTATATCGGTACTTCCGGTTTTTCGGATCACTACTTCCGGTATGAGGTCGGACCATTAATTGAGTCGAGGATTCGTCATTGTCTCTTCGAGATCTTTCCGACGATACCAAACACGGCCATAGGTACGGACAGAAATGGCACACACCGATTCGAATGGACCATTAATAATCGAGATAGTGTTTTGCCGCCATTTTTATCCTCCATTTTGAAAATCGTAGGCTCGGAACGTATAATCGTTTATCGAAACCCCCGGATAGATAGACCTATAATAAAGCTTTTATAACGAATTTATATAGGTATTTCCGGTTTTTCGGATCACTACTTCCGGTATGAGGTCGGACCATTAATTGAGTCGCGGATTCGTCATTGTCTCTTCGAGATCTTTCCGACGATACCAAACAAGGCCAGTTTCATCGAAAGTTCATTTTTCTTCAAACTCAGTTACGATTAAAGGGAGATAATCAGTATTATAGATATATCGACTAATGATAGATCAACATGAAGGGTAGCGTCGGACTCGTGACGTAGATACGCGTATATTAGAACTAACTTATAGTTACGTTTAAATATTTTTTTTATTTTCGAAAACGGAACTTTAAGAATATATCAAATCTTTAAATCGCGCTATCTCTAAAACTACTGGCCGTATAAATAAAGGAAAGATATCGTCGTCATTGTCTCTTCGAGATCTTTCCGACGATACCAAACAAGGCCAGTTTCCTCTAAAGTTCATTTTTCTTCAAACGTATTTACGATTAAAGGGAGATAATCAGTATTATAGATATATCGATAGATCAAAATGAAGGGTAGCGTCGGACTCGTTGGCATTACGTCTGCTATTCGTATAAACCGACGCGTGTTATAACTCTGTGTTGCATATGTATGTATAGGCTATATTGATAGTTTGGTTTGAAATATACATTCATAGTTTCAAACTCAGGTGTTGAAGCATCCATTTATAGTTTCAACCGCTTGTGTTGAAACATACATACACCGTCTCCGTGGCCTAGTGGTTAAGATGGAGGATAGTGAATGGACGTACGGACGGACGGACGGACGGACAGACGGGCGTGTGGTAAGGTAAATAGATATACATTATATAAAATAACCGCAAACAACATACAACCTGATAGAGTGAAGCAGTAACTTGCCAAATATTACATTCTTATCACACACGCACGCACGCGCACGCACGCGCGCAGGCACAGACGTACGGACATACAGACAGACAGACAGACGGACATACGGACGGCCAGACGGATGGACAGACGGACGGACGGTCGGACGGACGGACAGACAGACGGGCGTGTGGTAAAGTAAATAGATATACATTATTAAAAATAACCGCAAACAACATACAACCTGATAGAGGGAATCAGTAACTTGCCAAATATTACATTGTTATCACACACCCACGCACGCGAACGCACGCGCGCACGCGCGCACTCACGCACTCACGCACGCACGCACACACGCGCACACACGCACACACATACACACATACACACACACGCACGCGCACAGACACACACACGCGCACGCAGGCACACACTCACGCACACACGCACACACATACACACACACGCACGCGCACAGACACACACACGCGCACGCAGGCACGCACGCACACACGCACACACACTAACGTAATATTTTATGAACGCTTGGATTATTTTATTGAACCGGTGATGAAATTACAAATTTATGTTAGCTAGATAGCGAAAAGAGTGTTTGACATTTAACAAAATCGACCTCCCGCTGAGATACAGCGTGGGGTTTGATGTCAAATAAATCAAATTTGAAACGAGTCTAATAATGTTCCATGGAAAATACCTTCGAGTTGATAAGCAGACAGAAATAAATATTTCGTTCGCATTGAGGCTATACAAGCCGCTAAATCGCATCAATTAAGACCAATTAGCCGATGATTAAGTTATAGTTGTTTACGTCCTGTTCAATTTGGAACACTTCAGTTGTCATGTGAGAGCAACCTCTGTATGTAAACGTATTAATTACTACGATGTCATGTTGTGTACCTACTGCGATGGTGATTTTTCTCGCATTTCCCAGATAAGGTTATTTAGGGTCAACATAGAAACATGCTAGCAGACAGGATATCCCATTCATTCCGATGTATCGAGCAGACGCGATAGTATGCGTCATACTAACCGATATGATTTATTCGGATATATACGCGTTATTTATATGACTAACCTCTATTGCCACCAGCCATACGTTCGCGCAGACGGGTTTTATAATTTGAACATTTATATTAATCGTTCCATCCAGTGTCTCATATAGAATGGATAATATTATTTTATTACAAAATTGCTAGATCGCGAAACAAGTTGTTACGACTTATCGCTCTGTATATCTCATTCCTGTTGGAATCCATCGCCCTGTAAAACGTACATTACGGATTATTAATAATTTATCGCGTTTTTATGGAAGTATACGTAACGATATATATTATTCATTTTCGTACATAGGTTAAGTTTGTAATTATGATTTCTTACTCGATAAAAACGTACGCCTAGCTCGAATAATATAATGAACTTACCCGTATATTCGTTGAAGCTGCTTGAGGACTGAGACCGTTCTAATCGGTCTATATTTATATAGAAGCGTTCGTAATAGTTATTTATGGATCGGTTCGTAGTCTATATTTATAGAATGGTACGAGATCGCTATTTATAAAGCTATTACCAATAGGCTATATAGTGACGCGTATACCAAAAAAAGCAAAGAGCTCGGTAGTTGAGCGCTACGTCATCAATAGTGACGCGTATACCAAAAAAGCAAAGAGCTGCATGTACTACTCTTATATTTAATTACAAATAAAAGTAATGTGTGCAGAATTATATTAAATAGTGATAGATAATAAGTTCTTACGCTATTAGTTAAATTTACCAGGCGGTTGCTGGTATATATTGGTATTTCAGTTACTGGAGTTCCCATTGCTGTTTTGTGGACAATCACAATTTTTGTTTGTATATGCATACATTTTTATGCGGTTTATTTCGTTTGCGGTATGTGTACACTTATTCGCGTATACGTATTCGCGTAACCTTTCGTGACTTATAGGAGTCGTGAAGCATTTTTGGGAACGTGTATATTTTGTTTGAATATTGTGTTCTTGGGAATTTTTTGTTTTTGTGACCCATATACTGCATACATCATGTCGGATCCCAGAGTACTCGACACTTCGGTTTCCCAAATGCCGACAACTATGGAGGAGATGTTTGCTCTTATACAGCAGAAATTTGATCTGGTTCCAAAATCTTCAAGTCCTACTAGCCCACCATCTGTACCAAATCCTACACAAATGTCTTTGACCGAGAAATTATTGCAGATGCAAACAGGGACAAGACCAAAGAAGGTACAGACACAGCCCACTAGTGGCTATGGTTTACACAAGTCATCTTATGAACCACCGAGGTTGTCTGCACCGTTTTCAGGGGCGAATGCTTATGAGGTGCCTTTAGAGGCAAGTACTCCACTTGTACCACCTATAAGTAGTACTCCGTACCCCCTAGGCCAACCGAGGTTGTCTGCACCGTTTTCAGGGGCGAATGCTTATGAGGTGCCTTTAGAGGCAAGTACTCCACTTGTACCACCTATAAGTAGTACTCCGTACCCCCTAGGCCTATCTTATTTACCTAACCATCCTATCCACCCAGTTTTACCCAGAGTTCCTTGTTTTTCTGGAGATGAACCAGTGGTGAAAGCATATTTGTATAATAAGTATAAACATGATTTTTTAAAAACGTTTGGTGACCGACCACCTTTAAATGATGTCTATGTTGGATATGCCCTTAATGTGATAATGTAATACCACTACACTATCCATACTAGTATTTAGAGTTATGGGCAACTTGGATAAAGGTGTGTGGGGATGAATTGTATTTTCAGGTGGTTGGTAGTTGTTGCTGTTGTCGATTCGTTGGTGGTTGTTGTTGTCGGTTCGTTGGTGGTTGTTGCTGTTGGTTCGTTGGTGCTTGTTGTTGTCGGTTCGTTGGTGGTTGTTTCTGTTGTCGATTCGTTGGTGGTTGTTGCTGTTGAAAACATGTATAGGTCCCCACAAGGGGTTTGTCATTAATGGAACATACATACATAAACTATAATATGAAATCGTACTTTCACTTTTGAGAGTGTGAAGGCTAAGTTTAAACCTTATTTATTTTACAACGATTGCGAAGCAGCAAGTTCTATCAATATTAATCACTCTCGTTGGCGTAAATGTGGTCATTCGTGTTGGAGGAAACCGGAGTACCCAGAGAAAACCCACCTGTCCAAGCTGACAACCATCGTACCATCTCGTGTGAAGGCTAGACCACACACACTGTATATTGATTGACAGTTAGTGTTCGATTTATTCCGGAAACATTTGTAGTAGCGATGTTATTTATACGTAATAAATGCAGTTTTGCTTTCTGTGATGTATTGTCGCATTTACGAACAGCGTTATGGCGCATGCGCATTACGAGAAGTGTTCTGTTTGGACCTCGTGTATCAACAAGGAAACATTGCCCAATGTATCATGGCATAGAGTAGATGCACACACATAGTGCATCATAATCGTACCATACTGCATAGCGGATTCCACAGAACTATTGTGATATTCGATAGCCCTAACAGAACACCATACATTTTGTTTTTGGGTTTTAAGTAGCACCAACAGCTGACGTCATACGGCGACTCTCCATCTATTATTGGTGGAGGAAGACCCCAGGTGACCCTCCGAGCGATTGTTTAGGCACCTGGGTAGAATCACCGGCTTTCTGCAAGCCCGCTGGATAGCTTCCTCACATGAACATATGTGACGCCCAAAGTGGGATTCGAAAATACAGCGGTGAGTGGCAAGTGATTTGATGACAACGACCGTAACCACGTAGCCACAGAAGTCACTACCCTAAGAAGAATCATTAAAACATTACCTGCGGAACAGTCCTTTATTGACATTAATACGGCAGTGTCGTCATCATTTGCTGTGTCAACAAAGTAGAATGGGTCGTTGGTAAAGTATAAGATGCAGTTGGATCGCTCACTGGTAAATTCGAAACCCCAACAATTACTATTGGGTTGGGTGAATAACAAACAAACTGACTTGCATAGGACCATGTATGCTGCTTGGTATCTTAATATGTTGATGTCCGATGTCGTGGTGATGTCATCAACAATTCGACTTACGTTTCTTTGTCTGAACGTACACTCGCCTGAAAAGAAATTATTGGGCTACATACTAGTATCGCTTCATGTCTATTATACACAATTCGATCATCATATATACAGTCTACGTCCGCTATGTCAAAGTCAGTTATGCCGAAATCTCCGGTTACCTCGAAGTCGGATCAAAGTACGGTTAAGACACTATAATTTTATAACTGGCCCTGTTTATATCGAATTTCGGTTATGTCGAAGTATTTTGTTCGGTCAGATGGAATTCGACATAACGGTTGTAGACTGTATACAAATGATGCAATTGACAAAAATGATCTCAAAGATCAAATATTCACAAGTAGCCTACTCACCATAACATGTTACATAGAGCGGCTTTCTACAACTCACGATTCAGAATGTTAAAAGTGTTTAATTGTTTTCTGAACTTATTTTAGTAAAATAAATTGGAATCACAATGTAGTTATAATCGCAGCCTCCTATTGCCTCGTTCCCGGTCAGTAATGGAACCACATATATGTGCTGCATCCATTGTTTACACTGGCAGCAGTAACATAAATGTCAAGGTCGACGAAAAATAGGAACAAAGGACGTCTAAATACCGCAAATATACTGACAGGTTCTTCTTGCCAGCAGTCCTCCTCTAGCTCTACATTTTGTCGCCGATTTATTTGACTAAATTACGTTCAGAAAACAATTAAACACTTTTAAAATTATGAATTGATACATTAATTCCAATATGTTTTTAATTAAATGTGACCAGGACTAGTATTAGCAATAATAACACAGTTAATAGTCAGTTAGTAGGTCGCATCGGTAATGGAATCTGATATATTCGTGCCTCTCAGCTAAACATAGCCTGGGAACAGGCGTCGATATATTTTGCCTGGTCAGTCAAATAAATATATTTTAACACCGAGACTATTAATTGGGCCGTATTGAGTTTCTGATCATGACATTTTGCCAGAAGTTAAAGAGTGAAAAATGGACAGACTGGAAACCAGACTAAGCTAAACAGGATACGCACGATAAGCTGATATCATTCTATGATGTCAATGTACAGGAAATACAAGACGTAGCGGGAGCAGATAGCGCTATTATAGCATATTAACACATATCCGATTAAATCTCAACACATGTTTAGTGTAATTTAATGACCAGAAACTTACGGTTAGGAATTCTGAAAGGCTTTGACATCCCTATATGTATGTTTAAAAGAATGATCGATTCCCATTTGAGGCAATGCCTTATTTCTTATTAGCAAGATGTATCTTACATAAACTTGTGTAATTTGGCGCAATTCCTGATTGCTTACCCCATTTTGTCTCGCACACAAATGGTTTATTGTCAGAGCAATTAGTTGGTGTATTATCATTTGCAAACGTCTTACAGCTCGTTATTTCACCATATTTTGCATCAATCCATACGTGTTTGGTTCTGAAAATTGTTCAGTTTAATCACATTTCATTATATATATATAAACACAATCACAATCATACAAATACAACATACATACATACATTGGTTGAACCACAGGTCATAGCATTAGATTCGGTCCTCCCCATGGTTTATTTTTTAAAATTATATTACAGTAGCTATACGATAGCTTTATTGATCACTTGTTTATTTATATGTAATTATATGTATATATTATGACTATGTACTTATGTATACGTCATGAATAAACTTATGTTCTGTTTTGTTCTGTTCTGTGTAAGTAAAACGTACTAGAAATGTGTCGAGTGATATACTACAATGACAATTGGCTGTCCGATTAGCGCAGTGGTTAGCACGCTCGCTTCTCACCAATGCAACCCGGGTTGGATCCTCGGACCGGGAAGTATGTGAGATGGTATGGTGGTCGCCAGATCGGACAGGTGGATTTTCTCCAGGTACTCCGGTTTCCTCCCACACGAATAACGACATATACGCTTCCATCCGCGCCAACGAGAGTGATTAATATAAGTTGTTATAACTTGCTTCGCAAACGTTGTAAAATAAATAAAGTTTAAACTTTAAAAATGAAATTAAAAGGATATAATTAATAAAAGTTAGTTTAATAATATTGTATTGCATTTACTCTATATACAATGTATACACTGTACAGAACAAAACAAATGAACACACTTGTATATTTATGCATAGCATATACAAATAAACAAAGATAACTTGAGAATATGACGTAAGCATTCGCCAAGTTCAATATTCAATTTAGGTGAATCAGATATAACATGTTATGCTTATTGATACTTTTAACGTTACGACATCTGAATCAGCGTGGTGTTCTGAATGATATGGCAATGGTCTACCGAAGTTTATCGTTGCCAAACAGTACGATGTATGACATTGTTGTGCACAAGAAATGTCAATAAATGTTGAAGCAAATAGGTTGGGTCACAAGTTTTAACAACATTAGTTATGGCCCTCCCTAAAATATAATTAATGCCTTTTAGAGGAAAGAAAATGAAGAAAATGGACAAGTATGCTCAGACAAGCGATAACCTTGTTATCAGAGTACAATATATAGTGTATCGCGATGCTTCATATAAAATATGTGTACTATCATGCATAAATCGTTCAGATTCTTTTTATCAAATTTTGTGATTGAAAATAGATTCATTTTGACGATTGGTTTGGTATTCGTTTTTGAAATGCCGACGATGCACTATCGAATAATATAGTAACGCTGATACCGATTAGACACAATAGTACACTTAATGGAATACTCTTTTGGTAATTTTAATCGTTTAAAGCGATATTTAAATCCAAAATATCGCAGAAAGTCCCAGATTAGTTATAGTCTTAATTCAGTTATGGATATGAATGGCGACACTGTCACAGAATTTAGACTGTGTATATTTGCTAAAGAGATTGCACAACACTTAAATATGCAATTATACATTGGAATGTTGGTTATATGTAATATTTATGAAATTCTATGAACTTGTAGCTGTAATGTCAGAGTACTGTCCGGCAGGCAGGTGTGTGGTTTACGTTTATTTATCGTCGCTACCGATTGCCCATATGAGCAACGCCTCCTGAAGAGATTGGTCATTTTAGATTTTTGGAGGATAGTGCAATGATACAGACAGAGACCCATTCCATAGTCTCCTCTGGTTCTTTTACATGCACGGTGTACAGCACAGACACGAGACCTCGGTTTAATGTCCCATCTGAAAGACTGTTAATTGTATTAGGGTCAGACAGGGGATCGAACCTGCGATCACTGGATTACCAGTGGAATAGTGTTATTATTATTATATTTAACCATAGGCATCTTGATCGGATATCACCAATGCTCTAGAGTTATCACCCTTTTAAACACTCCAACAGTATTTATATAAAATTCGTGAAAAAATATCATGAGCAATAATTTTTTAAAAATAAAAATAAAATAAATAGTCTTTTGAACCAAACACCATAACAAGATCCGTTGGCCTATGCTCACTCTACAGCGCTATGTATGACCGCTGATATATGACAATGTTAGTTTCTTTGTTAGTTGGGCATACCCCTATTAATAGCCACACGGGGCTTACCCCTATTAATAGCCACACGGGGCTTACCACTATTAATAGCCACACATGGCTTACCCCTATTAATAGCCACACGGGGCGTACCCCTATTAATAGCCACACGGGGCGTACCCCTATTAATAGCCACACGGGGCTTACCCCTATTAATAGCCACACGGGGCGTACCCCTATTAATAGCTACACGGGGCTTACCCATATTTATAGTCACACGGATATACTCGCCATGGCAGCTCATGGTTTGAAATCGCACTATAGCATGCACACCATTATAAATCTGTACGGTAGTGTAATATGGCTATTGTTTAGCCACTATTGTATGTTTGACTATGATATTGACCGTATATTTTTTTTAATGTGTTCAATTACTTATGTTTAGATTTCCCGGAGTTCTGGGAAACGTGATAGTTTTGTTGTTGTTTTGATGGAAAACCCAAAGCTTGCACAATTTGAGAACATTAAGGACTTGCATACTTATGATTACCTTGTATTTATCCGATATCCAGTATACTTTTGAACACTTTGAAACACGTGTACTACTATTGGATGTTAGACTTATGTTGCCATGGAACTTATTACCGTTGCTAATGAATGGAGACTGCGTGTCTGAATCCGTACCAAGAACCCGACATCTGCGTTATATTGACTTATTCCCAGGTCCTATAACTACTATATGCAACAACAGTTATATGTAACAGCCATCCATTCTAAAGGCTCTAAAGTCATTGTTGGAGAACGATCTCTCGGATTCATAATCTGTGTAGCTCGCATGTTTCTAATACACATGTATACTACTATGCTGTGTGCTATATATAATTTAGTAACTCACATATTCCAAACGGTGTCTCTGTAATGTTTTAATACATTGCGTCTCTCCTCGGAGTCTGCTATATATAGGTTACCTCCCCATTCGGATGTATAGATGTCACGAGACTCATTCCATGTTTTCTCATAGTTACCTACCTCAGTGGTATCCCTGGTTCCTCTACATGCCCTGTGTATAGCACACACACATGCTATCTCAGTGGTATCCCTGGTTCCTCTACATGCCCTGTGTATAGCACACACACTTGATATCTCAGTGGTATCCCTGGTTCCTCTACATGCCCTGTGTATAGCACACATACATGATATATCAGTGGTATCCCTGGTTCCTCTACATGCCCTGTGTATAGCACCTATACATGATATCTCAGTGGTATCCCTGGGTCCTCTACATGCCCTGTGTATAGCACACATACATGATATATCAGTGGTATCCCTGGTTCCTCTACATGCCCTGTGTATAGCACACATACATGATACCTCAGTGGTATCCCTGGTTCCTCTACATGCCCTGTGTCTAGCACACATACATGATACCTCAGTGGTATCCCTGGTTCCTCTTTATGCCCTGTGTATAGCACCCATACATGCTACCTCAGTGGTATCCCTGGTTCCACTACATGCCCTGTGTATAGCACCCAAACATGATACCTCAGTGGTATCCCTGGTTCCTCTACATGCCCTGTGTATAGCACACATACATGATACCTCAGTGGTATCCCTGGTTCCTCTACATGCCCTGTGTATAGCACCCATACATGCTATCTCAGTGGTATCCCTGGTTCCTCTACACGCCCTATGTATAGCACACATACAGTGGTATCCCTGGTTCCTCTACATGCCCTGTGTATAGCACACATACCGTGGTATCCCTGGTTCCTCTACATGCCCTGTGTATAGCACACATACATGATACCTCAGTGGTATCCCTGGTTCCTCTACATGCCCTTTGTATAGCACACATACATGCTATCTCAGTGGTATCCCTGGTTCCTCTACATGCCCTGTGTATAGCACCCATACATGATACATCAGTGGTATCCCTGGTTCCTCTACATGGCCTGTGTATAGAACACATACATGATACCTCAGTGGTATCCCTGGTTACTCTACATGCCTTGTGTATAGCACATATACAGAGGTATCCCTGGTTCCTCTACATGTCCTGTGTATAGCACCCATACATGATACCTCAGTGGTATCCCTGGTTCCTCTACATGCCCTGTGTATAGCACACATACATGATATCTCAGTGGTATCCCTGGTTCCCCTACATGCCCTGTGTATAGCACACATACAGAGGTATCCCTTATTCCTCTACATGCCATGTGTATAGCACACATACAGGGTATCTCAGTGATATCCCTGGTTCCTCTACATGCCCTGTGTATAGCACCCATACATGATACCTCAGTGGTATCCCTGGTTCCTCTACATGGCCTGTGTATAGCACACATACATGATACCTCAGTGGTATCCCTGGTTACTCTACATGCCTTGTGTATAGCACAAATACAGAGGTATCCCTGGTTCCTCTACATGCCCTGTGTATAGCACACATACATGATACCTCAGTGGTATCCCTGGTTCCCCTATATGCCCTGTGTATAGCACACATACAGAGGTATCCCTGGTTCCTCTACATGCCCTCTGTATAGCACACACACATGATACCTCAGAGGTATTCCTGGTTCCTCTACATGCCCTGTGTATAGCACACATACATGATACCTCAGAGGTATCCCTGGTTCCTCTATATGCCCTGTGTATAGCACCCATACATGATACCTCAGTGGTATCCCTGGTTCCTCTACATGCCCTGTGTATAGCACACATACATGATATCTCAGTGGTATCCCTGGTTTCCCTACATGCCCTGTGTATAGCACACATACAGAGGTATCCCTGGTTCCTCTACATGCCCTGTGTATAGCACACATACATGGTATCTCAGTGGTATCCCTGGTTCCTCTACATGCCCTGTGTATAGCACACATACATGATACCTCAGTGGTATCCCTGGTTCCTCTACATGCCCTATGTATAGCACACATACAGTGGTATCCCTGATTCCTCTACATGCCCTGTGTATAGCACACATACAGTGGTATCCCTGGTTCCTCTACATGCCATGTGTATAGCAAACATACAGTGGTATCCCTGATTCCTCTACATACCCTGTGTATAGCACACATACATGATATATCAGTGGTATCCCTGGTTCATCTACATGCCCTGTGTATAGCACACATAAATGATACCTCAGTGGTATCCCTGGTTCCTCTACATGCCCTGTGTATAGCACACATACATGATATATCAGTGGTATCCCTTGTTCCTCTACATGCCCTGTGTATAGCACACATACATGATATATCAGTGGTATCCCTGGTTTCTCTACATGCCCTGTGTATAGCACACATACATGATACCTCAGTGGTATCCCTGGTTCCTCTACATGCCCTGTGTATAGCAAAAATACATGATATATCAGTGGTATCCCTGGTTCCTCTACATGCACTGTGTATAGCACACATACATGATACCTCAGTGGTATCCCTGGTTCCTCTACATGCCCTGTGTATAGCAAAAATACATGATATATCAGTGGTATCCCTGGATCCTCTACATGTCCTGTGTATAGCACACATACATAGGTATCCCTGGTTCCTCTACATGCCCTGTGTATAGCACATATACAGTGGTATCCCTGGTTCCTCTACATGCCCTGTGTATAGCACACATACAGTGGTATCCCTGGTTCCTCTACATGCCCTGTGTATAGCACACATACAGTGGAATCCCTGGTTCCTCTACATGCCCTGTGTATAGCACACATACCTGATATATCAGTGGTATCCCTGGTTCCTCTACATGCCCTGTGTATAGCACACATACATGATACATCAGTGGTATCCCTGGTTCCTCTACATGCCCTGTGTATAGCACACATACATGATATATCAGTGGTATCCCTGGTTCCTCTACATGCCCTGTGTATAGCACACATACATGCTATCTCAGTGGTATCCCTGGTTCCTCTACATGCCCTTTGTATAGCACACATACATGATATCTCAGTGGTATTCCTGGTTACTCTACATGCCCTGTGTATAGCACACACACATGCTATCTCAGTGGTATCCCTTGGTCCTCTACATGCCCTGTGTATAGCATACACACTTGAATATCTCAGTGGTATACCTGGTTCCTCTACATGCCCTGTGTATAGCACCCATACATGATATCTCAGTGGTATCCCTGGTTCCTCTACATGCCCTGTGTATAGCACACATACATGATATATCAGTGGTATCCCTGGTTCCTCTACATGCCCTGTGTATAGCACCTATACATGATATCTTAGTGGTGTCCCTGTGTCCTCTACATGCCCTGTGTATAGCACACATACATGATATATCAGTGGTATCCCTGGTTCCTCTACATGCCCTGTGTATAGCACACATACATGATACCTCAGTGGTATCCCTGGTTCCTCTACATGCCCTGTGTCTAGCACACATACATGATACCTCAGTGGTATCCCTGGTTCCTCTTTATGCCCTGTGTATAGCACCCATACATGCTACCTCAGTGGTATCCCTGGTTCCTCTACATGCCCTGTGTATAGCACCCAAACATGATACCTCAGTGGTATCCCTGGTTCCTCTACATGCCCTGTGTATAGCACACATACATGATATCTCAGTGGTATCCCTGGTTCCTCTACATGCCCTGTGTATAGCACCCATACATGATACCTCAGTGGTATCCCTGGTTCCTCTACATGGCCTGTGTATAGCACACATACATGATACCTCAGTGGTATCCCTGGTTACTCTACATGCCTTGTGTATAGCACACATACATGATACCTCAGTGGTATCCCTGGTTCCTCTACATGGCCTGTGTATAGCACACATACATGATACCTCAGTGGTATCCCTGGTTCCTCTACATGGCCTGTGTATAGCACCCATACATGATACCTCAGTGGTATCCCTGGTTCCTCTACATGCCCTGTGTATAGCACACATACATGATACCTCAGTTGTATCCCTGGTTCCTCTACATGCCCTATGTATAGCACACATACAGTGGTATCCCTGATTCCTCTACATGACCTGTGTATAGCACACATACAGTGGTATCCCTGGTTCCTCTACATGCCATGTGTATAGCAAACATACAGTGGTATCCCTGATTCCTCTACATACCCTGTGTATAGCACACATACATGATATATCAGTGGTATCCCTGGTTCCTCTACATGCCCTGTGTATAGCACACATACATGATATATCAGTGGTATCCCTGGTTTCTCTACATGCCCTGTGTATAGCACACACACATGATACCTCAGTGGTATCCCTGGTTCCTCTACATGCCCTGTGTATAGCAACAATACATGATATATCAGTGGTATCCCTGGTTCCTCTACATGCCCTGTGTATAGCACACATACATGATACCTCAGTGGTATCCCTGGTTCCTCTACATGCCCTGTGTATAGCACACATACATGCTATCTCAGTGGTATCCCTGGTTCCTCTACATGCCCTGTGTATAGCACACATACATAGGTATCCCCCTGGTTCCTCTACATGCCCTGTGTATAGCACATATACAGTGGTATCCCTGGTTCCTCTTCATGCCCTGTGTATAGCACACATACAGTGGTATCCCTGGTTCCTCTACATGCCCTGTGTATAGCACACATACAGTGGAATCCCTGGTTCCTCTACATGCCCTGTGTATAGCACACATACATGATATATCAATGGTATCCCTGGTTCCTCTACATGCCCTGTGTATAGCACACATACATGATACATCAGTGGTATCCCTGGTTCCTCTACATGCCCTGTGTGTAGCACACATACATGATATATCAGTGGTATCCCTGGTTCCTCTACATGCCCTGTGTATAGCACACATACATGCTATCTCAGTGGTATCCCTGGTTCCTCTACATGCCCTGTGTATAGCACACATACATGATATCTCAGTGGTATCCCTGGTTACTCTACATGCCCTGTGTATAGCACACATACATGATATCTCAGTGGTATCCCTGGTTCCTCTACACGCCCTGTGTATAGCACACATACAGTGGTATCCCTGGTTCCTCTACATGCCCTGTGTATAGCACACATACCGTGGTATCCCTGGTTCCTCTACATGCCCTGTGTATAGCACACATACTTGATACCTCAGTGGTATCCCTGGTTCCTCTACATGCCCTGTGTATAGCACACATACATGCTATCTCAGTGGTATCCCTGGTTCCTCTACATGCCCTGTGTATAGCACCCATACATGATACCTCAGTGGTATCCCTGGTTCCTCTACATGCCCTGTGTATAGCACACACAAATGCTATCTCAGTGGTATCCCTGGATCCTCTACATGCCCTGTGTATAGCACAAACACTTGATATCTCAGTGGTATCCCTGGTTCCTGTACATGCCCTGTGTATAGCACCCATACATGATATCTCAGTGGTATCCCTGGTTCCTCTACATGCCCTGTGTATAGCACACATACATGATATATCAGTGGTATCCCTGGTTCCTCTACATGCCCTGTGTATAGCACCTATACATGATATCTCAGTGGTATCCCTGGGTCCTCTACATGCCCTGTGTATAGCACACATACATGATATATTAGTGGTATCCCTGGTTCCTCTACATGCCCTGTGTATAGCACACATACATGATACCTCAGTGGTATCCCTGGTTCCTCTACATGCCCTGTGTCTAGCACACATACATGATACCTCAGTGGTATCCCTGGTTCCTCTTTATGCCCTGTGTATAGCACCCATACATGCTACCTCAGTGGTATCCCTGGTTCCTCTACATGCCCTGTGTATAGCACCCAAACATGATACCTCAGTGGTATCCCTGGTTCCTCTACATGCCCTGTGTATAGCACACAGACATGATATTTCAGTGGTATCCATGGTTACTCTACATGCCCTGTGTATAGCACCCATACATGATACCTCAGTGGTATCCCTGGTTCCTCTACATGCCCTGTGTATAGCACCCATACATGATACCTCAGTGGTATCCCTGGTTCCTCTACATGCCCTGTGTATAGCACACATACATGATATATCAGTGGTATCCCTGGTTCCTCTACATGCCCTGTGTATAGCACCCATACATGATATCTCAGTGGTATCCCTGGTTCCTCTACATGCCCTGTGTATAGCACACATACATGATATATCAGTGGTATCCCTGGTTACTCTACATGCCTTGTGTATAGCACATATACAGAGGTATCCCTGGTTCCTCTACATGGCCTGTGTATAGCACACATACATGATACCTCAGTGGTATCCCTGGTTACTCTACATGCCTTGTGTATAGCACATATACAGAGGTATCCCTGGTTCCTATACATGTCCTGTGTATAGCACACATACATGATACCTCAGTGGTATCCCTGGTTCCCCTACATGCCCTGTGTATAGCACACATACAGAGGTATCCCTGGTTCCTCTACATGCCCTCTGTATAGCACACACACATGATACCTCAGAGGTATTCCTGGTTCCTCTACATGCCCTGTGTATAGCACACATACATGATACATCAGAGGTATCCCTGGTTCCTCTACATGCCCTGTGTATAGCACCCATACATGATACCTCAGTGGTATCCCTGGTTCCTTTACATGCCCTGTGTATAGCACACATACATGATATCTCAGTGGTATCCCTGGTTCCCCTACATGCCCTGTGTATAGCACACATACAGAGGTATCCCTGGTTCCTCTACATGCCCTGTGTATAGCACACATACATGGTATCTCAGTGGTATCCCTGGTTCCTCTACATGCCCTGTGTATAGCACCCATACATGATACCTCAGTGGTATCCCTGGTTCCTCTACATGGCCTGTGTATAGCACACATACATGATACCTCAGTGGTATCCCTGGTTACTCTACATGCCTTGTGTATAGCACACATACAGAGGTATCCCTGGTTCCTCTACATGCCCTGTGTATAGAACACATACATGATACCTCAGTGGTATCCCTGGTTCCCCTATATGCCCTGTGTATAGCACACATACAGAGGTATCCCTGGTTCCTCTAAATGCCCTCTGTATAGCACACATACATGATACCTCAGAGGTATCCCTGGTTCCTCTACATGCCCTGTGTATAGCATCCATACATGATACCTCAGTGGTATCCCTGGTTCCTCTACATGCCCTGTGTATAGCACACATACATGATATCTCAGTGGTATCCCTGGTTCCCCTACATGCCCTGTGCATAGCACACATACAGAGGTATCCCTGGTTCCTCTACATGCCCTGTGTATAGCACACATACATGGTATCTCAGTGGTATCCCTGGTTCCTCTACATGCCCTGTGTATAGCACACACACATGATATATCAGTGGTATCCCGGGTTCCTCTACATGCCCTGTGTATAGCAAAAATACATGATATATCAGTGTTATCCCTGGTTCTTCTACATGCCCTGTGTATAGCACCCATACATGATATCTCAGTGGTATCCCTGGTTCCTCTACATGCCCTGTGTATAGCACACATACATGATATATCAGTGGTATCCCTGGTTCCTCTACAGGCCCTGTGTATAGAACACATACATGATACCTCAGTGGTATCCCTGGTTCCCCTATATGCCCTGTGTATAGCACACATACAGAGGTATCCCTGGTTCCTCTAAATGCCCTCTGTATAGCACACATACATGATACCTCAGAGGTATCCCTGGTTCCTCTACATGCCCTGTGTATAGCATCCATACATGATACCTCAGTGGTATCCCTGGTTCCTCTACATGCCCTGTGTATAGCACACATACATGATATCTCAGTGGTATCCCTGGTTCCCCTACATGCCCTGTGCATAGCACACATACAGAGGTATCCCTGGTTCCTCTACATGCCCTGTGTATAGCACACATACATGGTATCTCAGTGGTATCCCTGGTTCCTCTACATGCCCTGTGTATAGCACACACACATGATATATCAGTGGTATCCCGGGTTCCTCTACATGCCCTGTGTATAGCAAAAATACATGATATATCAGTGTTATCCCTGGTTCTTCTACATGCCCTGTGTATAGCACCATACATGATATCTCAGTGGTATCCCTGGTTCCTCTACATGCCCTGTGTATAGCACACATACATGATATATCAGTGGTATCCCTGGTTCCTCTACATGCCCTGTGTATAGCACACATACATGATACCTCAGTGGTATCCCTGGTTCCTCTACATGCCCTGTGTATAGCACACATACATGATACCTCAGTGGTATCCCTGGTTCCTCTACATGCCCTGTGTATAGCACCCATACATGATACCTCAGTGGTATCCCTGGTTCCTCTACATGCCCTGTGTATAGCACCCAAACATGATACCTCAGTGGTATCCCTGGTTCCTCTACATGCCCTGTGTATAGCACACATACATGATATTTCAGTGGTATCCCTGGTTACTCTACATGCCCTGTGTATAGCACCCATACATAATACCTCAGTGGTATCCCTGGTTCCTCTACATGCCCTGTGTATAGCACCCATACATGATACCTCAGTGGTATCCCTGGTTCCTCTACATGCCCTGTGTATAGCACACATACATGATATATCAGTGGTATCCCTGGTTCCTCTACATGCCCTGTGTATAGCACCCATACATGATATCTCAGTGGTATCCCTGGTTCCTCTACATGCCCTGTGTATAGCACACATACATGATATATCAGTGGTATCCCTGGTTACTCTACATGCCTTGTGTATAAAACATATACAGAGGTATCCCTGGTTCCTCTACATGGCCTGTGTATAGCACACATACATGATACCTCAGTGGTATCCCTGGTTACTCTACATGACTTGTGTATAGCACATATACAGAGGTATCCCTGGTTCCTCTACATGTCCTGTGTATAGCACACATACATGATACCTCAGTGGTATCCCTGGTTCCCCTACATGCCCTGTGTATAGCACACATACAGAGGTATCCCTGGTTCCTCTACATGCCCTCTGTATAGCACACACACATGACACCTCAGAGGTATTCCTGGTTCCTCTACATGCCCTGTGTATAGCACACATAAATGGTATCTCAGTGGTATCCCTGGTTCCTCTACATGCCCTGTGTATAGCACACACACATGATATATCAGTGGTACCCCGGGTTCCTCTACATGCCCTGTGTATAGCAAAAATACATGATATATCAGTGGTATCCCTGGTTCTTCTACATGCCCTGTGTATAGCACCCATACATGATATCTCAGTGGTATCCCTGGTTCCTCTACATGCCCTGTGTATAGCACCTATACATGATATCTCAGTGGTATCCCTGGGTCCTCTACATGCCCTGTGTATAGCACACATACATGATATATCAGTGGTATCCCTGGTTCCTCTACATGCCCTGTGTATAGCACACATACATGATACCTCAGTGGTATCCCTGGTTCCTCTACATGCCCTGTGTCTAGCACACATACATGATACCTCAGTGGTATCCCTGGTTCCTCTTTATGCCCTGTGTATAGCACCCATACATGCTACCTCAGTGGTATCCCTGGTTCCTCTACATGCCCTGTGTATAGCACCCAAACATGATACCTCAGTGGTATCCCTGGTTCCTCTACATGCCCTGTGTATAGCACACATACATGATATTTCAGTGGTATCCCTGGTTACTCTACATGCCCTGTGTATAGCACCCATACATGATACCTCAGTGGTATCCCTGGTTCCTCTACACGCCCTGTGTATAGCACACATACAGTGGTATCCCTGGTTCCTCTACATGCCCTGTGTATAGCACACATACATGATATATCAGTGGTATCCCTGGTTACTCTACATGCCTTGTGTATAGCACATATACAGAGGTATCCCTGGTTCCTCTACATGGCCTGTGTATAGCACACATACATGATACCTCAGTGGTATCCCTGGTTACTCTACATGCCTTGTGTATAGCACATATACAGAGGTATCCCTGGTTCCTCTACATGTCCTGTGTATAGCACACATACATGATACCTCAGTGGTATCCCTGGTTCCCCTACATGCCCTGTGTATAGCACACATACAGAGGTATCCCTGGTTCCTCTACATGCCCTCTGTATAGCACACAACATGATACCTCAGAGGTATTCCTGGTTCCTCTACATGCCCTGTGTATAGCACACATACATGATACATCAGAGGTATCCCTGGTTCCTCTACATGCCCTGTGTATAGCACCCATACATGATACCTCAGTGGTATCCCTGGTTCCTCTACATGCCCTGTGTATAGCACACATACATGATATCTCAGTGGTATCCCTGGTTCCTCTACATGCCCTGTGTATAGCACACATACAGAGGTATCCCTGGTTCCTCTACATGCCCTGTGTATAGCACACATACATGGTATCTCAGTGGTATCCCTGGTTCCTCTACATGCCCTGTGTATAGCACCCATACATGATACCTCAGTGGTATCCCTGGTTCCTCTACATGGCCTGTGTATAGCACACATACATGATACCTCAGTGGTATCCCTGGTTACTCTACATGCCTTGTGTATAGCACACATACAGAGGTATCCCTGGTTCCTCTACATGCCCTGTGTATAGCACACATACATGATACCTCAGTGGTATCCCTGGTTCCCCTATATGCCCTGTGTATAGCACACATACAGAGGTATCCCTGGTTCCTCTACATGCCCTCTGTATAGCACACACACATGATACCTCAGAGGTATTCCTGGTTCCTCTACATGCCCTGTGTATAGCACACATACATGATACCTCAGAGGTATCCCTGGTTCCTCTACATGCCCTGTGTATAGCACCCATACATGATACCTCAGTGGTATCCCTGGTTCCTCTACATGCCCTGTGTATAGCACACATACATGATATATCAGTGGTATCCCTGGTTCCCCTACATGCCCTGTGTATAGCACACATACAGAGGTATCCCTGGTACCTCTACATGCCCTGTGTATAGCACACATACATGGTATCTCAGTGGTATCCCTGGTTCCTCTACATGCCCTGTGTATAGCACACACACATGATATATCAGTGGTATCCCGGGTTCCTCTACATGCCCTGTGTATAGCAAAAATACATGATATATCAGTGGTATCCCTGGTTCTTCTACATGCCCTGTGTATAGCACACATACCTGATACCTCAGTGGTATCCCTGGTTCCTCTACATGCCCTATGTATATCACACATACCGTGGTATCCCTGGTTCCTCTACATGCCCTGTGTATAGCACAAATACAGTGGTATCCCTGGTTCCTCTACATGCCCTGTGTATAGCAAACATACAGTGGTCTCCCTGATTCCTCTATATACCCTGTTTATAGCACACATACATGATATATCAGTGGTATCCCTGGTTCCTCTACATGCCCTGTGTATAGCACACATACATGATAACTCAGTGGTATCCCTGGTTCCTCTACATGCCCTGTGTATAGCAAAAATACATGATATATCAGTGGTATCCCTGGTTCCTCTACATGCCCTGTGTATAGCACACATACATGATACCTCAGTGGTATCCCTGGTTCCTCTACATGCCATATGTATAGCACACATAGAGTGGTATCCCTGGTTCCTCTACATTCCCTGTGTATAGCACATATACAGTGGTATCCCTGGTTCCTCTACATGCCCTTTGTATAGCACACATACCGTGGTATCCCTGGTTCCTCTACATGCCCTGTGTATAGCACACATACAATGGTATCCCTGGTTCCTCTACATGCCCTGTGTATAGCACACATACATGATATATCAGTGGTATCCCTGGTTCCTCTACATGCCCTGTGTATAGCACACATACATGATACCTCAGTGGTATCCCTGGTTCCTCAACATGCCCTGTGTATAGCACACATACATGATATATCAGTGGTATCCCTGGTTCATCTACATGCCCTGTGTATAGCACACATACATGATACATCAGTGGTATCCCTGGTTCCTCTACATGCCCTGTGTATAGAACACATACAATATATCTCAGTGGTATCCCTGGTTCCTCTACATGCCCTGTGTATAGCACACATACATGGTATCTCAGTGGTATCCCTGGTTCCTCTACATGCCCTGTGTATAGCACCCATACATGATACCTCAGTGGTATCCCTGGTTCCTCTACATGGCCTGTGTATAGCACACATACATGATACCTCAGTTGTATCCCTGATTACTCTACATGCCTTGTGTATAGCACACATACAGAGGTATCCATGGTTCCTCTACATGCCCTGTGTATAGCACACATACATGATACCTCAGTGGTATCCCTGGTTCCCCTATATGCCCTGTGTATAGCACACATACAGAGGTATCCCTGGTTCCTCTACATGCCCTCTGTATAGCACACACACATGATACCTCAGAGGTATTCCTGGTTCCTCTACATGCCCTGTGTATAGCACACATACATGATACCTCAGAGGTATCCCTGGTTCCTCTACATGCCCTGTGTATAGCACCCATACATGATACCTCAGTGGTATCCCTGGTTCCTCTACATGCCCTGTGTATAGCACACATACATGATATCTCAGTGGTATCCCTGGTTCCCCTACATGCCCTGTGTATAGCACACATACAGAGGTATCCCTGGTTCCTCTACATGCCCTGTGTATAGCACACATACATGGTATCTCAGTGGTATCCCTGGTTCCTCTACATGCCCTGTGTATAGCACACACACATGATATATCAGTGGTATCCCGGGTTCCTCTACATGCCCTGTGTATAGCAAAAATACATGATATATCAGTGGTATCCCTGGATCTTCTACATGCCCTTTGTATAGCACACATACATGATACCTCAGTGGTATCCCTAGTTCCTCTACATGCCCTATGTATAGCACACATACAGTGGTATCCCTGGTTCCTCTACATGCCCTGTGTATAGCACACATACAGTGGTATCCCTGGTTCCTCTACATGCCCTGTGTATAGCAAACATACAGTGGTATCCCTGATTCCTCTACATACCCTGTGTATAGCACACATACATGATATATCAGTGGTATCCTTGGATCCTCTACATGCCCTGTGTATAACACACATACATGATACCTCAGTGGTATCCCTGGTTCCTCTACATGCCCTGTGTATAGCAAAAATACATGATATATCAGTGGTATCCCTGGTTCCTCTACATGCCCTGTGTATAGCACACATACAGGATACCTCAGTGGTATCCCTGGTTCCTCTACATGCCATATGTATAGCACACATAGAGTGGTATCCCTGGTTCCTCTACTTGCCCTGTGTATAGCACATATACAGTGGTATCCCTGGTTCCTCTACATGCCCTGTGTATAGCACACATACAGTGGTATCCCTGGTTCCTCTACATGCCCTGTGTATAGCACACATACAGTGGTATCCCTGGTTCCTCTACATGCCCTGTGTATAGCACACATACATGATATATCAGTGGTATCCCTGGTTCCCCTATATGTCCTGTGTATAGCACACATACATGATACCTCAGTGTTATCCCTGGTTCCTATACATGCCCTGTGTATAGCACACATACATGATATATCAGTGGTATCCCTGGTTCCTCTACATGCCCTGTGTATAGCACACATACATGCTATCTCAGTGGTATCCCTGGTTCCTCTACATGCCCTGTGTATAGCACCCATACATGATACCTCAGAGGTATCCCTGGTTCCTCTACATGCCCTGTGTATAGCACACATACATGATATCTCAGTGGTATCCCTGGTTACTCTACATGCCCTGTGTATAGCACACATACATGATATCTCAGTGGTATCCCTGGTTCCTCTACACGCCCTGTGTATAGCACACATACAGTGGTATCCCTGGTTCCTCTACATGCCCTGTGTATAGCACACATACAGTGGTATCCCTGGTTCCTCTACATGCCCTGTGTATAGCACACATACATGATACCTCAGAGGTATCCCTGGTTCCTCTACATGCCCTGTGTATAGCACACATACATGCTATCTCAGTGGTATCCCTGGTTCCTCTACATGCCCTGTGTATTGCACCCATACATGATACCTCAGCGGTATCCCTGGTTCCTCTACATGCCCTGTGTATAGCACACATACATGCTATCTCAGTGGTATCCCTGGTTCCTCTACATGCCCTGTGTATTGCACCCATACATGATACCTCAGAGGTATCCCTGGTTCCACTACATGCGCTGTGTATAGCACCCATACATGATACCTCAGTGGTATTCCTGGTTCCTCTACATGCCCTGTGTATTGCACCCATACATGATACCTCAGAGGTATCCCTGGTTCCACTACATGCCCTGTGTATAGCACCCATACATGATACCTCAGTGGTATTCCTGGTTCCTATAAATGCCCTGTGTATAGCACACTTACAGAGGTATCCCTGGTTCCTCTACATGCCCTGTGTATAGCACCCATACATGATACCTCAGTGGTATTCCTGGTTCCTCTACATGCCCTATGTATAGCACCCATACATGATACCTCAGTGGTATTCCTGGTTCCTCTACATGCCCTGTGTATAGCACCCATACATGATACCTCAGTGGTATCCCTGGTTCCTCTACATGCCCTGTGTATAGCACACTTACAGAGGTATCCCTGGTTCCTCTACATGCCCTGTGTATAGCACCCATACATGATACCTCAGTGGTATTCCTGGTTCCTCTACATGCCCTGTGTATAGCACCCATACATGATACCTCAGTGGTATCCCTGGTTCCACTACATGCCCTGTGTATAGCACCCATACATGATACCTCAGTGGTATTCCTGGTTCCTCTACATGCCCTGTGTATAGCACCCATACATGATATCTCAGTGGTATCCCTGGTTCCTCTACATGCCCTGTGTATAGCACACATACATGATATATAAATGGTATCCCTGGTTCCTCTACATGCCCTGTGTATAGCACCTATACATGATATCTCAGTGGTATCCCTGGGTCCTCTACATGCCCTGTGTATAGCACACATACATGATATATCAGTGGTATCCCTGGTTCCTCTACATGCCCTGTGTATAGCACACATACATGATACCTCAGTGGTATCCCTGGTTCCTCTACATGCCCTGTGTCTAGCACACATACATGATACCTCAGTGGTATCCCTGGTTCCTCTTTATGCCCTGTGTATAGCACCCATACATGCTACCTCAGTGGTATTCCTGGTTCCTCTACATGCCCTGTGTATAGCACCCAAACATGATACCTCAGTGGTATCCCTGGTTCCTCTACATGCCCTGTGTATAGCACCCATACATGATATATCAGTGGTATCCCTGGTTACTCTATATGCCCTGTGTATAGCACACATACATGATATATCAGTGGTATCCCTGGTTCCTCTACATGCCCTGTGTATAGCACACATACATGATATCTCAGTGGTATCCCTGGTTCCTCTACATGCCCTGTGTATAGCACCCATACATGATATATCAGTGGTATCCCTGGTTACTCTATATGCCCTGTGTATAGCACACATACATAATATCTCAGTGGTATCCCTGGTTCCTCTACATGCCCTGTGTATAGCACCCATACATGATATATCAGTGGTATCCCTGGTTCCTCTACATGGCCTGTGTATAGCACCCTTACATGCTACCTCAGTGGTATCCCTGGTTCCTCTACATGCCCTGTGTATAGCACATATACAGAGGTATTCCTGGTTCCTCTACATGCCCTGTGTATAGCACACATACATGATATCTCAGTGGTATCCCTGGTTCCTCTATATGCCCTGTGTATAGCACCCATACATGATACCTCAGTGGTATCCCTGGTTTCTCTACATGACCTGTGTATAGCACACATACATGATACCTCAGTGGTATCCCTGGTTACTCTACATGCCTTGTGTATAGCACATATACAGAGGTATCCCTGGTTCCTCTACATGCCCTGTGTATAGCACACATACATGGTATCTCAGTGGTATCCCTGGTTCCTCTACATGCCCTGTGTATAGCACACACACATGATATATCAGTGGTATCCCGGGTTCCTCTACATGCCCTGTGTATAGCAAAAATACATGATATATCAGTGGTATCCCTGGTTCTTCTACATGCCCTGTGTATAGCACACATACATGATACCTCAGTGGTATCCCTGGTTCCTCTACATGCCCTATGTATAGCACACATACAGTGGTATCCCTGATTCCTCTACATGCCCTGTGTATAGCACACATACAGTGGTATCCCTGGTTCCTCTACATGCCATGTGTATACTACATGCCCTGTGTATAGCACACATACATGATACCTCAGTGGTATCCCTGGTTCCTCTACATGCCCTGTGTATAGCACACATACATGATATATCAGTGGTATCCCTGGTTCCTCTACATGCCCTGTGTATAGCACACATACATGATATATCAGTGGTATCCCTGGTTTCTCTACATGCCCTGTGTATAGCACACATACATGATACCTCAGTGGTATCCCTGGTTCCTCTACATGCCCTGTGTATAGCAAAAATACATGATATATCAGTGGTATCCCTGGTTCCTCTACATGCCCTGTGTATAGCACACATACATGATACCTCAGTGGTATCCCTGGTTCCTCTATATGCCCTATGTATAGCACACATAGAGTGGTATCCCTGGTTCCTCTACATGCCCTGTGTATAGCACATATACAGTGGTATCCCTGGTTCCTCTACATGCCCTGTGTATAGCACACATACAGTGGTATCCCTGGTTCCTCTACATGCCCTGTTTATAGCACACATACAGTGGTATCACTGGTTCCTCTACATGCCCTGTGTATAACATACATACATGATAAATCAGTGGTATCCCTGGTTCCTCTACATGCCCTGTGTATAGCACACATACATGATACCTCAGTGGTATCCCTGGTTCCTCTACATGCCCTGTGTATAGCACACATACATGCTATCTCAGTGGTATCCCTGATTCCTCTACATGCCCTGTGTATAGCACACATACATGATATCGCAGTGGGATCCCTGGTTACTCTACATGCCCTGTGTATAGCACACATACATGATATCTCAGTGGTATCCCTGGTTCCTCTACACGCCCTGTGTATAGCACACATACAGTGGTATCCCTGGTTCCTCTACATGCCCTGTGTATAGCACACATACAGTGGTATCCCTGGTTCCTCTACATGCCCTGTGTATAGCACACATACAGTGGTATCCCTGGTTCCTCTACATGCCCTGTGTATAGCACACATATATGATATATCAGTGGTATCCCTGGTTCCTCTGCATGCCCTGTGTATAGCACACATACATGAAACCTCAGTGGTATCCCTGGTTCCTCTACATACCCTGTGTATAGCAAAAATACATGATATATCAGTGGTATCCCTGGTTCCTCTACATGCCCTGTGCATAGCACACAAACATGATACCTCAGTGGTATCCCTGGTTCCTCTACATGCCCTATGTATAGCACACATAGAGAGGTATCCCTGGTTCCTCTACATGCCCTGTGTATAGCACATATACAGTGGTATCCCTGGTTCCTCTACATGCCCTGTGTATAGCACACATACAGTGGTATCCCTGGTTCCTCTACATGCCCTGTGTATACACACATACATGATATATCAGTGGTATCCCTGGTTCCTCTACATGCCCTGTGTATAGCACCTGTACATGATATCTCAGTGGTATCCCTTGTTCCTCTACATGCCCTGTGTATAGCACACATACATGATATATCAGTGGTATCCCTGGTTCCTCTACATGCCCTGTGTATAGCACACATACATGATACCTCAGTGGTATCCCTGGTTCCTCTACATGCCCTGTGTCTAGCACACATACATGATACCTCAGTGGTATCCCTGGTTCCTCTTTATGCCCTGTGTATAGCACCCAAACATGATACCTCAGTAGTATCCCTGGTTCCTCTACATGCCCTGTGTATAGCACCCAAACATGATACCTCAGTGGTATCCCTGGTTCCTCTACATGCTCTGTGTATAGCACCCAAACATGATACCTCAGTGGTATCCCTGGTTCCTCTACATGCCCTGTGTATAGCACACAACAATGCCCTGTGTATAGCACCCATACATGATACCTCAGTGGTATCCCTGGTTCCTCTACATGCTCTGTGTATAGCACCCAAACATGATACCTCAGTGGTATCCCTGGTTCCTCTACATGCCCTGTGTATAGCACACATACATGATATCTCAGTGGTATCCCTGGTTCCTCTATATGCCCTGTGTATAGCACCCATACATGATACCTCAGTGGTATCCCTGGTTACTCTACATGCCTTGTGTATAGCACACATACAGAGGTATCCCTGGTTCCTCTACATGCCCTGTGTATAGCACACATACATGATACCTCAGTGGTATCCCTGGTTCCCCTACATGCCCTGTGTATAGCACACATACAGAGGTATCCCTGGTTCCTCTACATGCCCTCTGTATAGCACACACACATGATACCTCAGAGGTATCCCTGGTTCTTCTACATACCCTGTATATAGCACACATACATGATACCTCAGAGGTATCCCTGGTTCCTATACATGCCCTGTGTATAGCACCCATACATGATACCTCAGTGGTATCCCTGGTACCTCTACATGCCCTTTGTATAGCACACATACATGATATCTCAGTCGTATCCCTGGTTCCCCTACATGCCCTGTGTATAGCACACATACAGAGGTATCCCTGGTTCCTCTACATGCCCTGTGTATAGCACACATACATGGTATCTCAGTGGTATCCCTGGTTCCTCTACATGCCCTGTGTATAGCACACACACATGATATATCAGTGGTATCCCTGGTGACTCTACATGCCCTGTGTATAGCAAAAATACATGATATATCAGTGGTATCCCTGGTTCCTCTACATGCCCTGTGTATAGCACACATACATGATACCTCAGTGGTATCCCTTGTTCCTCTACATGCCCTATGTATAGCACACATACAGTGGTATCCCTGGTTCCTCTACATGCCCTGTGTATAGCACACATACAGTGGTATCCCTGGTTCCTCTACATGCCCTGAGTATAGCAAACATACGGTGGTATCCCTGGTTCCTCTACATGCCCTGTGTATAGCACACATACATGATATATCAGTGGTATCCCTGGTTCCTCTACATGCCCTGTGTATAGCACACATACATGCTATCTCAGTGGTATCCCTGGTTCCTCTACATGCCCTGTGTATAGCACACATACATGCTATCTCAGTGGTATCCCTGGTTCCTCTACATGCCCTGTGTATAGCACATATAATTGATATCTCAGTGGTATCCCTGGTTCCTCTACATACCCTGTGTATAGCACCCATACATGATATCTCAGTGGTATCCCTGGTTCCTCTACATGCCATGTGTATAGCACACATACATGATATATCAATGGTATCCCTGGTTCCTCTACATTCCCTGTGTATAGCACCCATACATGATATCTCAGTGGTATCCCTGGTTCCTTTACATGCCCTGTGTATAGCACACATACATGATATATCAGTGGTATCCCTGGTTCCTCTACATGCCCTGTGTATAGCACACATACATGATACCTCAGTGTTATCCCTGGTTCCTCTACATGCCCTGTGTATAGCACACATACATGATACCTCAGTGGTATCCCTGGATCCTCTACATGCCCTGTGTATAGCACACATACAGTGGTATCCCTGGTTCCTCTACATGCCCTGTGTATAGCACCCATACATGCTACCTCAGTGGTATCCCTGGTTCCTCTACATGCCCTGTGTATAGCACCCAAACATGATACATCAGTGGTATCCCTGGTTCTTCTACATGCCCTTTGTATAGCACACATACATGATATCTCAGTGGTATCCCTGGTTCCTCTACATGCCCTGTGTATAGCACCCATACATGATACCTCAGTGGTATCCCTGGTTCCTCTACATGGCCTGTGTATAGCACACATACATGATACCTCAGTGGTATCCCTGGTTACTCTACATGCCTTGTGTATAGCACACATACAGAGGTATCCCTGGTTCTTCTACATGCCCTGTGTATAGCACACATACATGATACCTCAGTGGTATCCCTGGTTCCCATACATGCCCTGTGTATAGCACACATACAGAGGTATCCCTGGTTCCTCTACATGCCCTCTGTATAGCACACACACATGATACCTCAGAGGTATTCCTGGTTCCTCTACATGCCCTGTGTATAGCACACATACATGATATCTCAGTGGTATCCCTGGGTCCTCTACAAGCCCTGTGTATAGCACACATACATGATATCTCAGTGGTATCCCTGGTTCCCCTACATGCCCTGTGTATAACACACATACAGAGGTATCCCTGGTTCCTCTACATGCCCTGTGTATAGCACACATACATAGTATATCAGTGGTATCCCTGGTTCCTCTACATGCCCTGTGTATAGCACACATACATGATATCTCAGTGGTATCCCTGGTTCCTCTACATGTCCTGTGTATAGCACACACACATGATATATGAACGGTATCCCTGGTTCCTCTACATGCCCTGTGTATAGCACCCAAACATGATACATCAGTGGTATCCCTGGTTCCTCTACATGCCCATTGTATAGCACACATACATGATATCTCAGTGGTATCCCTGGTTCCTCTACATGCCCTGTGTATAGCACCCATACATGATACCTCAGTGGTATCCCTGGTTCCTCTACATGGCCTGTGTATAGCACACATACATGATACCTCAGTGGTATCCCTGGTTACTCTACATGCCTTGTGTATAGCACACATACAGAGGTATCCCTGGTTCCTCTACATGCCCTGTGTATAGCACACATACATGATACCTCAGTGGTATCCCTGGTTCCCCTACATGCCCTGTGTATAGCACACATACAGAGGTATCCCTGGTTCCTCTACATGCCCTCTGTATAGCACACACACATGATACCTCAGAGGTATTCCTGGTTCCTCTACATGCCCTATGTATAGCACACATACATGATACCTCAGTGGTATCCCTGGTTCCTCTACATGCCCTGTGTATAGCACACATACATGATATCTCAGTGGTATCCCTGGGTCCTCTACAAGCCCTGTGTATAGCACACATACAGTGGTATCCCTGGTTCCTCTACATGCCCTGTGTATAGCACACATACAGAGGTATCCCTGGTTCCTCTACATGCCCTGTGTATAGCACACATACAGAGGTATCCCTGGTTCCTCTACATGCCCTGTGTATAGCACACACACATGATATATCAGTGGTATCCCTGGTTCCTCTATATGCCCTGTGTATAGCACCCATACATGCTATCTCAGTGGTATACCTGGTTCCTCTACATGCCCTGTGTATAGCACACATACATGATATCTCAGTGGTATCCCTGGTTCCTCTACATGCCCTGTGCATAGCACACATACATGATACCTCATAGGTATCCCTAGTTCCTCTACATGCCCTGTGTATAGCACACATACAGTGGTATCCCTGGTTCCTCTACATGCCCTGTGTATATCACACATACATGATACCTCAGTGGTATCCCTGGTTCCTCTACATGCCCTGTGCATAGCACACATACATGATTCCTCGGTTTATAGTCACACCTGAACGACTGTTAATATTATACGGGCCAGGGGAGGATCGACATTGTTTATGGACCCGGTTGGAAATAAGCCGTTTCATCTAATGTTAAAGCTTTACGGGATTTCCTATGCATATGTCCGTCCTTCTTAGTTGATAAATTCAGATATTTTAGAAGCTGTAAAACATAGAAATCATTTTCACAAGAAACAAATATCAGATAAGTTTAAAATATGGAGACAAAAAGTCAAATCACTTATATTTACCTCAAAGCATAATTATACACCACACATATTAACTCGAATAAACACAATCCGAAACAATTATGGAGCAGCCTAAATGAATTATCAGGACTGAACAATAAATCTCAAACACAGTACCTACATGATGAAAATGGATGTAAAATATTAAATGCTAACTATACGGCCAATATTTTTAATGAACATTTCTGTAATATTCATAGGCAGTTTCAGTCTGAAAACCCACCACCCCACTACTCTAACTTTGCACTTGAAACTACTAACAACACTAAATTGTCAAACATATCTAAATTTTCTATTCCCTTAGTATATCTGTGCAGTTTGTTGAAAAACAACTTCTTTCACTTGATGTATCTAAATCAACGGGCTCTGATAATATACATGCCAGATTCTTAAAGCTTTCTGCCAAAATCATTGCTCCAATTTTAACACAAATATTCAATTCTAGCATAAACTCCAACAAATTTCCCAAAGCATTTAAATTAGCCAAAGTTATACCCATTCACAAAAAAGGTGAC
This sequence comes from Archivesica marissinica, assembly GCA_014843695.1. Taxonomy (NCBI): domain Eukaryota; kingdom Metazoa; phylum Mollusca; class Bivalvia; order Venerida; family Vesicomyidae; genus Archivesica; species Archivesica marissinica. The sequence goes on from CM026393.1 coordinate 21,655,912, forward strand.
AAATCAGATAAAAATAATTACAGACCTATATCAATATTACCTGTTATGTCATTGATTCTTGAGCGCCATGTCAGCTTTCACTTGAAACAATTTCTCGAGGAACATAATTTATTATATAATCGACAGTCCGGATTCCGTAAAAATCATTCATGTCAAACTGCCCTTACACGCTTACTGGATGACTGGATATCAGCAATTGATAAGAATGAAGTAGTGGGCACAGTCTTTCTGGATCTTTCCAAAGCCTTTGATCTGGTTGATCATTCTATCTTAATACGTAAATTAGCTTATTATGGTCTTGCTGAATCATCACAAAATTGGTTTTCCTCGTACTTAGCTGACAGGTTCCAACAAACGAATGTTTCTGGTGCTCGTTCTGATGCTGGACCTGTTGTTTCTGGTGTTCCTCAGGGGTCTGTCTTAGGTCCCATTCTCTTTATAATTTACATCAATGACTTACCTATGACTCTTACCAGCACAGTTGCAGACATATTTGCTGACGATACAACTATATCTTCCTCCGATCAATCTCTTGACACTATTACTACTTCTTTATCTAATGATTTGATAAATGTTCAACAGTGGTGTTTAGACAATCGTATGATTCTCAATACTTCTAAGACCAAAATCATGTATATTTCCTCTTAATCAAAAGCTCATAGTATCAGTGAGTCTGCTCTTGAAGTGAAAGTGAACAACACCGTCATACATCCGAGTTCTGCTGAACGACTACTCGGAGTTATGATTGACAACACACTATCCTGGTATAAGCATACTGACAATGTTCTCAAAAAATGTAACTCTTATTTATATTTATTGTCTCGTATAAAAAGGTATCTCTCTATTCCCAATCGCAACCTCTTCTACAATGCTTACATATTGCCTCACTTAGACTTTTGTTGTGTGATTTGGGGTAACTGCAACTCATCTTTAGAAGATAAAATAGTTCGGTTTCAAAAGAGAGCAGCTAGACTAATTCTAGATCAGGACTTTGACACTCCATCGCAATTAGTATTCTCCCAACTAAAATGGATGACCTTTCCAGAACGAGTCATATATCAGAAGGCTATACAAATGTATAAAACATTACATGGAGCTGCTCCAGACTATTTAAAATCATCCTTCACTTTTACTTCTGATATACATCCTAGAATTCTTAGATCAACCTCAGAATATCAATTATACACACCAAGACCAAATTGTGAATTATTTCGTAATACATTTGAATTTTCAGGATCATCTATTTGGAATTCATTGCCTCACTCAGTTCAAAATGCTTCAACTATCCAACAGTTCAAAATTCTCTACTTAAGGTGGACCTATAACAATTCAAACTAATCGCGCACTTCTACTGTTATTATAAACGTGTATTGCGATTGCTATATTTATTAGAATCGTAAATATTGCTGTCTTTAAGTTGATTTCATACATATTTTGAAGATACCACTACAAGTCAAATATGCATATTGTTAGATAGATCTAGCATCATTAATTGTCTCATTCCCATTTTCTACTCTGCTAGCCAATTCCATATATCATCATATTCCATTACATATTAAATATAGTTTCTCTATTTTTCAGCTTTTACATTACTATATTATTCCAATGTGCAGTTCTCACTTATAGTGCTATCTTTTGATTGCAATTGATTGTATATATGTTGAGGGCCTCATGGTAGATTAACTTTTGTTAAATGAGTACTCTCGTTAAATAAAGTCTTTATTATTATTATTATTATTATGCTTTAAAGATATGAATGACGTTTCATTTCAGGCGAAACAGAGCGAATTAAGTGTCCCATTTCATTCCAAATTTCGTTCCTGTTAGTATCTTACGGATATCAACTAAACTTGAGCAGCGAGACTACACTGTTATTACACACACATATTTCCTTTTTATTTTAGACTAACAGGTGTTTCTATGATAAAAAAACGATACAATTATGCGCTAAATGGCGCTATAATGCGGCACATTTATCACTGATTAGTTGAGTTCGAAAACGTTCACGCTGACAATATTTCAAATATAATTCGAAATCATAGGCACAAGTCAAATATATTTATTCTCTCATTAAATGATATACAAAATAGTGACTGGTATTACCTTTCAAAATATTAGAGTGGTTGAACCTATGCTCGGCGTAAATCCTACATATAGAGTGGTTGAACCTATGCTCGGCGTAAATCCTACATATAGAGTGGTTGAACCTATGCTCGGCGTAAATCCTGCATATAGAGTGGTGGAACCTATGCTCGGCGCAAATCCTACATATAGAGTGGTTGAACCTATGCTCGGCGTAAATCCTACATATAGAGTGGTGGAACCTATGCTCGGCGTAAATCCTACATATAGAGTGGTTGAACATATGCTCGGCGTAAATCCTACATATAGAGTGGTGGAACCTATGCTCGGCGTAAATCCTGCATATCATGGCCTATACAAACAATTAAATGCACTTTCCCTAAATTATTATTTTCTTGGATCGTGAACACAACTTTCAAACAATTGTTGTTGAAAAGTATAGCTTCATTACGTGACCATGCGGCTCAATACAGCTATCGCAACGGTACTTGTTTCCATGGAGAACTCTAGATACTTTAGGGCATCTATGCACGGCGTACATGAATTATTTTATTCATGCATGGATAAATGCTGAATATATTATTTTGATTTAGTAACATCAATAACTAACAATATTACAACTCATACGAAACTTTTTTCTGGTTATTTGTACATTTTTTACCAATTCGGATAGCTACCTGAAATGCTTATAAACCGCATCATTTCGGTGGAAATAATTCTCCCAACGAGTTGTCTGTTTATATTCTGCTACTGAACCAGTCAGGTGACAGTTGTATTAGGCTACCGGTACGCACAATGGAATGCTATTGAACCATGCTTCACCTCTGTCGGCGAAAATAGGTTAACAGAACAGAACAACATTTGTTTACAAACCTTTAAATGGATGCTTTCAATTTCTTTGGACTTAGTGTATCCCCAAATTTCAGATGAATAATTTAATATTGATCCAACAAAAGCATAAAAAAGTTGACAAAGTATCTTTAATTTTAGTCTATACCGTTTACAATTATAGAACAAGAAATTGAGAGCCTTTAATGCTTTCCCAGTAATATATTCCTGGTTTAATGAAAAATGTCCAGTATAATTTAGGATTGTTCCAAGGTAATTGAAATCATTAACCACTTCAATATTTTCATTATTATAAGTCCATTTTTCGCTTAGATATACATTACCTCGTTTTTCTAAAAACTATTACTTTTGTTTTAGCAGTATTAACCTCCAAACCACATGTAGTACAATAGTCATATAATAAATTAAAATTATATTGAAGCTCTTCTGGGGACTTGGCTAAAATGACCATATCATCTGCAAAAAGTAGCAAAGTAAGAACAATGTCATCTATGACAATGCCAGAATTAATATCTTCTTGTAAATATAGTTCAAGATCTTCCACGAATAAAGAGAATAAAATAGGCGACATTATCTCCCCTTGTCTTAGACAGACAGCATATTGGAAATATTCCGAATAGCTTCCGCAATGTCGTACACATGACTTAACCTTTTGATACATGTCTTTAATAATGCGTAGTAGCTTACCCTGAATACCTGTTTTATATAATGTATGCCATAGTGCATTTCTATAAATAGAATCAAAACAGCGCTTCATGTCAATATAACCACAATATAATCTTTTATTTTCATTGAGATACTTTTGAACAATATTATTCAGTATGAACAATGCATCGATTGTAGAGCGCCCTTTTCTAAACCCAAATATTGTGCATCTGATAAAATATTATTATTTTCACAAAAGGTTGTAATACGTTTATTTAAAATGGTTGTAAACAGTTTAGACATACAACTGACTAAAGTAATACCACGATAATTATTCACATTGGCGGTATCACCTTTTTTATATAGCGGAATAATCGTCCACTTGTCCGGGAAATAACCCGAATCGATAATTGCATTAAATATATCACATGTGTGCGAAGCTAAAATATCCACACTCTCTATCAAATATTCATTTAAAATATTATCACTCCCATACGCCTTATCTCGTTTCAACTGTACGATTGCATCCGTAATATCACTAACAGTAATATGCCTGTCTAATTCATCAAATGAACAATTTAAATCGTTAAAATCATGTAAATTACAAAATTCTCCAGCTTCAGGGTTATCACACTGCAACAAATCGGAACCCAAGGCAGCAAAATACTGTTTAAAATCATCTATAGATATAGAACTGCTACTATTCGTACTCTTCCTCTTAAAATAGTTCCAAAACTGCTTGGGTTTAGTGTGCCGAAAATGTTCAATTTCTTTTATTTTCTTGGATTCAAATACATTCTGTTTTTTACGACACACATCTTTATACGTCTTTTTCAGACTACAAAATTGCCCCCTAGTGTAATCGGCCTTTAATCGGTTAAAAACACCAAGCGCTTCTATGTAACGTTTTCTAGCTGTTATGCATTCACTGTCAAACCAATCGGCTTGTTCAATATATGATTTACTTGAGCACGACGACCGGGTATTATTATTTACATGTATCTTAGAAAAATATGGATCAGCAACTTCACGTATAACATCAGTAAAATTATTTACAACATTATTTATAGAATCTCTACAATTAATATCAATGCTTTCTGTAAGCAAATTAAATACACGTAATTTCCCAATAATACCATTACGAAAACGTGTTTTACAATTACTGTTCCATCTATACTTTATCTCGTTATTACACTGGGGATTAGCAATCACCACATTGCATTTCAATGAAAAGAGCACCGGTGCATGATCACTATATTCGTTAAATGAATCAATACAAAAGGTAGATACTAAGTTAAAATTACGTTCTCGGGCCAACAGTATGTCAATCATTGATGCCCCAAGTGTACTGGCATACGTAAACATACCATAGTCATAATCATTACCAATTCGACCTTTACAAATACGCATACCTGAAGATTTACACAGGTCAAGTATTTTTACTCCAAAATTATTACATACAATATCTTGTGTCGCTGCAGCGGCGTATCTGGTACATAATAATTTTCATCAGTATGACAAATAAATGCATCACATACAATATAATCATGGCGTTTACCAACACGCCCGTTCCAATCCCCTACAATATACAGAGCCCCCAAGTCTTCAAAGTCATAAATATCATTTTGAACCAATTCAAATAAATCAACTGCTGAGATAGCGTATGCTGGTGAATCCTCGCCCCATATATATAAACCACATACATAAACATCGCTCTTAAGATTAAAGAATTGTTTATCAAGTTTCAGCCACATAATAGTGTCATGGTGAGTCGTAATTACCATTATTCCGTGTTTAAGATGCTCTTTGTGGTATAATACTATACCGCCACTGTGACGACGTGCGTTACGGTGCTGGAACTTTCTATAATAGTTATGGGCAATATACCCAGGCATATCCACGTCACTGTCACTATGTGTCCAGGATTCATATAAAAATACTATATCAGTATCGGTAATAAGTTTACGAAAGTTATAGGATTCCTTTTTGCCAATCGTTAAGCCATTAACATTCCACGATGAAATCTTCAGTTCACCCTCTATGGACTCCTAGCTACTGGTGTCATCTTTCACGGGTTTTCCGTCGATGTACAGAGTGTCGTATGACAACCAGGCTCGCTTACTGGCTCTCTTAACATCTTTCATCCTAGGTAAAAGTTGTCGCCGCTTATCATTAACCTCTTTAGGAAATTGTTCACGTACATAATAGTCACTGCCCTGTAACGGTTTCCACTGTTTACGTACCAGTTCTCTTTCCTTAAACAATGCAAATTTAGCCACAATATTGCGACAGCGGTTTCTATCCGTGTTAGTGCCTATTCGGCGAACCCTTTCGAATTTCATATCATCTACAATGTTCTGTGCCAGTTTCATCTTCTGAACTATAAACTCTCGTAACTTATTTTCCGTGATATCTGGAGTTTCTGATGGGGCCTCTTCAATGTTGCAGAATAGTAGATTGTTCCGCATAGATTGCGATTGGAGATATACTATTTCATCTCTTAAAGAATTCCTCTGCGTCTCCATGGTCCCCACCTTATCAGTGACTAGTCCAATAGCAAAATCCCCACTCTCAACTTTCTCCTCCACCCTTACCAACCGTTCGTCCGTCCGTTTACCGTTATCATGCACATGTGTCCATAACTTCTTCATTTCATCCTCAAAATGACATACTTTTTGCTCCAATGATTCTAGCTTTTTAAGTCGACTGTCCACATTACTCAGCTTAGAATATATACTTATCAAACACTTCACGATATCTGCGTTGGTCGGAGTGGCTCCAGCACCAACATCAATCCTCTCGGTGACCCGACTCATTTCCGGAAGTTCACAAATGACTGTCTCTGACTGTGATTGAGAGTCTGAATCTGAATCTACTAACAGTTGAAATATATTCACTAGGTTAATTCTCTCTTCGGTATCAAATAATAAAGAGTTTGTTTCGTTTAAAATTTGACTCACATCTACTCCTTCAGGTGACTCCGGAAAACAATACAATTTTCCCGCCTTTCTAATATTTCCATTGGTCAGACTATCATCGCTCTTTTTCCTCTTTTCTTGCTGTTTCCTCCCATATATCCTCGTATAACTATATTATATTATATAATTATATATATGTATATATCATATCTATGATATATATATATATCCTCCGTTAACACTATTTAAATACGGATGTAAATGGATAAAATTTACGCCGAGCATAGGAATACGCCGAGCATAGGTTCCACCACTCTATTTATTTGTTTGATTTTGTTTCTTTAACTACTGTACGTGCTATTTATTATACTGTTTCATTTACATGTTGCATTATCAATCGTTTACAACAGTTAACGAATCAATAACCTAAATTCACTAAATGTGTATTTTATAATTTTAAATATCTTGTTCAGAAATTTAGAGCTGCACCAACAGCTAACGTTGAACAGACAATATCCACTCATAAAGTATACTGTATTATTATTATTACTGTTTACATTCAGACAATATATACATTAATAGATTAAAAGTTCAAATCAAAGGCTTATCAGTAAACGTATACATACCTGTATTGTCTGGTAAGATGTGGCATGTGATTCCAACGACCGTGCAGGATAGGAAACGAATCCGGGTAGTAAGCAATTGTTAATGATTTTAATATGAATAAATCGCCCACTGTGAACATTTAAAGGCATTCTCACTAATGTTTCTGTATAGTCATCATAATATATACTCATTGCCTAACTATGTAGAATTAACATTGTTGTATCTAATGATTGCCTAATTATGTAGAATTAACAGTATTGTATCTAATGTTTGCCTAACTATGTCAAAGTATACTCGCAATATGATAAATTAATATGCACACGTGACCAATAAAAGTGCCTCTTTCATATTATCTTATTACTCGAGTGAGAACGTTTTCTTTGAATTATGTAATTACTGATTAGTTAAAATATCCAGAACACGTTTCATTATTAGTTTATACAAATTTAGTTTAGCTCGATTGCGAAACAAGTTCTTGCAACTTATATTACTCACTCTTGAGACCTCATTCCTGGTGGAGAGGGAGAGAGAAGAGGCAACGTGGATTTTAAATGCCTTGCCTAAGGGCACACTCGTAACGGCTCCAGCTTCATTATTAGACTAGAAATAATGGGGAGGACAGAAACTAATGTTGTTATAACTTGTGGTCCAACCAATGTTTGTATATATGTAATGCATGTATGATTGTGATTGTGCTTATGTATATATATACAATAAAATATGACTAAACTAATCTAGACATAAAACAGGGTATTGTAACATATAGGGAGAATCGTTAATCTTAGTTCAAAATGTCATTCAATATGTATTAAAGCTTGTACTTAGGCTATTTCAACACATTCCGTGGTCGAGTGGTTAGGGTAGCTGACTTGTATACCACTGTAACCTATCATCACTGGTGATCACGGGTTCGAGCCCCGCTCACACCGTGTCTGACAGTCTCATTTATATGAAAAAGTTGGCAGTTTCTTACGGAGGTTGGTGCACCAAGTACTGGTTAACCGTTGGAGCCTGCCCAGGAAAGGTGTTGTTAGGTAAACTGCCCGTCGCTCAAATGGGAAACCGGTAGCGACGTTAAATAAACCTAAAATTATAAAACAATAATTTCAACACACTATTTAGTTTATACAAATTTATTTTAGCTCTTATATAACTTTATAACTTATGGTTTAAACATATTTATTTACCAGGATACATGTAATATACATTGAGAAATATACAGAAAGCATACATTTATATCGAGATATGTGGATTGAACTGAAAGCTAAATGCTTACGGTAATTCTTTCCACATAAGATAATATAACTTATATTAATCACTCTCGAGATCTCATTCCTGGTGGAATCTATCGCAACAGATGAGAGAGAAGAGACAACGTGGAATTTAATATATTGCCTAAGGTGCACGCTCGTAACGGCTCATACGGGGCTCGAACTCCGAGTCTTTCGCATATGAAGCGAACGCGCTTCCCCTGCTCTATCACGACTTCCACAAAGGTTATATAACACAATGAATGTATATATTCCCCATTTATTAACGCGCTTCCCCTGCTCTATCACGACTTCCACAAAGGTTATATAACACAATGAATGTATATATTTCCCATTTATTAACTGTGTTTATATATTATGCCGCTAGATATTGTCTCGATGATGAAACCTGCATTTTTGTGAACCATTAGGGTATGTGAGCGGACCATGCTGAACTAATCAAACGCTAATTAAATATAACATCACATTAGAAGTTGTGAGTTCGTGCCCCGCCAGCACCGCGGTGGTTGTGTGCTTCGGCAAGACCCTTAAATCCACATTTCCCCTTCTCTGTCCT